>JANRMT010062854.1:95012244-95124811 GCA_026402145.1 Polypterus bichir lapradei | reverse complement strand
GTCAAATAATTATTTCCTCCACTGTATATATATATATATGTGTGTGTATATATACCGCATATACTCGCGGATAAGTCAGGACTTGATTTTACTGTATAATTTATGGTGTTTTATTATGTCGGTCGTATAAACTGAATGCGGAAAACTCACGCTATTGGTACAAGGGATTATGATATGCTAACGCCCACCTGAGAGAGTAACCATGGAGCACAGTGCCTTTTTTTTCTTTGGATGCGGCAATGCGCTGTATCAGCACGTGCTCCTAATCCCTCTCTCTCGCTCTCTCTATTGTGCATACATGACCACACAGTAATACCTGAACTATTCCGAAGCAACGTTTGCACTGATTTGTGTTTTTTTGTATCTCACACCCTCATACACCTTTATCGTAACAGCATCCCTTATCTATGATGGAGCATTTGATCAGAAGAAAATATGAAGCTGGTTTAAAATTAAAAGTCATTTTAAAATTGGTAACTGCGCTGCTGCAACAAAATTCGATACGTCTGAGAAACTGATGTGAGATTGGAGGAGGCAAGAAGATGTAAAAAAAATATATTTTTAAACGGGCATATACAGTGCATCTGGAAAGTATTCACAGCGCATCACTTTTTCCACATTTTGTTATGTTACAGCCTTATTCCAAAATGGATTAAATTCATTTTTTTCCTCAGAATTCTACACACAACACCCCATAATGACAACATGAAAAAAGTTTGAGATTTTTGCAAATTTATTAAAAATAAAAAAACTGAGAAAGCACAAATACATAAGTATTCACACCCTTTGCCATGAACCTCAAAATTGAGCTCAGGTGCATCCTATTTCCCCTGATCATCCTTGAGATGTTTCTGCAGCTTAATTGGAGTCCACCTGTGGTAAATTCAGTTGATTGGACATGATTTGGAAAGGCACACACCTGTCTATGTAAGGTCCCACAGTTGCCAGTTCATGTCAGAGCACAAACCAAGCATGAAGTCAAAGGAATTGTCTCGAGGCACAAATCTGGGGAAGGTTACAGAAAAATTTCTGCTGCTTTGAAGGTCCCAATGAGCACAGTGGCCTCCATCATCCGTAAGTGGAAGAAGTTCAAAACCACCAGGACTCTTCCTAGAGCTGGCCAGCCATCTAAACTGAGCGATCTGGGGAGAAGGGCCTTAGTCAAAAGGTGACCAAGAACCTGATGGTGACTCTGTCAGAGCTCCAGAGGTCCTCTGTGGAGAGAGAAGAACCTTCCAGAAGGATAACCATCTCTGCAGCAATCCACCAATCAGGCCTGTATGGTTGAGTGGCCAGACGGAAGTCACTCCTTAGTAAAAGGCACATGGCAGCCCGCCTGGAGTTTGCCAAAAGGCACCTGAAGGACTCTCAGACCATGTGAAACAAAATTCTCTCATCTGATGAGACAAAGATTGAACTCTTTGGTGTGAATGCCCGGTGTGACGTTTGGAGGAAACCAGGCACCGCTCATCACCAGGCCAATACCATCGATACAGTGAAGCATGGTGGTGGCAGCATCATGCTGTGGGGATGTTTTTCAGTGGCAGGAACTGGGAGACTAGTTAGGATAAAGGGAAAGATGAGTGCAGCAATGTACAGAGACATCCTGGATGAGAACCTGCTCCAGAGCGCTCTTGACCTCAGACTGGGGCGACAGTTCATCTTTCAGCAGGACAACGACCCTAAGCACACAGCCAAGATATCAAAGGAGTGGCTTCAGGACAACTCTGTGAATGTCCTTGAGTGGCCCTGCCAGAGCCCAGACTTGAATCTGATTAAACATCTCTGGAGAGATCTTAAAATGGCTGTTCACCGACGCTTCCCATCCAACCTGATGGAGCTTGAGAGGTGCTGCAAAGAGGAATGGGCAAAACTGGCCAAGGATATAGGTGTGCCAAGCTTCTGGCATCATATTCAAAAAGACTTGAGGCTGTAATTGCTGCCAAAGGTGCATCGACAAAGTATAGAGCAATGGCTGTGAATACTTGTACATGTACATGCGATTTCTCAGTTTTTTTATTTTTAATAAATTTGCAAAAATCTCAAGCAAACTTTTTTTACATTGTCATTATGGGGTGTTGTGTGTAGAATTGAGGAAAAAAAATGAATTTAATCCATTTTGAAATAAGGCTGTAACATAACAAAATGTGGAAAAAGTGATGTGCTCTGAATACTTTCCGGATGCACTGTAAGTTGGGGTTTATGACTTTTTATGATTGATTTTTTCAGGTTTCAAGATCTGACTTATACATGAGTGTGTATGTGTGTATGTGTATGTGTGTATGTGTATGTGTGTGTATATATATATATATATATATATATGTATATGTAGTTGTCACAAACTCGACTCGGAGTCATAGAAAGTTTTGGGGCAGCCACCCGTATACTTAGTTTCCTGGCTGCAAAGTCGTAAAGTGTATACAGCACTGATGTGCACAAACGGAGTCCAAAACAGTACTGAGGGAATGGGGAAAAGGTGGAGGCTTTTAAAGGGGAAGACAGGAAGTGAGATCAAAAGGGTCGGGCTCATGAAGGTCTTCAGCCATAGGTTTGAGCCCAGATGTGACATCACAGGGGCTGTAGCCAGAAAGTTCTCCTTCCATAGGCTCAGTCCCGGAAGTGATGTCAAGAAGGCCAGGTGGAATCTCCCGTGAATGGTCTGTAGGAAAGCAAGAAAAAGAGTTTGTGCACTCTGCCACATCCCGGTATGACTGGGAACTGCCCTTACTCAAGCCCTATAGCTGCCTCCCATGCGCACGTGTGTGACAATGTATATATAGTGAGAGAGAGCACTCCCTGAAAATGTCAGTTTTTTATAAAGCCGTCCCTTCTTAACCAAACAACATTGTACATATTCTCATCTCTGCTAGCAGGATGTGCTGAAATTTTATTTTTAACCAAAGCACATTGGAAGTATATATAGTAAAGGAACCAGAAAATATTACAGGACATCATTAAGCATGAAAATCTCAAGTTAATTTCTTATCTAAGTGAAATACTCTAGAATCTCACTTTGTGTTCCAGATTTCCTAACATGCACTGCACTCCAGCTTGACAAAACTTCAGCTTCAAGGCCTATCACCTGACAACTGTCAGCTGAAAAGTTTAAAGTATTCCCTGTACAAATTCCTTAAGTAGTATATACTAGTGAGAAAATTTAGTTGCTTGGTTTTGAACTGGGTCTTTCCTCATCTCTCCCATATCTCCCATGTAAGGTGAATGCTGCATTTGAGTTTTTTCCGTCTTTTGTTCACTTCAGTGGAATTTTTAGTGAGGGAAAAGTCTCATAAAGAATTGGGACAATAAGGACACACTGGCCTTTATTGACACCTGATGTCTCCAGACCTCTTAACACTCATAACCTCCTAAAAAGAAGGTGCCCTCGACTGATCCTGTGCTTTTAGTTCTTTCCTTTAAGTGGCAAGGCCCATATCCTGTAGCTTCTTCCTGGGAATTGCTGCTGCCATGTGTCAGCTGAGAAGGTTATATTCTTGTCCTTTCTGCAGACGTCTCTTTAGACTGGTATTCACTTCAGCTTTTTCTGTTCTGCCTATAAATTCTGAATTCACCTTTGGTGAATTTTAATATTGTGGTAGACTGGACACTCAAACCCCTCATTGGCTTACTTGCTGTTTGCTGTAATTTTATTTTCTGGTCTTAACTTAGACTGAGTAAAGTGTGAATGGCAAAAGATGAATGGCTCCTGTGCAGGGATCCTTATATACAACCATGTCTGTTAATTATCTTTGAATGCTAACACTTTCCAAAAATCTTCAATAATAAAATATATGAGTCAAACATAGTGTAGGCCTTTCCAAAACTCTGTGAAAAAGAAAATACAATGTTGCAGAATTGTTTATAATCTAGAGAGCAACATGTCTAATTAAACAATGAGTTCATTGAGAAATGAAAATTACCTCTGAAAAAAAGGCCATCAGCCCTCAGATTTACGCTGAGATGTGGTGCCCTGGAACCCCGTATCACAAGGCAACATGTGTAGCCCTCTCATGACGGTGAAGGAGGATGTGACTTCATGACTGTAAACTGAATGCAGATGTGTATATCATGCTACTGATATGGAAAATCTGCACTGCAATCTTAAGATAATAGAAAGGTTTAATTCTGAAACACCTTCGACAAAATACACAATTGTGGATTAAGCTCGATTAAAGCACTTCTAACAGTATTTAACAGTATTTACGAGTATTTCTGCCATGTCTGTTTCTATTTCTTTTTTTTTTTTTTCTCCGATTTTAGAAACAAGATGATGCGTTCTATTAGGTTTCAAATCTTTTGGGGCAGAAAGTAATTAAAGCAATCAAGATTAAGCAGTTTGATAGTGCTGTTAAAATAAAAAAAAAAGAATTTAAGGTAGAATTAACATCCACTTGGCTGCTAAGCTGAAAATATTCTCTAAGACTTGTACCTCTGGTGAATTCACATAAACAATAACCTATCACTTGGGAGCTGCTGTTGTTTATCATTTTTATTGCTATTCTCTTGAACTCAAGAGAACAAAATTGCACAGTATTATACATATTATTTCTGCTTGTTTATATATCTGCCGCATATAGAAAGAACACATATTGAACCCATTCAGGCTGAAGGTCATATTAATATTCTTGACAAATGCACCTTTATCCAGCACAGTCTGACTGTGCCATGCACAAGCCGTTGCTCTCTTTTTATTTCCTCATACTAATTTTATTAGCTGGAACATGGAGATTTGTTACTAGCTGCACAAATGGTGTTTCACTGCCTTCAGGAGAAACCAACACCCGTCGTAACTTTACATGAGTTGTTATTCGCAAAGTGGGTTCAAATCTACTGCTTCTGGGGTTTTCACTGCCAACATCAGCAAAGCTCTGCTATTCAATGAGCCCCAGGCTTCATTAGACTAATGTTCTTTTCTTCATAGCCGTTAGCTTTCATTCAAAGTGTAGTGCAAGGGTGACATGCTGAAGTGTACATTATTTCTTTCTGTAGGCGTTTTTATTCAAGAATTTATTTGTTAAATTAAATCATTCAGTTCACACCTTGATTTTGTTGCACAGATTTTCCTTCTTCTGAAATTAGATTAGGGAGCAACAATACAACAGACTAGTCAAGTATAAAACTTGCTGGGTGCTGTATTATCATAAAAACAAATGTGTTTTTTAAGTTATGGTGGTTTTAAGAGGAAACTGGGAAGGATCAAACCTTCCATAAATCCATCTATCAATCCATGTTTCTAACCTGCTTGTCCAGTTTAGGTTTGCAAGGAGCCAGAGCCAATCCTGACAGCGTTGGGAACAATGCAGAGACTCACCCTGAATGCTGTGCCAGGGCACACTCACACACACTCTTATGCACTCATATGAGGCAAGTTCAGAGTCACTAATTAACCTCTAACATTTACGTTTTAGAGCTGTCAGAAGAAAACCAGAGTACCTGGACAAAATCCATCAAAGACAAAGGGAAATTATGCATACTCCACAAAGCTAAGGACTGGGCCAGGATTCAAACACAGTGCTCTGGAGCCATAAAGCAGTAGAGCTAACCAAAGCCCCACTGTGGCATGCTGCCCTTAAATGAATATAATACTGTAGAGTAAACAAAAAGTAATTTTATTAGACCACAGTTTTAAAGTGAATAGCTGACTGCATTGTTGGTCCCATATCAATACTTCTGGCTAGATTCCATAAACAAACTCAGAAATGAACAATCAGTTTGTGCAGGCTTACAACATGGAACTAAATTTAGTAATGTGTAGAGTGAGCCAAAGAACATTGACAGTACACTATAATGCATTATAAGAAAAAATGAAAGAAACTAAATAAAAGCAGCACTGGCAATATGGTGGTGAAGTATGTAGCACTACTGTCTCTCTGATCCAGTGTCTTGAGTTTGTACAAATTCAGTGCTTATGCATGGGTTTCCCTGCAGGTTTTCTTACTATATCACCAATTGTGTCCACATTAGGTTGATTGGAGAGTCCAAACTGGCCCTCTGTTAAGTGTACATAAGAGATCAAATGGTGCCTTGTCTTAGGTTGATTCAGACTTGCACCCAGTGTTACCATGATGGTCTGTAGTGCCAAGTGACCCTGAATTGTATTAAACATGTTTGAGAATGTGTATATTTATACAGCACATACAATATGTAGAGTGCATTACATATACTGTATACAGTACAGAATATCTTTCCCCTGTCTAGATGGGCACACTGATTAGGTCTGGAGAACTGGCTTCAAATCTCAGTCTATGCATTGTTCAGAGTTGTAATGCTCATCTTTTGTTCATGCTGGGGTTTTCTCTGGAGAAGTCAGTACATCTCAATGATGTAAGTGCTAAGTTGGTCTACATTGGCTCTTTGTGCCCGAGTGTGAATCTGTGTGCCAGTGAACCTATCAATGAGCTTCTGTCTAATTCAGAGATGCTCACTATGTATGATCTGTAGGGACAGTTTTCCACTCTCTGACAGCATAAGAGCACTCAGAAAATGGGTGGATGTTCTCTTTCATTGCAGTCATTATCTTGCCTTCTGTGCCACTTATTGCTATACCAGTTCTTTCTCATACCTCACTTACTTTTTTCCTCATACAACTTTCTCTTCATCCTTCTGCATTTGATTTTACTGTTACTTGAAGGGCCGGACTATTTTAGCAGGCGTTTGGATTATTTCACAAGACATCTCAGATGATGGCAGATAGCCTAACCATAGTGTCATCTAACAGCTGCTAAGCAAACTGCACCAACAATTATGGACCACTCCCATTGAGACTGTCTGCTAGCACTGAGACAATTTAAAAATACTGATCAACTTGCTGAGACGTCTTTGTACAGGGCGAGGATATTCATGGGAACACACAGAATACAAGAAGATCCAGTGGAAAACTCTAAAGGCAGGAATCAGACTGTGTCACTCTCTGCTGGCCCATAATTTCAATTACAAATGATTACTTTGTAGTATTTATGGTGAGACAAGATGCATTAACATGTTACATTTCGGGAGGTAACATCAATATTGAAAGAAAAATGTGTACTGTATGGACCTAGTTGGCACACATCCATTGCATGCTATGATGTTCTCTTCTTATCCATGGTGAGAAATATGATCTGATGCCTGCTGGTCCACAATCTGTAATTAAAGGTAATTAGTGTCTTAGCTCATTGATGCTGAAGCTGTCAATGAGCTGGGCTGCAGAGTCACAGAATTTTGGATCAGCTGTATGGTGTCTGTGATCTGAAACTGGGAAAATGCAGTCTGACCATTCATGAGGGGCATGTGAGTTGTCTTCTGTCTAACAGAGCTTTCAGGTGATGTTATTAACTCTGTGTTGCTGTTGACGTCACATGTATTTTTGTTTCATATTTAATTGTGTACACAACAATATCATGTTTCTGTCAGTCCTTGAAAGTGTATAATGAGTGATCCTATTAACCGTGAAAGCTTTGTTTCCCAAGTCTCTCTTTAATAAACAAGGCTTCATGTAGCCATTGGAGAGCAGTTCTAAATACCGTAATGAACTTTAGTACACATTTTACTTGCTGTGTAACCAGCATGCAAATTAATTATAATTACTTTTTAAGGCATTTTTCTAATTCTATTTAAAAATATGCTATTATTTTCAAAATTGCAGTTAGATCTTCAAAATAAGGGGCCTCTAATCCCTTTACCTAGTGTGAGCCGATTATCTTTTATTTTTGTCCAAGAAAATTTTACCTCACTAAACTTGCATGAGCTATCTGTATTTACTGATAGGCTACATAGTTTGCTAAGTCTAACCATTTTTTTTGCTGTTCTTCCTCCCAGCTCCACATTTTATAATAATAAATGTATAGACGTACCCAGTGTTTACCTCCTTGGGACTTAGGCTTAGCTCTTAAATTCTATCTAACCATCCATTTTCAAACGTTTGCTGTGTTTGACTTCAAGGACATGTGAGTGCAAGAGACCTTATTTTGACTGGTCCACGAAAAATAACATTAAAATCATTAAGAAAAAATAAGCAGAAAAAAGTCTTCTTCTGATATCATACTCTAGACACAAACTTCTGGCTGCTATCAGAGATCCGTCTACATCACATTATGTACTGTGCTTAACTCCTTGTATTTTCCATTCGTGATTTTACCTAGCCAGTCTCACTGGCCACCACTAAGAGAAAAAGCTCCAACCACTCTCCAGACAAAATTGTCATGCACCAATTTTTAGATTTTGTTCTTTTTCTTTTTTTTTTTTTGTAGTTTAGCCCCTGTCTCTTGTTTGTTCTTTTTCAATGTTTCATGAAACAGTTGAAATTTTACACTGTTCCCTTTAACCAAAATCGCAATGCACCAGCATTCCTAGCACCTCTAAGTGTCAGGGTTGACCTGAGAGCCCTATTTATTTTCATTTCTAGGAATAAACTCATGAAAACAACTTGTGAATATGTAAACCCTTTAAAGCACCCCAACAGAGAACTGAACTGGGATCTAAATACTGTAATGTGCAGTATATTTGTAAAATCCATCTGCCCATCCATTTTCTAAATAAGACCTGACCATCTACAGGGTCATGGAGAGCTTCAGCCCTTCTCCATAAACAACTGGTGCTTCTAACCTGACCCTGCATGAGCAAGTGTTTGGTGATATATAATTGTATTAGTGTGCTCAAACACACACCCAAACTCATTCATACCTGGCTGATTTTGAGTTGCTGCACAAATCAGCATTTGAACTTTCGGGATTTAGGAAAACACTTGAGTCCCCAAAGAAAACCTACACGCATGTGAAATCTCCTCACAGGGTTCAGGCTGGGACAGGAGTGTAGTTGGGTGGGCAGGAAAGGAAGTGGCACTAATAATAATAATAATAATAACAATTAATTATATATATGGTGCTTTTTCTACCTATTTAAAGCATTTTACATAGACGGAGGGGAGCCACTTCAACCACCACCACCAATGTGTGGCATCCACTTGGACTATATACAGTGGTAGCCATTTTGTGCCAGTCATTCACTTCACATTAGCTTTGTCACACACACGTACATGGGAGGCAGTCTAAGGGCTTAACTGTGGCTAAGATGCAGAGTCAAGGGTTGATGAATTGCGCTAATGCCTTTTCTCCCTCTTACACAGACAACCAGAAGGAAAGCCCAAATAGGACTCCACCTCCTTTCACCTCTAAACCACACCCTCCTGCAGACCTCGTTTTCATCCAAGAACATGCCTCTTCCTGTCCTGCACTCCATTCTACAGTTTAGTCTCTGTTTGACTCAGTCTTTGATGTACACTCGTTTTGCTCATTTGCCTTTTGTTGGTGTTATTGAAATATATGAGGTGTATCCCTAAATCTTTATATTTGTTTCTGTCTTCTTTACAGCTATTATGTAGAGAAGGGCTGAAAGAGACAGGGGATGATTAGAGGGCTAGAATGACAAGGCTGAGTTGAGCAATTTAACCAGGACATCAAGAAAACACTCTAATCATTTAAAAAATGCCCAGTGTACTTTTATGACCACAAAGAGTCGGGACCTCAGTTTTACATCTCATCTGAAGGTTGATGCTATTTTTACCTCACAGGGTCTCCATCACTGCATTGGGGCATTGGGATCCAAACACAGACTGTAGGGTAAGCACCCCCTGATGGCAACATCAACTTTTTTGTTTTCCTGGGTGGTCACCCATCCAAGTGCTAATAGATAAACATGAATTATTTATTGTTTTGTGTTATTAATTTTTGAATTTTATCCAGCTGAAGTTAAATAAAAATTAACATCTTTTGAAATGTATTTTTTTCATTACAAAAATAATAACTTCTCAAATGGAAAGACCATTGAATTTATTCAGCCTTTAAAAGTCCTTGTCATGAAGAATAATGAAACTTTGGCATTTACAGTTGTGTGATATTCAGCTTGGTTTATTATTTTTTCCCCACATTTCTAAAACAGTCGCCATTCAGGGCTTGAAAACAAAAGAATCCATTAAAGGTGCAACATAATCCTTTGACGAGAAGGCACAGAAATGGCATTGTCTAGTGAACAATGCATGCTGCTAGTGTCATTTCAACACCTAATGGTAAATGAATACTTATCAGCTCCCCAAAATTGTCTTACATTTATATCTTGCTCTGTCTAAACACCCAGCGTCAGACGTTGTCATTTCCATTATCAGAAAGCAAGATGTAATATAAACTGCTATTTTTGCATGTAACTGCTCAGTGGTGTTTCCTGTTACAAGTGCAGCAAGGAAATATTAAATGATTTGCACCTAAGTAGTAGAGGTTTGATGCACTATTTGATTAAATTAAATTGTTTAAATTACTAACAGAATGAAGAAAGCAAACTCTGAAAACATGGCAGAATAAACACAAGGAGTTCCTTGCTGCTGTTTTATTAGTAACCACAACCATGTCATGTGATTAAACGTCCCACACCCCAAAATGTTTTTTTATTTTAAATTATTTCTTGCTTTACTTAGTTTGTTCTTCATTTTAACTACTAATGTTGATTCTCTGTTCTGAGTTGCTTCAGAGTGCTGCTTAGCTTAATAGATTGACTTGAAAACCACAAAGTAACAAATTCAGATCTCACCACTGGTAAAATGTATGACAGAGATGCTTAATCTGCCTGGTTATCCATCCATTTTCTGAACCTCCATAATTCATTCACAAGGTGCTAGGGACCTCAAAGGTATTATTGCTCTCAAAGGTATTGGGCAAAATGCAGTAACCAGCTTTGGATGAGCACCCAGTCACTTTGGAAATATTAATCTACTTATTCAACCTAACCTGCACATTTTTCAGATGTGGTATAGAAAGAAAATTCAAATAATGTAATGAATCATGCTACAATAATAGAAGTGAAAACCATTATCTCAGCCATAAACTAATGTATCCACATAATTTCAGGTTAAGGATGGTAGGTAACCAGAGCCCACTTTTAACAAAGTACATCACAGTGAACATACAGTAGATGTATTCTAGAAAAATACAATGTTTAAAACAGAAATAAAATTTAACTCTTGAAGTTTAAGCCACAAGTTATTCTTAGGTCCAGATCTTTTAACCACAAAGCTAGAAATGTCCTTTTTAGCATTCTTCTGTTGAAACTAATGATAGACATAACTGTTTTGATATTGATTTTGAAATGATTAAACATGGATTAAAACACATTCTAGA
Source organism: Polypterus bichir lapradei (assembly GCA_026402145.1). Classification (NCBI taxonomy): domain Eukaryota; kingdom Metazoa; phylum Chordata; class Cladistia; order Polypteriformes; family Polypteridae; genus Polypterus; species Polypterus bichir. The sequence goes on along the minus strand of JANRMT010062854.1, from coordinate 95,113,670 downwards.
GCGTGTATTTTAGGTGACATCCATCTGAATATGTGAATTCTTTCTTAATTACATTTGAATTGCAAACTCTTTTAACGTAATAGTGCTACTTTTGTTTGTTTTCGCACTAGTTCCTTTGTCAGTTGGTGCTTCTGCAGTAGTGATGGCTGACAATTAAAAAATCTCACTCATGACAGATGTTAAGGGCAATTATAGAAAGCACTTGGAATTGATCAAAAACAAAAGGGCATAATGAAGTAATGATATAAACAGATAAGCATGTGAGAAAAATTAAAGAGATTAACCACAACTGCATGTGGAGAATGTTAATAGGAACAGGCACGGTGCTAAAATGAGCATTATTCAGACATGTGCGCGTCTTCCATCTCATATAATGTACGTCAGGATCCTGTCTTCTCACTATTTGACCAAGGGAACATAATATACTTGAAAGACAGTCTGAAGTATCCTTCTGGGAATGAACATTTCACCTTTTCCTTTCACCTGCTAGCTATGGCAAGACAACACACCTACCCGTTAGGCTTTGTTCCTCCTCACAGAAAGCATTTTATATGCATCTGTTTGTGTAGATTTTGCTAAAGTAGGAGACACTGCACAGCATGAAATCCGTCAAGCCCGTTCTCTAGAATAATGCAGTTGTTCTATTTCTCTTTAAAGCATCTGTGTGCTTTTTTGGTCCTTTGTTTCTTTCTTGTATTTTAAGTCACAAGCCATTCTCAATATTTTATTCTAGCACAGACAACCAAAGTCTTGCTAGAAAGCTCTAATTGAGTGGATTTTCATAAAGGAGCCTATTACTGTATCAGCATTTGAAGAAGTCTATATAAATTTGTAAAGGATTAATTTTATATTACCAGTCACGGATTGCTCTAACACAAAATGCTAATTTTAATGCTTGAGCTAGTTTTAAATGGCTGTGAATGCGTTAGGGTACAGTGGCTTTCACCTTAATCACAAGCGCCTGCCATAATCCCATTGTTGTGAATGTATTTCAGCATGGCTGGGTGAGCAAGATGAAAAACAAAGGGGGCTATCTGCAAAATTTATAACTGCCATGGCTAAAGCCCAATTCTAATTCTTTTTTTTTTTGGAGTCAGCATTAATCATTAAAATAGTATAATTTACATTAAATTCTGTTATAGTCTTTGATTCTAGATTATTTTTCTTGGAAAATTTAGTTTTTATTAAAATGGTATGATGTAAGTGGCAAGGGATGAATTAATTTTATTAACACTCAAATATTCTTTGATAACCAAATATATGAAGAAGAACTTTTGAGAAATTGCAAAAAAAGTTGCACTTCTGCACAAAATCCATTTTTAATCAGTTCCTGAGATACTCCTATCGATGTAGTGGAATCTCATATACAAAACATAAAAAATTATCGACTAGACAAGGCAATCTGCATTATTTGAGTTAAGAATTCCAGAATTTAAATGATAACTGTAGTATAATCTCCACTTCGTCAAAGGACAGCAATAAGAAATATTTCAACAAATTGCTGGAAACCTGAACCGCGATCTATCACCTCTGCATTTGGATGATAAGCAACCACAAGTCCCATCTTTTTTTGACAACATATTTAGATTAGTTTGCTATGTTCTAGCAGTCAATTGGCTCCAAAAATTATGTCCTGCTGTAGTTTTTCTTTACGTTACCCTCATTAAAACTCTTTTCAAAAACCAAATTAAATAACAGATTATCCTATTACCATACATTTAAAGTGTCCATTAGAATATGGTCTTTGTTAAAAATAGCCTTACAAGAAAGGGAAGAAGTAGCCTATCCCATTGTAATTTCATGTTTCATTTAGACACACTTTACTACTTAAAAACACCACTTTCGGATACTTGCTAGAAGAGTTTTATCCATTTATTGTTAAAATCTGTCCTGTATTCTGTTAAATATTTACTTTTGAGAACCACTGGAGATCTGTTTCTGGTTTTTTCCAGCATTGACATCATCCTAAGGTTCTTTTTCTTTTTCCCTGTTGTCCCTAAGCTTTTCACTACTCTGATTTTCTGTGTGTAATGAATTTGCCTTTCCTTGTCTGGTCTGTTTTCTGAACCTTGAAATACAATTAAAAGCATATATGAATAACCTTGCCAAATATGGATTGATAGATAATAAGCTGCATGTGTGATTGGTAGATACGTAAAATAGATTGTTCATCACAGTATGTGGAGTATGCAAATTAACTGGTATGGTGAAGTCTGATTACAAATTTATAAAGCTTTTTCCAATCATCTTTTTGATTAATACCTTTAATGTAGTAATTGATCAACAATTCATTGACAAATATAAATGTCTAATAAACTGCAGCTGGCTTTTTCTAAATAATTATACATTATTGATAAATACAGTATATGTAAAAGACAGGAATAGACATTTTTAAACATAGATGCATACAATGGATTCAGAAAGTATTCAGACCCCTTCACTCTCTGCACAATTTACTGTGTTACAAATATAATTTTAAATTAATAATTTTTCCCATCAATCTATGCTCATTAATCCATGTGAAAACATGTTTTCAGAAAGTGTTGCAACTTTATTAGAAATCAAAAGCTGAAATCTCTCACTTATGTCAGTATTCAGTGTGCAAAGGTGTATCCCATTTGCTTGACTTATCCTTGAGATAATTCCTTGGACATAGTTTAGAAACACACACACACCTGTGCATACAAGGTCCCACAACTCATGCTGCATGTCAGGACAAAAACAAATCCATGAAATTCAAAGAAATCTCTAGAGCTTTGAGTTTTTCCAGGAGGACAGTGGCCTTTGTAATTGTGTGACGAAAGAAGTTTGGATCCACCAGATAATCAGGCAATAAGATCCCTTGGTCAGGAAGGCAACCACCAACCCAATGATCATTATAACAGAGCTTCAGAAGTTATCTGCAGAGATGGAAGAACCTGTTAAAAGGATAAGGATCTTAGCAGCACCCCATCAATCAGGCATTTATGGTAGAGTTGCTAGACAAAAGCCACTCTTAAGTTAAAAGGAAGTGACAAAAACTCTGAGAGCATGAGAAAAACAATTCTGTAGTCTGATGAGACAAAAATTGACTTGTTTCAAATGAACACCAACCACCATATCTGGTGAACACCAGGCACTGGTTATCACCTGCCTAACACTGTCCTTGCAGTGAAGCATGATGGTACAGCATTACAGTGTTGAGGTGCTTCTCAGCAGCAGGGACAGGGAGACTGATCAGAATTGAGGGAAGGATGAATTAAGGCAAACACAGAGAGGTCCTTGAAGAAAATCTTTTTCACAGTTCACCTTTCAGCATGGTAATGACTTGACGTACACAGCTAAGATAACACTGGACAAATCTCTGACTGTCCTGAGTGGCCCAAACATGGCCCAGCGTTAAGCCCCAGAGAACATGTGTGGAGAGATCTGAAGATGACAGTTTACAGAAGCTTTCCATTCAATGTAATGGAGCTTGAGAGGATGTGTCATGAAAAAAATGGGATAAACTGTCCAAATCCAGGTGTCCAAAGCTTGTACGTAATGTAATCAAAGTTGTAATTGCTGCCACAAAGAATCTTCTAGAATCTACTTAGTGTAGGGTCAGACTATTTATTTGAATGAGAGTTTTTAATTTTTTATTTTTTTTATAAATTTGAAAACCTTTCTGTAAACATGGGATATTGAGTGTAGATTGATGGACAAATATTGCAAATGTATTCATTTATAGTTAAACCTACAACACAGTAAAGGATGCAGAAAGTGAAGTTGTCTAATTTTTTTTCTAAATCCACTGAGCTGAAGCACACAGTATTTGACAGACAGCAGTCTACTGTTTACCTTTAGCTCGATGGATAGGAGACAAACAGAGAGAGAGCTTTTTAATTTTATCATTCAGTAATGACTAGATTCCTATAACTGCAGCAGAAAGACGCTACTTCTTCTTCTGTTCCCCTGGTAGATGTAAACTCCTAAATCCTGAGCTTTTATTACAGTCTGGCCTTAATTATTGCCTCAAGCTGCCATCAGACTGCTAACCTTGCCCTGGGAATGCTGGGAGCTATTTTAGGGTTTCCTTATGAAAAATACATGAAAACTGTGCTGTTGTCCTTTTCTTTACTGAATGGCAACTTCCAGGTGCAGTCCCTAAGAAATGCTTTTATCAGTGAAACATTCACATATTTGTCAAATCTACTTTTTTCAGAAATACTTATACATTGTTAGATTAGTTGACCCTCAAATTAAACTATGGGAGAACAGTAGGTACAAGTGCTCATGTAGGTCAAATGTATCTGTGAATGTTGGCTTTAACTATTTGTTAATACATTCTTATGCAAGGAGGAACAGAGGGAAAAACCAGAGAGAGGTTTACTTTACATGCAACCTTTTAATGAAAAAAATTCACTTTTCTCCTAACCCAATTACTGAGGTCAGTGCAATGGAGATGAATTTAATTAAATTTAATCTTTTAAAAAATCACATTTTTGGTGTTTTATTGGTGATGAACAGTGACTTTTAGTTTACCTACCTGTGTGACAAGATGAAATATGTCTTTCTGCATTTGTCTAGTCTAAGTAAAGCAGTTTGATATGATGGTCACTTTAATTTACTGTAAAAATAATGTGACAATCTCTCATAACTACAAGTTTAACTTTAGGTGGTGCTAAGGTTGTAAACATGTCTAATAACAGGTATACTATAGCATAACACCAGAATTAATGGGTCTTCTAATCAGGCCTGCTCTTACATTACAGTTACAGTGTGATGTGAACAAAATCTAACATAAACAATCAACATGGCCATGCTAGGACATTATCTTTTAAATAACAATGAAATAAACAATAAACGTGTTTATGATTCGTATTAACCACAACCAAAATACAGAATGGCTTCTTATTATTTAGTAACAGGCTCAAAGTAAAATGCCTTTGTTCTTCATTTTCATAACATATTGAACAGACATTCCCTCCCTTACCTAATCCATGGACAAAAGTCTTTGTGCCCCTATGATAAGCAAATTTACCAACAGTATGTGTGCTTCTTAATCTTTCATGAAGGCAAAATACTTAACTGCATATCGATAATACATCAGTCTTCACTAATGGTCAATACAGTTACTTCCAAATAAAATATTCATCTTTTCTTTTAAAAAAAATGCCAAAGCTTACATGTTTAATTCATACTTATGTATTTGATGGGCATTTTCTAGAAGCATTGATTTTCCTTGATCAATACTTTTTCTACTATTTTTTCAGTATTTCTTAGTTTACTTCTTAAAGAAAGTGTTGATTGGTTTTAACTTCTAATCGTTGCATATGCACTACCTGCTGGAATGTGCAACTGGAAGTGTAATCAGGCACAAAGCTGATCCTGTCCTTCATTTTTATGCTGTCAACCATGAAGAGAATCTCTGTGATCGTATGTTTAATCTCTACTCTAGTTTTATAGCAGAACAACTTTGTAGACTACAACAAATTAAACCAGTGAAAAATTGTACTAAAAGTAACAAAAGTGTAACAGTAGGTCACTAATAAGCAAGAAAGCAGCCCAGTAGCTGGAACATAAATAAATAGGATAGGCACAGTATTCCTTTGTACTTTTTTTTTTTAACAGAAACAAATACTGAAGAGACATAAAAACTGAAGCTGTTATAGTCCATACCATTGTATACATGCAGAATAGACCCTTACAATCTGCAGCTGCTTTATCTATCTATCTATGTCTCTATCTCTCTGTCTGTATCTAATTTGTATGTATATATATATATATATATATATATATATATATACACACACACACAGTTGATTTGATTAACATAGGTCTAATTTTATTTACATAAATCTTTGTAAACCTGTTGAAAATTGTGACATTCTACAGAAACAAAAAAGTTTCATTTTGTATTTTAGTCATAGAGTAAACAGAACTTGTTCTTTCAATGAGACAGACTTTTTAAAATAACAGTAGTAATCATTTTTATTGACATAGCACCTTACAGACCAAGTCATTTTACTCTGTCTGGTCTGCTTTATTGATTTATCTCTCAATGCAGCAATGAGGCAGGTTTAGTGACTTTCTAAGAGTCTTGCAAAGTCAGCATTTGAGGTTAGATTTTCCTTTCTCTTATCAACAGTTGAGAGAAGGACATTCCGTGACGTGTTCAAAATCTCAGAGCTACTTGAGAACTGAGCCAGGATTTATGGACTGATCCTTTACTTATAAAAGGTTTTCATTTTTTTTTATATTTAGCAGATATATCTGAAAACACTGTCAGCTTTTTCTGGATAATGAATATGATTCAAAGCTATATGTTTTCTAGCATTTTCTTAATAGTCTTTTACCTTCCAATATGGTGGCTCTTTAATGAAACTTAGCCTGCTATTCCCAGAGGCTTGTTCCTGTAATTTATTGAAGAAATTTTTGGAACTTTTTTTCTTTATTTTATTTTTGTGCTTTTTCTAAATCCTAAAAGTCTTCATGAAGCAGTGAGGGCTTCTCTTCCCGTTCCAGTAACATTCTAACCTGTTCACATCCAACACATTCCTCACACTCAGGTTTCACTGATGCACTTGCCTTGGACTCTTCAAAGACCAGAAGAAAATCTATTTTTATTTTTTGTGTGAGTGTCCTTTATTGATCTTTTGCTGGCTGCATTTGGCACTGCTGCTCTTCTATTCATGCATTGTTTTCTGGTGTTGGAAAGGGGGAACATCAAAGTTTACAGCATACCTATCTGAAGCTAATTTGTGTGCGATAAATGTGTGTGGTCATTTCTCATAAACTTTTTCATCATAAATATTGCATTCAAAAATAAATAAATAAACCTTACTTTCTGCATCTGTAACCTCAGGTAATTAGGTAGAGTAAAAAGATAAGCCAAGAGTTAAGTTACAGCTTTAAGTAATGTATTATTGATAATATTCATAAAATAAAAACAATAAGCAAAGTACATGTGTATATTGGCAACCTTAGAACTTGATAAATGCTAGATATGTAGTTTCAGGCATCACACCAACTTGCAGTTACTTAAATGTCTCTAGTTAGCATTTCTAGTCAGCTTTCTTCAGGACAGGCCACATGCCTGCCTCAGTATGGCTGCTTGTGTTCTTCTGTTCATGACCATGGTGAGATAGTGTGGTGGAAGGGGTAACGCGACCAAATTTATAGATTCTCTGTCCAAATCCTTACACCAATAGGGAGATGTTGTACAGAATGGCCTCTGGTGGTTTATAGCCATCCTGTGGGGGGTTGGGTGAGAGTATGTCCTGCAGAGAATCACTTGCCAGACCCTGAACCCTGCAATATTCTACATCCTGATACAGTCCTGAAGATGGGGGCTGGGGGATGGGGGTGGGGGCTGGGGGGATCAGGTGGTTAAACATGAAAGCATTGCTGTTCTCATCAGTGAAATAAAACATTCTTACGGCAAGCCAGTGTCAAATACAGCCTCTTGTATCCGGCAAAACTGAAAGTGGAATGGCAAGGTCAATTCTATGTCTTCGCTAGCAAGGAAGAAGCAGAAAAGGAATAAAGAAAGCTGATCCCGGGACTATTCTGATACATAATAGTGAATCGTGGCGGTTAATGATATAGCAAGGATTACTAATCTACTGTCTGATCTGTTTGTTTAAAATACAAGTTTTTATCATCATATATTCTCATTATTACTTAGTATTACTAGGGCGCTATCTGTTTATGTTTTATTGTGCTTAATTACTTTTTCTTTTTTGTCTTTTTTTTTTTTTCTTCTCTTTTTTTTATTAACTAATTATTTCATCTCTACCCTAAACGAGACTGTTCAATATCATACCCTTGGTTTATTGTTATTGCTATTACTGCATTAAGACTTATTATGCTTATTCTGGACACATTTTTAACACCATCCCCCGGGTTTATTATCTGGGTGTATCATCTTAATGCACTAAAATTGCTGAAGACTATATATATATTTTAAGTGCAAAATTCTTTTTTTTTTTTTTTTTTAAAGACTATATTGGTAATAGATATCTCTATCTTTTAACCCTAAAACGCCGCTGCATGGGTGATTGTTTTGCTTTGGACGTGCTCTGTCTCTGGGTATGTCAGAGGACTGGGACTGTGTGAAGTGGGTTCTAGCCTCACGTGGGGAGGCAAAAAGGGAGGGTGGGGGGTTAAGGGGGGGACAGAAAGAGAGCAGGCTTCATCTATACCTGATCTATCCTATAATCTTTATAATTATAACTACCAACGTAATAATAAGCTGCATGGCAACAACTCTAGGGGAAATAGGAAATTAAGGCCGAAGCTGTCTCACTTCCAGTTAAGACTATAAAATGACATTGAAATAAAACATTCTTACTGAAACACTGTTACATTTGCTTTGTCTGACTTACAAACAAAGACATACAAAATATTCATCAATTTATATACAAAATTTAATGCCACACCATATTTTTACTGTGTTTTTGGGTCTTATAGCTTAGAATCTTCTCTGGAGACCAATGGGATCAGTGCTTTTTTCAGCCTAATGCCCAGAATGTATGTCTTCAGATCAAGTGACATGACTGCAAAGTCAATCGTTGACCTTTGCCCCCAATTACACTGGTATGAGGTACACACATGAGCCTTAAGTAACCTTTTGTTTGATTTTGGTGTTGTAGACAATCCTTATCAAGCCCAGAAATCGAACCTTGATTTACTATCTAGGTTCATATTAAGCTTGCTGTCTTTTTCCCAGATTATATCTTTTCAGGTATCTCTGTCATTCCCCATTTACAAATTGAAATACCCCACTGGAACAACAGAGTAAGAATGTGGAACTGTTTAAAGCAGTGAATCCAAAGCATCTAAAATGCTGAAGGTTCTCTGTAATTGTTATATGCTTATAAATAAGCAACAGTCAAGAGTTTTCCTTTCTGTAATTTTAACTCAAAGTGAGGGAGCTCTTTCATCCATTTGTGTAAACGGCAAGTATATGGCACAATAGCCCAAGCCTGTAAATATGCTCACATACCGTACATCCAAGGCCTGTCCTGTGGGGAAATCCCAGAGTTCAAGCAAGACTACTCTTGATCAAGAAATGTGGTTCTGATGTAGAACTAGTGCTGTGCATAAAGATGATCCTGGCTATTTTTTCATTCCCCTACACCATCATGAACCATCATGGTGTGAGTTGGATGACTTAGTTCCTTAATTTCCTCTTCTCTAACAAATAAATGATTATCAAAATGTCTTTTTTTAATATTCTAAAGTAGTCTCTCTTTTCATAAATGTATTCATGAGTATGTGGCATTAAAATAATAGTTGAAACAATCTGCCAGATAAAGCAAAATTAATATTATTTAATCTTCCAATATTGTGAAATGCAGGCAATGAATTACTCCTACATTTAGATTAAGGCAGGACATACAAAACATATGAGATTAATGGTTAAATAGTTCTTGATAAACTATGCATTCATCTTTCCTGATCTGTAAGCCACAGCACTGCCAATTAAATACTAAGCAATGAATTGTAACTCAGGGCAAATCATTTAACCTGCTTGTACTTCAACTGTAAAAATACAGAATCAATTGTACTATAATAAGCATGTAAAGGGAAAGGATGCAGTGTAGAAAACATCAGTATTAAAATAAAGTTTAACAAAAAACTAAATCACAATAATAAGTAATAGGGAAATTGAAACTGTTAAAGCATCTTCATTGTTAATGGAGAAGGGCTGATTTCTATCTGTCAGTGTTGAGTAATTTAGTATTGTAAATGACAGTGATAGTATACAGTAAATTAAAAAAAAAGCATCAGGTCAAGTTATGATTTTTCTCATTTTTCTTTTGTCATAAAATAACTTTTTTCTGCCATTGCTAGCCTTTCTTTTTCAGGTTCACTGCAGCATTAGTTTAATTTTCTAATGTTCTAAATAAAATGGAGAATTACATTTAAGGGTATGGAGAGTGGGACATTTTCATCACAGGAAAATACTTATTTACTCGATGTCATATTCATAATATTTTGAAACATTACTCTCCAACAAAAGTATTATATTTGAAAAATATCTCTCTACTTGAAGTCCACAGATCTCCTTTATTTATTATTCGGTTTATGACAAAACATTGTTTATAGTCTAAATTGGTGGGAATGAAGGGAATTTTATTTTTGTGCAGTTTTACTTTTGGATTTTTCAGTGATTTTTGATTTTGCTCAATTTATTACTTTTTGTTAAACTGAAACTGTTGTCTAGGGACACTTTTCACTGCTTAATGCATTTCGTGACTAACAAATTAAATGTCACTGTTTTTTTATTTTGAATTTTCTTGTAATAAAAGCAAATGTTTCAAAATTTTATAATGCATTATTCATTTTCTTTCTTTCTTTCCTTATTTTTTGGTACTCTGGTTTTCCTCCCACATCTCAAACTCATGTGTGTACAAGGTTAAGCTCTGGGCCCTTGTGACAATGAATTGGATTAAGCAAGTTTCAAAACAGATGGTTGGATTCATAAAGAGAATTGTATTCTTTGTATTTTTTAGTTAAGCATTTAACACTGCTTTGAATCTTTTTATACTTGCCTAGGAATATTTTTCAAACTATATACAGTAACTGTCATAAAGAAGGTAGTTTGCTCTTGCCTAAGTGCTTTTAATCACACTGAAAGACATGAAATGCTCAGTTCTAAGAGAAGGTTTTATAAACTTCAGCACGAAACCAAAAGTTTGTCCCAAAGGTTAAGTCAGAGAGTAAGACAAAAGTTAAAGTTGAAAAAGGGAAAGGTTGCCAATGTAAAAAAAGCAAAAAAAAAAAGAAAAAAAGTCTTTTAAGTTTTTTTTTCTAGGCTTTTGATACCATGAAATGATTCAAAAAGCATGATCAAGGCAACTCAATTCCAGAAAGGAGTGCAGTTATTTAAAATCTTTGAGGATGCAGCACAAGGATAATGTCTAATCTTTTAAACGCATTCAGAAGATAAAAAGGACATTTTAATTCAAAATAATCAGGAAACAAGAGGAACATTAACAGTAGTCAACTTTGTTGTTTTCAGGTTGAACACTAAGTATTTTTTCATTTCGCTGAAATATGTTTTGAAATATTCTAATTGATTTCATACTTGTATATGACAGTAACGCACGCTCAATTAGTCAAGAGATTATTGGCATGTTTAACCAAGGAAGTTGGGCAATATTCAGTAGTCCACTGTAAATTTAAAGCTTCTTAGCTGCTTAAACTGTGATGACTTGTGCATTTCATATAAATCTTTCATATACGACATAATTGTCCCATGTGAACGTAATGTGTAAGAATTGTCAGACTATCCTAAATGGCTTTTTTGTCAGCCCTTTATCTCCAACTGTATTTTGAGGTCTACAGTCTGATGTGATCCATTTTGTATTAAATAGTAGTAGTGCTGTATGTTTTATTTTATCTGTGGACATACCTTGAGGTGTACTTTCATGGATTGTATTCTTTTGCAGATTTTGCTCCTTGGTGTTAAAGCTTTAAACAGCGTCATTATGCATGTATTTCTCATAAATGATAAGCCAAGGACATGGTGCTGCTAAGGTATTTAAATTGACCTGTACTAAATTTATAAGTATAGACATCATACAGTTCATTCTTCTGAGCCATCATTAATAGAACAGCTGAGATCAGTGTTATCCCAAAGTTTAAGTCAAGTTCCCCCAAAATGTTCTACCATTTGGTCAGTACCCCAGTAATATGAAATCAGTGCTGTGAAGCAGAGTATAATCTTGGATCTTTATTACTGTTAATAGTAGTTGCACTTCATGGTTTTTCTAAGAGTTAACCTAATCAAATGCTTAACTAGAGCAGACTATTGACACATACATGATTAAATGTCCTATGATTTCTCTAGGCTAGGGGATTTAAGGTTTTTTTCTTGGCAAAGCATCTTCAGGAATTGTAATGTTTTGAAGTGCCACTTTTTGTTTATTTTTTTTTTATCTCAACTCTTACAAGTGTGGTCATGCAAGATATGAATTAGGATCCCAGTAAATGTAGGGGCAACAGTTGGGTTCTCCTGTTTAATTAACGGAAATACTTTAAACAGAAACTGCATACAATGGTGCATACAAAGCAAAGTAAAACAGCAAAAGCATCGCTGAAGCAATCAGGTCTGGTTCGGATTTCTGTCTGCCTTGAGCATCAATCCAGAATGAGATTCTTCCTTCTGCAAGCACCACGAATATTCAGTCCTTTGACCAGAAGGGGTAGAGTCTGTTGCCCTCACTGGGCATCTTCTTGTAGCTTTAGGAACAGAAAGAAGTGATACCATCAGCAACAGTGCCTGTAGGGTACAGATGAAAAGAAGCAGAAAAATAACTCAAGTTACATATAACTTCAGGTCAAGAAAGAGAAAAATAACTCAAACAAAATTGGTATGGTTGAGTGTCTTCATGTTTTAAAGTGTCATTATATCAATACTGAGTTCCAAATTTGATCATTTTAATCACAGTTCTGCTTCTAACCTCAGCCCATATCTGTATTTATTTTTATTTACCACATATTATCAGCTTATTGTTGTTCTTCGTTGTATATTCTTTTGTCAGTCAATTACTAAAACTTTTCTAAAAATGATGGTACACCAAACACGTTTACCAAAATTAAAAATCTAGTAACACTAGTGGGCTGGACCTCAGATAGAGAGGCAGACATGCTGTATAGCCTGCTTGTGCAGGTGTAGTGGGTGAGAAAGAGAACACTCACTTGAGATGCCATGGAATTCTCCATCTTGGCCTCATGACAAGTATGGCCTCAAAGTGGTGCGGAACTGAGAGGGATTTGTTTCCTAAGAACCAATATAAGCAGCAGTAGACTATGAATTTGTACCAGGAATGCACATGGAAGAAGAAAACGGTGAGAGAGACAGGAGTGAACTTACACAGCAAGAACAGTATGAGACTGAGAGGTGGAATTTAAGCACAGCTGATCATGGAGACTCTGGTTTGGCCACTGTGCCCTTCTAAATGAACACTCCACTCAAAATTTTCATTTTTTTAATATGTTACTTATCCCATGTAATTTGTAGCAACAGCCCATGCTTTCATTCTCAACGAGAGAAAAACGTTCTGCATAAAAATATTTTAAATTGAAGATCTGCCTTTTTCTGTCATTCACTGGTCAAGTGTCCAATCTTCAATTCAAAAGCGTAAAATTATAGGAATGTGCCTTTCCTGTTTATACTGTATGTATGTTGATTTTTGCGGAGGTTTTAATAATATTTTAGTCAGAAATGCATGCAATTTGAACATATGACAGAATAATTAACATGTTGATTATTTAACATGAGTAATGTGAGATTTTTATACAAGGTAAGTCTCCATTGCTTTCTATTTTATCATAAACTTTTTTCTCTCCATTCTGCATGAAAACAAGATAAAACCTTTCTCGATGAACACTGCAAACTACGTGGGGTAAGTAAAATATTAAAAATATATAATGTTTTGGTGGAGTATAACTTTAAGTCCTACTTTTTGCCCCTTTTGTTACATCTCATATCACCTGAGAGCTGATTGGATAGCACACAGGTTGAGGACACTGCTCTTATGTGTAATTAGAGCAAAAATGCCAATGAGGATTCTTTTTCAGATATTTATGTATATTTACTCTTTCTTTCGTATATTTACCATCTATTTATGGCAACATCTCAAAGCCCCAGCATTTATCCAAAACAATATTATTTATATTGACAATTAGGCCTCCCGTAGGGTCAAAATAAACTTTACCTAGCCTGGGAAAAATACTACAGGAAATTCACTGTATTTAGCCTGAAGGAAAAAAAGTAGTTTTATATATATTGAATTATTTCTTTTTTCAAGTTCTATTTGTATTAAAACTTTGACTCGTAAAAGACCGTTGAGATCTTTTTTTTTTTTTCTAATTCAAAATACCATATGCAAGTTTGATTAGAAAGCTATTCAGTTAAAGACATTATAGTACATCAATCGATTTTTCAATATGCATATAATCTCCTTTCTACTTCTGAAAATGTACATTTTCTAATGAAGTATTTTACTTAGTCACAAACTGTCTGGTAAATCTGAAAAGGGCTAACACCCGCATGTATACAGTACTTCAGCATGCCTAAACTCTTGTTTATAATTAACTGTGCTTAAATAAACCCAAGAAACATGCAGCTTGTTACAGTGAATATTCAATTTATCCAATTAATTTTAAGAGGTCCTTCAGTTTTTCTTCAGATGGCTAAGCTCCTCTGGGAGGTTGATTAAGGCGATCTCTTTCTAAAATAAAAAGTAAAAAAGAAATCTTTTCATTTTCATCCATCATGATTAAGCAGTCAGCGACTGACATCCTAGGCTGAGCCAATTTCCCTTCTGTCTAATTACATCCAATCGTTTTCTTATCCTTCTATAATTTGATGACCACACCATTGAGGAATATGTGACCATACATTGATGCTCCAAAGCATTTCTTAGATGTCTGAAATTTGGCGGCTATTAATAACTTTGTAAGGGAAATGTACAAAACTTAATTGACTTAAAACTGGCCTTGATATATAATTAAAATATTCAGGAAATGGCAGAATTAGTTTTATATCTGTGAGAATATAAATCATCATCTTCTCATGTACTGTAGTCCTTTTATATCACAACGTATGCTGGTAAAGTATGTGCCATTCTTTTATCTTCTCATTCTCTGCTCATGCAGAGGTTAGCTTTACTGTTGTTTTATAAAATTAACAATTGCAGATAGTATTCAGAAACCCCATCAAATGCATGAACACCATGAGGACCCATGAGACAGTAAAGGCCATCAGTGTCAGGAGCACAGTATTGTAACATTCAGGGACCAATGTCCTAGTGAAACCTGCAGGATTTTTTGGGCAAACATGAGAAGTGCCAGTAATTAAAAATAATACAAAAGAGAGGTTTTCAGGGCATCCTTCAGTTGAGTTTGGATGCCTGTGATGAATGGTGAGAGGCATGATGTCACATCAAATAATAACTAACAATGTTTAAAAAGACATTTTCTAAAAAGTTGTATTGTTATTTTTGCTTAGTTGAGTATCAAACTTGTATCTTGTGCAGCTTTGTGGTAATGCGTTTTACACTAGCCTGTTGATGGGATAATTGATTGTAAATGTAGCCATTCTTTAATTTCTCTTTTTAACAACAATTTTCTGGGTCCACCCAGTTTGGGCAATTGCCTCCGAGTATAAGTTTTTATAACCTGAAGTCCTTCTTAACATCAACCTATTTTAGTAACTTTTAATGATATGCAAGAAGAACAGGCAATGCATGATCATAAATTGAAATTTTTTAAAAAATCTAAAAATTAGTTAGATGGAATTTATTTAAAACATTTTGATTATAAGTAAAATGTAGCAAGCGATGCAAACAATACCTGACAGTGTCATACAGAGTTGGTATAAATTAAAGGAACCTTTTCATGATGTGTAATTTGGGTTAAAATAGATATACACTAGACATTAAAGGTTTGGGATGCACTCTGAAAACACAATTTCTTAGCCAAAAAACAAAAATACACTGAATAGTTCACTCTTGAAATAAATGGTTATGGAGCTGTGCTTCTCATAACTGGTGGTCTTAACAAAAAACAAAGTCTTCCTGGTATCATGTTGTTTTAGGGTGGAAGAACTGGGAAAAGTGCTCCAGGACACAGAGTCAGTGCCCTTGTTCAGTTCTTAGGACAAAAATAAAAGTTGAATAATCTAGTGTGTCTCACCAAAACCCTTTCCCCACTGTCTGCCTGAAATACTTCCATGTTTGAAACAGACTTTGCCTGCAAGTCTGACACCAGTAAATGTGAAATTAAATACCATCATTTGTGTACAAATAAGGAGACATTTAATCATCATAGATTAATAAAACTAAATGTGATCACTTTTCTTGGCAAGCATCAAAGTGATACAGATGACTATTCATTCTCCATTGCTATGGGTTTGAAGCCCATAAAATAATGTCACAGATTGTATCATGTACCCATATTTAATAAATCCATTAATGCTAGATTAGGATTTATGGTGTATAGTCCTCATGCTGCATTCCAAAAGTAAGCACTAGATTAGATTGTTGTTTTATATGCCTACTTTTTACAGATTTTGGAATGCAGTGTTATAGTAAATTAGTCGTGTTCTCATTTTTGTATTTAAGCATTCTAATATCCAAGTACTTTGTGGCTTACAGTGTTGTGTAGTAGAACTAGGGGCCTCCGCCCCCTGCTTGTTTCGCTCACCCACCTCCGGATTTGGTTTACCGGATATACAATTTAAAGAGATTGTTATTTTCATATGAATTGTTAAATATGCATTATTTACACTTTTACTTTAAAAATTTTGTAAAAACAATACTGTACTTGTCCTTTATTTCTGGCCCTTGGTGTGGTTAAATCTCTTTCTTGCAGGATGTTTAACACTGCTCGCATTGTGAAGGAGAGAGGCTGAACACACACTAAGGAGAAGAGGTTTGATCATATGCTGGCTTGTTGCTGTTGCTGCTGGCGAGCTGCGTAGTCTGCTTGTCGCACTGTGCATCGATCATTTAAAAGCCTGTATAGCAGCTGTCCTTTTGCCACTTCGCATCTCTTCCGCTCGCGTTGTGAAGGGGGTTTTTGGCTGAATGTTTGCTAAGGAGTAGCAGTCGGATCATCTGCTGGCTTGCTGCTGCTGGCAAGCTGCGTGTTCTGCTTGTTGCTTGTCTTTATTTTAAGAGTTGTGAGCACATGAAGCGTGTCTGCCAAAAGCATTTCAACAACTGCTAGGTTAGATGTCCGTGAACTTGTTTTAAATGTTGTCTCACTGCCTTGTTTTGTGTGACGTTAAAGTGTCTCTCGCGGGACGTCAAATTGTCTTTCGAGAAGATCTGAGAAAATCACGTCTCGTCTCCCTAGTCCCCCTTCCAAGATTTTTTTTATAATAGAAAGATATATTTTGATGTGCAGTCCATTTATGCCAACCCATTTCTGCAAACAAGAGAATCATTTGCTCGGGCTACAGAAGACCATCTTTAGCTAAATCATTTATGCCAGTGATATGTTTGGGTCTGGATGAGCCTATTAATGTGAAGCCTGTTAGTGTAAAGGAGAGTAGTGGGTGCTTTGGGTGAACACAAGGCCTTGGTTTCAATATATAAGAAGGAGGAAAAATATAAAAGTAAATGAATACCCCTAAAAATATACTGAAAAGCAGTTCAAAGAGCTAAAAAAAATCCTTTGTCATGGACTGTAAACTTAAGCCGTCATTTATCAGGTCACAAACAATCACTTTCTGTCCATCCATTTTCTAAACCAAATGTTTTTAATATATAATCATATGGGCTGCATCCATCTCTGGGAGCACTGGGTAGACAGAATGAGCCAGCCCTGGAAGAAGAGCCAGGCAGTCACAAGGCATTCTCATGCACATACTTATGCTTGCCTACACTGTACCTGTCACCTGTCAGCTTAACCTGCATGTCTTTTAGATGAGTGAAGTTGGAATATCAGGTCTATGTGGGCACTGGAGGCTCATACAGAATGCACACTGCATTGGTGCATTAATTTATAACAGAGGTCTCTGGATCTATGAGACATAAGTACCATCATAAGCTACTAATTAGATTTTTGAAAGGGATAAAAAATTACAAATGAGAGGAAATTTAAGATATATGCATATCTGCTGACTTTTAAAATGAATAGTATTGTACCTAACTGACTCAAAACATCTCACATTATGACTTTTAAAAAGAATGTACTGTATCCACTAAAATAATATGACTGTGCAGTCCTGCGCCCAGTACTATCAATATGTAATGAAATGCATCCACAAAGCTTTCACCAGCCTCCCTAATAGTGTTTTAGTTGTTATGAATGAGGTTAGTATCAGGGAGTGACAGCTACACCAAAAAAATAGGGATTTCATATGATTTGTGCACCATCCAGCTGAGAAATCTGTTTATCATAATCCCGAAGACCCCCATTAATAAATCCACCTGCAAAAAAAGCTGTGTCAAGATCAGGGCAGCTATTCACAAACTACTGAAACATTGTAATATCTGCAAAAAAAAGATGTGTAAGCCCTGCTGTCCGCTATTACGTTGCACTGCAGGGAAGAAGAAAAAGGGAAACAGGTTAACAACAGCCTGCCCTTCAGATCTTGATTTGTGTATTCTTTATTATTTAAAGTGAATAATAGCTTTACTGTTACACCAATCAGCAGCGAAAGATATTCCCTCCAGCCTGACATAACAAAATGGTGCCTGAACTCTATAATAAATAAATATATGATTAAACATTATTGTGAATATCCTTTCAATAACACAGCATCACACTTTTATGATGAATGAATTTATTTATGTAGCCTGCCACATCCCTTCCGTACAAGTGAGCTTGTTGGACAAATTGCAGGCCTCAGTGTTTTTACTAGAATAAATGAGACCTCCAAGAGTGGCCACTATGGGCCGAAGTGTGAGTCAGAAATTGTCTTTAAATGGAGAGCCCAGAATAAACACATACCATCGTCAACTAGCAATCCCGTTTTCAAGACTTTGAAGAGAAATCACAGCTGAAAATGTGACACTGAGAGTATTTTTAAGAGAAGCATAATGGATAAAACAACACCAGAATGCTTGTTATTTCAACTATTGATTGAGAGAAATAGTTACGTTCCTACTGCCCATACTGCATTCTAGTTAGTCAGTTGAGTGCTATTGGCTTTAGGCAAAATATTCTTTAAGTTTTTAGAAGCATCCTGGTCTTCAATATTAGACAGAATTAAGCATGCAAGCTGATCTAATTTCTCTTTTCATTTGGGTTGCATTTATTTGGAACATTTCAATGATATATGATTGCTGCTCAGTGGGTTCCATGATGACTGTACTTTCAAAATACCATTAAGGATACTGCCAACTTGTTTAAAGCCAGTGATGAGCATTTTTTTCCAGAGTTGGTTGACCTGAGCAGTGTCACTGGTAATCAAGCTTTCCCTTACATTTCTCATTAGCGAACCTCTTCCTAAGTTCCTTTTCTACACTTTTCCCCCTGAATGCTTATTTTCTTTGGTTCACAACCTGCTTTTAAATGTTCTTTTTTTGTATTTTTGAACTACTGGAAATCTCACTCTCTCAAAATATTAGCCTTTACTATAAGTATTAAAATAGAAATCCTCTTTACAAATGACAGCGACCTGCCTTGTGTCTTTAAAGGTCAGTAGTGAGTAAGTAATGTTTGCCTCCTAGTTTTGGTAAGACTGTAAATGGTTTCACTCTTAATCGTTAGCTTGTTTTGTGTCTTTGTTAATGAACATACGCTCAACATGTTTTATGTGTACAATTAACAATTAAATATCACCAGTATTTTTGGACAAAGACCTTCACTGGAGAGCACTTACAGATTCTCCTATGATGATATCTAATCCAAACTTCCTGCCTCCTGTAGCTCTGTATTAGATTAGGCAGGCATCTAACAAATTAATCACGGTAACAAGGTGGTATTTCAAGTATTTTGCCCAGACTCAGGGTTGATTCTGGGTTGACATGCTTCTCAGTTTTCTGGACTGTTATCTTTCCTCGCGTTGTACAGTTGTTCTTAACATGTATTGTATGGATGCCTGGTTTTGTTTGTGCGTGCCCTGTCCTTTAGATTAGTATGAACATTTTTCTGATAATCAATGACATGCTGCTTGACTCTGCTGGTGCTGTACAAATTCTTCCAATGTACAGTGAATTCGGCTACAATTTCTAGCATTTTTTTTTTTCTTTATCCATTCTGTCATGGTGCATAAAACACAACATATCAGACAGATGGGCCTCACTTCTGTTTGCAAGGTCCAAAACACACACACTTCACAGTTTCCTTCCAGCTTCATTGCATGCATTGTACTTCTGGGTGGGTGCATACTTATTGTCTGCTTTCACATACATAGAGCCTCTCTGCACAGTGCATTATAACTGCCCTGACTCATTATGACGATTATTATGTAAAATGAAGTCTGTAACTGAAAATTGCTGGAAAAAAAATCATTTAGTGTGACAGAAATTGTGCTTCCTCCTCCTTCTCAACCTTTTCATAATTCTACACTAGTTAATGTCAGAATTGTGTTATTTCTGATTGTTTAATTGTTTTTGTAGGGTTAAATCTGAGAAAGTTGTGTATTCAAAAACTCTCAAGTAAATTACATTATGATGTACCTGCACTTTGAACAAAGAAATAGGATGAGCAGACACAGTTTGATTAAGGGTTTACTCAAAAGAAGATTTCCGATATTATTAATTTCCCAATATTATTAACTATACTCTATTTTGTAGGTTTGTTCTACAAAGGTGTAGAAACTGTAAGAATATTTCAATAGAAAATAAGTAAGCGGAGTTCAATTTTCTATTAAATGAAGCCCTCTTTTTTTTTTTTTAATACATTCTTGTTTATCATGGCGCCAATGTGTGGTGACATGTTGCATACTGGTTGCACATGCAGGTAAAAACTTCATTATACTCTGTGTACATGTGCTACTTAAGAGCAGCATTTGCGGGTGGCAAGTGGGGTGACCGCCCCAGGCCCCATGCCTAAGGGGGCCCCCCTTTAGAGGTCCGTGTGTCCCGTTTCAGCGGATTTGTCAAGTTATATTCTCCAGTTATATTTTGATAAAGTCTGCATGTTATCTTGCAAAATTAGCTGAATACTGTAATGAGAAAATCCAGTATATGTTAACATTATTTGTATTAAATTCACATGCAAGTTTATACAGTCCACAGTTTGACGTAACCGGTCCCGTGTGGGGTTGGTCAGCTCTAGGCCCCGCACACCCCTAAGGTCGCCTCTGGTACTACTACAACTATTTTGTTTTGTTTTCCAGCTTTTTTTTCTATTGCCTTACTCCATAATGAATTTGCTGTCCTTTAAATATATAATACTTATTGTGATGTCATAATCTTTACTCCTCTGATCACAGTCACAGTAGTCTCTGCCGTAAAATCACAGAGATGATTAAAAATGAATGAAAAGCTTGAATCACTCAGAGTCTGTTTTTGATCAAGGGGCTACAAAAGTAGCAGCCAGTGTGCTTTTGAGCAGGAGAACTGGATGCACTGCTCTGAACTCGATTGAGGCTTATCCATAGAGGATAATGTGTTAGCTCAGATACTAAATTCCTACCTCACCCAGTCTCTTGCTATCCCCACTCTACACATGTTGCAACATACAAGATGCCTTTCTGGATTCATTTTGAACCAATATGTTTTGTTACGTTTCTACACAAATCATGGTTATAAAAAAACGATCTTTGTTTTATTTCCAGGTCCATTTGGCATCTTTGATTTCTACCTGAAAAGATTTCTTTATAAACCTCATTCACTATATATTGCAGCAGCTGAAGAGTTTTTCAATCTAATTTTTCTCGTTTTGTCCCAGACTCAGGAAATTACATTCTTCATCTAATTCCTGTATTTCATCTCCGCATTAGCATTCATTTCATGTGTACAAGAAAACGAAAAGACAGCCTTCAGTTTTTGAGAGGGGACTGATGCAGAGACAGCTTATTAAGGTCTTGACTTGCAACTGTTTTCTTTTTCTGTGTTTCTTGAAAACTCTACACTTTTGCTTAATGTTGTGTTGGTGACTGGTATATGATCTCTCACAGTTCGTCCCTAATAAATGGGGCAGGAATCAGTCTCTAACACTGTAGCCATCAGTCTTTTTAGCCCATACCGAGAACGATGCTGGAGGAAAGAATTCAGGAGCTGGTAATAAATTCCCTCTGTGTCACTATTTGTCATCAGTCGCCTTTCTGTGGCATTACTGATTGCCCAGGATAAGAAAATAATGCCATCAATATCAGCCCCTACAGAAGCGCTCTGTTTGCCCATCTGTATTGACAGCATATGCAAATGAGTCTTACTAAATGGCCATAATACTGGCATTTTAGTCGTTCATGTTGTGCTTCAGTTTGAAAAACAGCCTTCAAGCCAGGAAGCCTGCTTGATAATGGACTTTTTATTTTCTCTGATTCAGTATATTATTGAATAATTCTGCATATGATATGCCGTTTCAGCTTGCATCCTTGTAATGTAGTTTATTTAATGTTTTACTTTATTTGTTGTGTTTCCATTTAAATGTATGCATTTTACAAATAGGAAATTCAATATTTTAACTCCTGTTTTTTTTTTTATTTTTTGTGTGATGTAAGACTTCTGATGTGATTTCATTCATCCTTTCCTCTATCCATCCATCCATCTATCCATCCATTTACCGAGCACACTTCTTCATTAAAGTGTTGAGGGGAATCACATCTTATCAATTTTCTTTTTATATTATGCCTCAAAGAACTGAGCAAGGCCCCTTACCCTGCAACCTACAACTGGGTATGACCTTAATCTACATCCAGCCCTGCAAGCAGGTCCTTCAACTTACAGGGAAAACTTGGCGGTTGGTGGTAGGATTGGCACTCCAGCCACGTCAAAAACCTTACACTGTTCCAGTGTTGTCCTGAGGTTTCACCAGCCACATTCGGGTTCCAACCAGGTGGTTCGTTGTGTGGTGGGTGCGGCAATGCTCAGTCAGCACATGCTCTCAACCTCCTCAAAGTATTCCATCCCAACATTCCTTACAAAACAAAAAAAAGTAATAAATAGAACTGACTATTTAAATTGAAAGTCTTACGCTAGACTGTATGCCATCATAAGAACTGTGAACGTCTGATGAAATGTCATATCATAGTAGCTTGATATGATGATGGTTGCAGGGTGTACATTGCATCCAGCCATTGCAGAAATTAATTCATCCAGCTTTAGTTTACCTAGAATTATGTGTTATGAGTACGGTCTCAAGCTTGCCACATAAAGTAGTTTAGCAGGTAGGAGTGCGGAAGAGCTTCATGACTAATATGAGTGCCGAAGCAATAATGTTCATATTTTTTTTCATTCATGGGTCAGTAAATACTTTATTTTTGCTTTCCATTGTATGCCTTAAATGTTTATAAGTGTACTTCAGATATAGCACTTTTATGGAGAAATGGGGTTTACAAAAATTAATTAAAACATAGAACAATTCACAGATTGCAAATATCTCTCCATTCATTTTCTAAACCCACTCAGTCCAATTGCACTGCTAAGGTGTCCACTGTTTTTCATTGTTGAATTATTAACATAACATAATAACATTCTCAAACCCATGTAATCTAATTCTTATTTACAAGTGATCAAATGAACACCTTTTTATGCTTGCATATACAGTATTAACTGTTGTGATAATTAAAATGGCAAAGTAACTCCTATATGAACAAACTGGTAGGAAAAAGCAAGGGTATGGAACTATAGATAGGTCCTGTGATGTCTAAAAGTAAGTAATGTACCTCTAAGAGAGTTGTAATACTGGAAAATATGGTTGTATGAAAATTAAGTTGGAATGAGAAAATAAAGGAAAAAGAAGCTACAAAGGTGAATTACATTCCACATACAAAAACTATTTGAAAAAAACAATGTTAGGAGCTTCAGTCAGAAAGATGGCCTCTATCTGTCTGTCTGTCTGTCTGTCTGTCGGTCTCCTACCCAACCAGCAATTCTTCACTCCATTCACCCTGAAAAATCCTAATTAATGATGTCTTCCATTGATCTCCCCCTGAAGGTGAATGAAGCATTCTTATCAAATATCTGTGTGTCCCACTCCTGACCAGAAGGTTTCTCATAATTCTCTGTGGATCGATGATTCAGTTACATAAAAATAAAACCACACTGGTCGCAAGCTAGTGGACAAGTTGAGCAATAAATGTGGAGTCGCAAAATTACATTCTTTATTTTTGAAACTCTTCACTGCAAAATATTCAACAAGAACATCAGTTCTTGAGAAGGACAGATCAACACCACCCTCTTCCACTGAGATGCATTGTGCCATATTCATGTGCTACTGAGCCTCCCATCAGCACAGACATAAAGTGGTGACTAGACATACATGATATGTCAAACAGCTTTGTACCACATGTACTAAATGATACACTGTATGCATGTCGTCTCTTATCTCACTGTTATCACTTCTTTTCACATTGACCCTATGGAAGAACTGTGAAAGGAAGTCCATTATGCCCTTGATGGTCCTCTATAACAAGCACAGGCAGATCCAGAGGTTGTGTGTGGACCATGGTACCAGTAAATAACCATAAGACCACCAGAATATCTTAGAAGTCTTTGTTATGAACAAGTTGGTCATCGAGTAATAGCTGGGGTTGGTTATGTGGTTGGTATTCTTTCATTAAGTTCTTTTGGATACCTTGTGTTTACTTTTTCTTTGAGGATGAAGCCTTATCTTTGTTCTTTTGGAGTAACTTTAAGGAGAATATGATGTTCAAGCCTGAAAGTAGGTAATATTCCCTTAGGCATTGGAATGCTGGAAGGTATGGTTTGAGGAAATGTGCCAGGATGAGTATTAACAATGGAATGTAGGAACAAAGGAGTACGGAATTTACAGTAAATACTGGAGTTGGAGTTCTTTATAATAAAGCATAACACAATTAGTCCCAGTATTATAAAGTTTTTTGTTTTGTCATTTTATTATTTAGTTAATTTAGTAATATATTTACTGTATATGCAGTACGTGTTTCATCAACATTTTGTTTAAAATTACTAGAGACATTTGATATATACATTTGAGAAACAAAGAAAGATGATGTCAAGTGATAATTAATTTTTATTACCATACACACAGTATGAATGTATGTAAAAGTACTAGACTATCTGATGCTAGTATATAATGGGACATTTTTACTATGCTTCTGTGGTTAGGAGGAAATGTTTCCAAACCTCATCTGATGATGCTTGTCTGAATATTCTGTGTTGGTGGATTTGTTTAATTGTCCAGTTTCTGAAAGCAGTGGTATTTTCTAAAACCCTTTATTTGCTTATACTTTTCACTCAGTACATTAAGATTTGCTCTTGCTCTTGCTCTATTCTACATAAGGGTTTTTATCTGTGCTTATTCAAAACTTCAGTCATTTACAAATCTTTTAATAACTGAAATGTGTTTTGGCTTCTGCTCTGAAAATTTTAAAAATGCCTAAAAGAAAGAAATAGAAGCTAAATGTTAGGCTATGGTGAAAGCCCATTTTTAATTCTTATCAGGTGGCTGGGAACTTCTCCAAGGAATTGCAGTGCTTTCTTGCTGATGTTGTCCTTCACTGTTTGTCCATTTCAGGTGTATTGTGCTTATAGTTATTTAAAAAGCTACACTAAAGCAACATAATAAAGAAAATATGAAAAAGTCACCTGTATGTAGTCAGATGTTGAATATTTATCTGAAAAAGTAAATTAAAATAATATGCAAGATAATGGGGATAAGTACAAGCAGAAGAACAAGGTGCTGATGAGGCAGTGTGGAAAAGGTGTTTCACTACATTGGCAAGATTAAGAGGCTCTTCAGAAAGTTATGGCACCCTTGTTCTACAGTCCCACCAGGGACCTAAAAGATAGGGCACCATACTTCAAGTCAACAGACTTTTGTTGCAGTTCACTACTCTGATTGACTGTGTGAAACTGAGTGGCTCAGTTACTACAAATGGAAACATACTATATGTAAATTATTTGTAATGTATTTTAATTATGTTAAACACTTGAGCAAGTTTAAAATACTCTTTAAATAATATATATTAATATTAATATATTAAGAAGCATTTAAACTAATGCAAATTGTTATTTTTATAAAATAGCTTTCCGGTGAAAATCTTTGTAGCCAATTAATAACAATAATACATTTTAGCTATATAGTATCTTTCCTATGGTTAACCTGCTTGACAACAATTTCTAATTACAAGATAAAAGATTTATAAAGGATTATGTAAACTGTAGCCAAGGTTCTATGCAAAAGTTACAATCCAGCTATGAAAACATTTTTTTAAATCACTGCATTATAAACAGCTTTTTTTTAAGTCTGTTTATCATCACACATACCCATCTCTCTCTCTCTCTCGACACAAACCGCCAAATGAAGTGGTTGGGAGAAATAAGTCAATTAACAAGTTCTCATGGTGATAGAGCTACTGATTCTCTTATTCTAATGAGAATAAAATCTGTAGAATTGCAAGTTGTTACCACAAAGCAGTAGGTTATGCAATTGACAGCAGAATACTTTATTAGAAATGATTTATAATGTTTGGCAGTTATTTAAAAGATTATTGCTAACAATAATAGCGTGTGAATATACAGTGTAGTAGTAAGTGTGTATTTTATACAATTAAAAATAAATAAATAAAAGGTAAGATTAGGCTTTATTTTTTTACACTTTAATAAGAACCTTTGGAAGCTGAATAGAATACATTTACACCAGAAAGACAGGATGCCCTGGGCGAACTTCATAAAAAGCATCCCTGGTAAATATTGCAAAACCTGATAACTACCGTCATGGTTCTTTGAAGATGAAAATAGGATTCCCTTTAACTGCAATAATAAAACTTAAATTATGTGACTATATATATAAAATAGTATTCCCTTTAGCCTTCATGCAATGCCTGACTGTATCAACATGCAAAGGTATGCTTAAAGGCTAAAAAGTTTGGCCCATATGTGTAAGTCACTGCTGAAAATAAATTTCTTTACCCAAATTGCATTTTTGCTGAGTTTTCCTTTAAAAAAACTAAGGTTGCATCAAAGTGAAACTGGTGTGGTACATCCTTCAGATAACCTAATTTACAGATGTACACACATGTTCATTTTAAAAGGAGTCATTTCTTTAACTTCTTCTGTATGAGCCATGCTTCTTGTTTAGAAAAATCCCGCTTGGACCATCAGCCGTGACCTTGGTGTCCCACGCCATTTGTGCCTCATTAAAAGGTTGTAATGAAGTTCTGCAGTGCACAGATTATAAAAGGTCAAGCAGAAAGTTGGGAGCCAATGAGGTTGGGAAGAAAAATTATGCTTGCTGCAGAGGGTGAGGGATTCATTATACCGAAGCTATGGGCCTTTCAGTGCTGTAATCACCAGGTTAGCGATGGAATGTAAATCTTCTCCACCACTTAGTCGGTGTCTGCTCACTCTTGATTTGTGGGAGTAGATTTTTCTTTATTGTAGAAAAAGTCATTAGCTGCAAAAAAGACAGCAGTCACTTGGTGCAGTGAAAGTAGAGGAGGCTAAAGCATTTTGGACAGGCTTTTAAGAAATACAGATTGAGCAACACTCTTTTAGTAACCAAAATCACAGCCATCAAAAAATCTGTATCAGAAATATAATTCATGTAGAGACTTAAATTTGCACAGGGCTGAAATTCCTAAATTCTTTCAGTTTTTATATTACAATGTTTATGTTCTGATATTGTTTTTCATAATTACCTGGTGTTCCATCAAAAATGGTGTTTTACCTTGTGTCAAGAGTTGTCAGCCTCTGCAAAACAAAATGAGAGTAAGGCTTTAACTGCCCTGTTAAGTAGATGTGCAGCTGAATGCACAAGTTGTGTACTTATAACATCCCAAAAAACAACTGATGTTTATGTACTACTTCCTTTGATGTGTATTTTTGTATCTCAGAATGCAGGCTTTCTTTTGTCCTGTGTACAAGTTGATTCTCCATGTCTCCAAATGTACACTTTCTCCTGCAAATCAGCATTTTCCTGTTGTTCCTGCCTTAGCTGTCTTATGCATGTGTTACCAGAACATTATAGCCAATGTATTGCAAAAGCTTTTCCACTATGTTAATTAAAATTTATTTTTGTTGCTAAGAAGCTGCTACATAATCTAAATTTGTTAATTTAGTAGTCTTTTCTTATAAGTGACTTGCAAATTAACCGTGTATGTGTGTTGACACTGTACTGGCAGCTGCCATTTTTCTGCCATGTTCAGGATAGTAAAATTACTGTAACTGTTTGTTTTTGTAAAAATTGACTTCTATGTTGAGGGTATTCATTTTTGTGCTTTTGAAAGTTGAGTTATGTTTGGTAAACATTTTATGACATTGTATTTTATGCCTCTAGAGTCAATTGAAAGACATTAATCAAGAATATTAAAGAGTGCATATGCTATAAAGACAGATTGTGTAGTATGAACAATTTACAGCAAGAACACACTCTGGGTAACTTAGGTAAAGGTGTCTAATATTGATATCTAGGAACCAGTAATCCCTGAAAGCACCTATGACAATGAACCCAATGTCATCGCAAAATATACACTCACCTACCACTTTAATAGAAACACTGTTCAACTGCTTGAATGGCAGTTAAATGCCAGCAACACAATGCATTTAGGCATGTAGACATTGTCAAGACGACCTGCTGAAGTTCACACTGAGCATCAGAATGGGGAAGAAAGGTTATTTAATTGACTTTGAACATGGCCTGGTTGTTGGTGCCAGACGGATTGGTCTGAGTATTACAGAAACTGCTGATCTCTTGGGATTTTCATGCACAACCATCTCCAGGCTTTAAAGATAATGGTCCGAAAAAGGGAAAATATCCAGTGAATGGCATTTGTCTGGGTGAAAATGCATTGTTGATGCCAGAGGAGAATGGCCAGACTAATTTGAGCTGATATAAAGGCAACAGTAACTCAAATGGCCACATGTTTCAACCAAGGTACATAGAGGAGTATCTCTGAATGCATAACACATTGAACCTTGAAGCAGATGGGCTACAGCAGCAGTAGACCACGCCAGGTGCCACCCCTGTTAGCTAAGAACAGGCAACTGAGGCTACAGTTCTAATGGCTCACCAAAATTGGACAATAGAAGATTGGAAAAATGTTGCCTGGTCTGATGAGCCTTGATTTCTGCTGCAACATTCCGGCGATAGGGTCAGAATTTGGCGTCAAAAACATGAAAGCATGTATCCATCCTGCCTTGTATCAATGGTTCAGACTGGTGGTGGTGTAATAGTATGGGAATTTTCTTGGCACACTTTGGGCCCTTAGTACTAATTGAGCTTCGTTTAAAAGTCACAGCCTACCTGAGTATTGTTATGTGCTGACCATGTCTAACCATTTATGACCACAGTGCGCCCATCTTCTGATGGCTACTTCTAGCAGTATAATGTGCCATGTCACAAAGCTCAGATCACCTCAAACTTTTTTCTTGAACATGACAATGAGTTCACTGTACTCAAATGGCCTCCACAGACACCAGATCTCAATCCAATAGAGCACCTTTAGGATGTGTTAGAACGGGAGAATTACATCATGGATGTGCAGCCAACAAATCAGCAGCAACTGCATGATGCTATCATGACAATATGGACCAAAATCCCTGAGGAATGTTTCCAGCACGTTGTTGAATCCATGCCATGCAGAATTATGGCAGCTTTGAAGGCAAACGGGGGTCCAACCCGGGACTATCAAGGTGTACCTAATAAAGTGGCGGGCGAGTGCCTTTACGGCACAGAAATAACTTGCATCATAAATTGACAAGAGCATACCTTATGCTATCAATGTATTTTAAAAATTATTGTTACTTAAAAGGCCATACTCATAAACACGCTGTCCACATACAAATACTGTGTCAAGTATCACAGTTTTCACTGTCTCTGTCTTGAAATCCATACATACTGTATATGGAACATGGCATTCATTAAAACAGATGTGAAAATATTAAAGTGATATTTTAAATTGATCAATTCATGAAATGATCAACAATTGTTCTGCCTTAATATAAATTCTACTCTGCTGCAGTTATAGCATAAAAAACAATATGTTTGATTATTAGTAGTCTAAGAATGTAAAGTTTCAGATCACCTTGGCAGGATTAGAGAGCTGTGAAGTTAATGTTTAATAAAAGTCCATTAATCAATCGGCCTCTTCCCTGATGAGTTATTGGCACACTTGGTCAAAGCATTAAAAGTACTTTCAAACCTTTCACCAGCTTGTACTGACTTAACAATTTTCTTCAGTAGTCTCTGTGTGTCATTTTCTTTAACCTAATCACAGGTGGTAAAAATGAAAAGAAAAAAAAAATGGACTTCTTAAAACCAGATCCCAGCATGTGCAGACTGGCATCATCACTTCCTTATGGGTAGCATGCACAGCCCCCTGCTGTATTGCTTTCTTCACCTATGAATGCATGGCCAAACACGGCTCCAGTGCCATCATTAAATTTGTTTTAGACAGCAAAATTACTTGCCTAAACACCCTTGATGATAAGACAGCTTACTGAAAAGATATTTATCTTTGGACTCAGTGGTGCCAAGACAACCATTGCTCCTTTAATGCCATCAATACCAATAAGCTAACCATAGACTTTAGAAAGCAGAAGGCATTCCACACCCATGTTTATATCAGACGAGATGCTGTGAAGAGGGTTGGCAACTTAATATGTTTTGAATTCATCACTGACAACTTGCAGTCTGCAGAATGTGGTTGTCATCAAGCAGGCTTACCAATGCCTTTACTTTCCTCAGAGGTCTATGAAAGGTCTACATGTTTCCATCTGTGCTCAACAGCTTCTACACGTATACAGTTGAGCCCATATTCCTTATCCACATCAACTGAGAACCACAAAGGGTGGTGAAGTTGGCACAAAATATTACTGGGACACAGTTGCAATCCTTTGAGAACATATATAACACACACTGCCTTAGAAAACAGCTTTAGTAAGACATCAGACATGCAGTACAATCACTTCATTCTGGTAAACAGTACAGGGCCATTGCACTCACGTCAGTTTCATGCCAGTTCTCATGCCATTTACTGTGTATGATACTGTGTATTTGTGGGTGTGTGTGCTGCATTCTTGTAGGCCAACAAGTTCTCAACAACATACTAATTGGGCCTTCTGAGTCCACCAGAGAGTATCATCTCCAAACAGCTGCACCATGAAGCAGTAGTACTAGGCAATTATTTTTGAGTCCATAATCTCATGTCATATCAGTCATTTACTGTGATATATTGTTATTTCTAGATACATGCAACATTAATTTTTTTAAGGGAAAATTAGAGATTTGATTAAACTTCCCTTAGCCGTCTTCTTGAAGCATGTCATTTTATGTATGTTTGTTTTTTTTTTCTTTTTTTATTGGCATCTTTGATTCTTTAATTTTACATTTTATAAATTTTCTTCGAATGTATGAAATGTCTTTTACTCACTGTGGTAAAATGTGTGTGTATGTGTGTGCCATGGATACTCAATATCATGTGTGAGTTTGTTCTGATAAATTTAAGCTGAAAAAACTAGTTGAGCTTGGCTAAGCTGAAAATGAATGCTTTCAGAGAAACACATTAGTTTTTCAATCTCTGATGATTTTGTTAAAAGTAACCAATGTTCTGTGTAACAACTGAGGCTGATGTAATGCATGGAGTGGAGCAGTGGCTCTGACATGTTAGAAATTAGTGTTTATGAGATATGACTTTGCTATCCTCTTATGCAGAAGTGGATAACTGTGTTAGGTATGTCAGAAAGCGCTCAGCTCCTGTTAGCAGTGAACAGTTAGATAACCAGACAGGTTGGTGCACATCATTTTCTTGAGTTCATGCCTGACAAAGAAAGAAAAGTCTGCAGTAGACACACAGCGTATGGGGCAGTCAGTTCAGCTTCTATTGCATGGCCTCTTTAACTATATTTAACTGTTGTTACTGTGCACTGAAAAAAATGGTATGTCACATTAAAATAACAAAAAATATGTACATCAGTTGCACATAATAAAATTGTTTTTATCAAAACTAATGTAATTATGCTTAAAGCACTAAAGTAATATGTCCTGAAATTACATATTTTTATATAAAATGAATGAAACTTTTTCATTCTCTGTTAAATTAATGTTATTATGTTAAATGAACATGTCAATAAAGCATAATATTTTAACAATTGCTTTATAAATGTTTTAAAAAATGCACCTCACCGAGTTACTTAGCCATAACCTATTTAGGTTGTCAATTATATTTGTTCCAGTATCATTTTACAGTTAATGTTCAAAGTTATTGATAAGAAATAAACAGGTTTGCTTATACCAAAACTATTTTTATGTGGTAAAAACAATACAAACCAACATAAATACAAAAGGTTATTATTCAAAAGCTGAAATGTACAACAGTTGCACAAGAACATCTTTGGCTATGCCAGAATGCCATAACCAATGTATAACTAAATATGAACACAAAATGCACCTTGGATAGAGTGGTATATTATAAAATACATTTATTTATATTTATGTAATGGTATATATTATAAAGTAAATATTAAATATTAGTAAAATATAAAGTGCAAAGATTGCTGCTTGGCACCTTCTTTCACAAAATATATATATATTTTTTTTTTCAAATGAGCAGATTCGGCAACTGCATTGTATTTTATTCGGGTGAATTATTTGTCTGTATTAATAGTATTTATCTGGTTGAGCAATGTTATAATAATACTAATGAACAGCAATGCTGAAAGTAGTTGACCCATAACAAAAGTCAAAAGTTTTTTTTTAAGTACATAAACAAACCCATACTAAGCAAGTAAATCTAGACAATGTAATAGTACATTTACTGACTTGTGACAGTAGTTAGTGAGCATAGTTTGATAAATCATTAAAAGAGAATACAAGGAAAAAACGCAAAACAGAGTAACAGTCTGTGTGATTAAGTGTTTTAAATGAATATCTGAATATTTGTCTTGTGTGTGTGTGTGTTTTTTTTTTTTTTTTTTTAACTTTTATTTCACTAACCTTTTTCTCTGAACCGGCGACAATAACTCGCACCCACAACCTGTTCCTTCTTTGAAAGTCACATGACGTTACTGCCAAGTTATCCAACTTCCGCTGACGATGAATCTACTTGGTGATTATTAATTTCTGATGAGGACTAAATATAACTATTTTGACTTCTACCTCAATGACTAAAATTAGTATATTATACACCCCACAAGATTCAATAAATTAAACATGATCGAGTTATGTTCAAAAGTGGAACATAAGCAATACATGTAATATAAATTAAATGCATTTTTGTAAATGTAACAACCTGCCATTTCCCTTTTTTTCAGTGTGTCCATACCTTGGAATGGGTTCAAATTTTTATTGTGCATGTTCCAACTACAACCACTCCAAACACTGGATAGCACTCTGGGTACAACCCGTGCCATTTATTTATTTATCAAACTCAGGCTTGTACTAGATGGTCCTATTAACAATAATTCTTTAGAGCACCGAAAGCCAAAGTACTATGTGTGTATATATATATATGTATATATATGTGTGTGTATGTGTGTGTATATATATATGTGTATGTGTATATATGTGTGTGTGTGTGTGTATGTATGTATATATATATATATATATATATATAATGTATGTATGTGTGTGTGTGTGTATATAATATATAGTAACAAAGTCAATATATAGGCACCAGCCCGACACAGATGGACACGGAGGAATGTATAAAAACCAAGAAATGTTTTATTTTTTATTCACCTGTTAGGCATGTCTTCTCCGTAATCCCCACAGGCACAACACAGTCCCAAAGCACCAACAAACGCACCAAAACACTCTTCCTTTGCACCACCACTCCTCCCAGACAACCTTGTCCTCCTCCACCCGACTCTGGCTGCTGAGTGGTGGTTACTGGCTCCTTTTATGGCCCACCCGGAAGTGCTCCAGGTGCTTGATCACCTATTTCTGGTTGCACTCCTGGGTGGGGCTGAAGATTCATCCAGCTGGGCTTAGGGACCCATGCAGCACCCCCTGGCGGCCACCCCAGATCCCAACAGGGCTGTGCAGAATTCCATCTCCCATGGAACCCTGCGGGAAGCTGAGGCACCGCTCCAACCCAGTGGGGTGGCCATCCAGCGTCCAGGAGGAGGTATTGCACCGTCCAGGGCTGCTCCCCCTGAATATACAGTGAAGGGGCATACTGGCTGGGCATGGGACCCAGCCATCTGCCACTATATATACACACACATATACACATACATATTAAACACCTTCAAACAGAATTGGGAATATCCACATACAGGAAAAGGTATGACACCTCAGGATCACACCTCTAATCTAAATGAGGTTAAAAATATACCTTGTACCCATGAAATAATGAAAAGGCTGACAGCACATACTAAAAATTATTAGACAACTGCATTATTGGAGCAGCATATGGACAGGAGTGGTCTCTCTCATTGTTTCTGTATTTCCAGAAGGTGGCATATGGAGCTTTTGGAAGAAAATGGAGTATTCGTACATAGTATATATTTTTGCTTTTATAGTTTATGAAACAAGAATTTGCCACTTTAATTAAGTTTTTAACATAAATAAACATAATTTCATCTGCACAGATGTTGATATTTTGGATGACTGTACATTTCAAGTTTTATACTTCAGCTGGTCTTGATAAAATTTAAGATAGAAGAGTTAAATCTTCAGCAAAATCAAGAAGCTGAACAAGTTTAGACCACGGCTGTCATACAGAGGATGCTTGTACGGTATGGACACCCTGTCAGGATAACCTGTACAAGAAGAGATCATGGAAAACTTTAACCACATACTAAATTTGTGATCGTATGTCTACTCACATTTTTATTTTTCCTCCCAGAGGCCCAGTGTTTGCCTTAATTCACCTTTGTTTATTAAGTACCACAGCTAGTAGAGTTTAACAGTACTATGGGGTTATGCTTGTGTCAGATTGTCTTCTGTTTCTTAGGGTTTTCTGTATTTTAACTTCATAAAATGATACATGTTATGACAAGCCAATACCAACATCACTTTTTTTTTTTTAAATCATTCAAATCAAATATACATTTCTAACTATGTAATCAGATAACTGGTATTTTTGTAATAAAAGAGTAGACTCACCAAAATTGGGCTTGCCTGTAAAAAAATCAAACCAATAGATTAAATTAGGCAGAACGTAAAGCAGATACCCTTCAAAGCAAAGTCAGCATAGAAATAGGAAAAATAGTAATTGTTAAGCAAGATTGTGCTCTTTCCTGCCATTTTTAATAAATGGCAATGCCGAGGTGATGGTCATCTAGGAGCCTCCCCTTGGCAATACCTGTCAGAAAAGCTCTACTCTAGATACATGAAGAACAAATGCATCTACACTGTGATTTTTGTCACAGGATGCCAAAGGGTTGGTTACTCTCTGCAAATCAAAATGTTACACCTCCACTGTGCATCAAGAAATGATGAACCTTCTTCCTTTGTTTAAAATGTTCTTCTTGTATCATTACCATTGACTAGTACAATTTCCCAAGTGGCCTTATTAGATGAACTTGGAAACTATTGTAGTTTCAAAGTGGCATGTTCTTTTTGCCATTAAAAAAAACCCTATTGGACATTTTTGCACACCACAGCTGTGAACTCTCAGTACAAAACTGCTCTGTAGATGTAAAGTTAGCATGTTGTTCATCACAAATCAAAAGGATCACTGAAAATTATAATAGTAATGAATCTTTTTTTTTTTTGACACCGAATCTTTACTTTAATAAAGTGGTATCTTTTAGGGTGATTTCATTAATGTCCTGAGTTACCAGTTTATTTTCTAGAAAGTTTGATTAAGTTAAGATGAACTTAAGGGCATTCCATTGACTTTCTAGTGCTAAAATCTCAAGAGAACTGTCTGTGTTGTTAGTTTGGGATTTTGTATGATGAGACTGATTTCCCTTATTAACCCTTTGTCCTCTGTTTTATATGCTGCAGTATGCAGTCATTTGTTCCAAACCCTATCCTAAAAGTTATATATATTAGAGTGAGCCGGGGACATACAATGTCTATAAAAAACAAAACAAAAAGTCTTCTCCTTGAAACATAAGAACAGCTCATTGTTACAAAACTAAAAATCAAGCAGACAAACGCATAAGCTGTTTAAACTGCTTGATTTATAGTGTGTTCTTGGTGTCTGTACATTTTTTCCCATAGGTAGTGTTTCCTCCTTGGTTTTGTTATTTTTATAGAGAAGTGTAGCACTTTTCATAGTTGTCAGGCTTGGACAGGTGTGGTGTTGCTTGTTTCTGGGTGCTTCGTTTAACTGACAATTGACAACCTTGTAAACATTGCATGTGAAATAATAATCAAAATATATTGATGTGAGTTTAAATTATTTTGGTGTAATCTATAATAATAAGAGTAACCTGAAAACTTGGGCTGAGGAATAGTGAAATAATTAAGGAAAAAATAAAAATTAATTTGCACATGATAAAAATTGTCAAATGAACGCGAGAGGCTACAGGCAATTGAAAGTTTTTAACAACATTAGGAAGAGTCAGTCAATAAATTCCTAAACAGTCAATGTTCAGCAAAGTCCTAAAAGGCTACAAAAGGTTTATCCAAAATCATTCAGGGGAAACTGGGCAACAGACAACTCGGCGAAAGACAATTCGTCGAAAAGACAACTCTGCGACATCCTTTACCAGTTAGGTAATAGGTTCAAAGAGATTTTTGCATGATATTTAAATGACAACGTAGAGCGCCGGAAAATCCACAGAATCACCTGCTTTATGAGAGTCCCAATACGTTGAGAGTAAAGATATTTCTTAAGCCGTACTCGCAAGTCACCTTTTGTATTCTAAATAATGTTATCATACGAT
Organism: Polypterus bichir lapradei; assembly: GCA_026402145.1. NCBI lineage: Eukaryota > Metazoa > Chordata > Cladistia > Polypteriformes > Polypteridae > Polypterus > Polypterus bichir. The sequence goes on along the minus strand of JANRMT010062854.1, from coordinate 95,077,305 downwards.
TACAATCAATACAATTTATATAAAGGATTAGCAATTTTGGTTGCAGAGGATAATGTAAAATAGAGTTTGTTCCATCTGCAGAATAACGTTCATTCATCAATTATATAAATTTATTTTCAATATTTTAAATCACATTGTCATTTAAATATAATTAAAAAATCTCTTTGAACCTAACTATTACCTAACTGGCAAAAGATGTCGTCAAATTGTATTTCGCCAAGTTGTTTCTTCGCCGAATTGTCTTTCGCCGACTTTTCTTTTCGTCGAGTTGACTGTCACCCATTTGCCACTGAACCATTAGAAATAATTAGGAGCCAGAATCAAGTCATACACAGAAATAAAAAGGATAAATACTTGTGGAGAGGACAAGGACATATGAATGTTCAATTTATTGTAGATACAGAAACACAGAGAAAGTATGAAGGGATTTAGCTAGCATCAAGTCTTGCATTTAAAATCTGCATAAGTCTTTATACCTTAAATCATAGTGACATACTAAAATGTAATTATATTCATGTTGCAATATACATTATACTTTAATTATAATTAAGTAATCTGATAAAGAAATAAAAGTTCAACCTGTTAACCAGTATTGAAAAAACAGCCACAGTAGAGAAGGACGAGCTGGAGAGTCTAGAAAAAGAACTTGGGAACCACTTAGACTTCATTTATTAGCAAACGTTACAATAAAAAGTTAGGTGCATTTTAACCTTGATAGCTTTTTAGTCAGAGACTTGTTGCCAGGAGTTGGATTTAAACTAATGCTAGGATATTTCTCTCTCTGTCTCATCCTCACCATGATGAAACACAATTTATTCTATTATATATACCCAGTAAAATTTAGCAAAATCTAAAACAAACAAACGTCGAATGGGATGGAGGGGGAGTAGCAGAGCTTGACAAAATATCCATCTTGAAAAACCAAATAAAAAGCACTGGTCACTATGGTACATGGCTAAAAATGGACAGAAATGGTTAAAAAAAGCTAAATTATGTATCACGCAAATCAAAATAGTTTATTCTTAAATTTCATAATACATTTGTCATTCCACATTTGGACAATTTTAAAAGGACTTAACAGATGTAGAAAATTTTAACCGAAGATCTGCTATGTTCATTCTGGGATTGTATTACACAAAGTACAAGGAAAAATTAAAGAAGTGAAATCTTTTAATTAAAGTGAATGTAAAACGGGAATAGTAAAAGTCATGTCAATTGAAAAAAAAAATATGACAACTACTGCTTTAAATAAGGAAATAAGGGCACAGATAGAACCTTGTTATGGGCAATTGCATATAAGCTCAGAAAATGTTCTTTGCACAAAGAATTATAAAGAAACAAAACATGCTACTATTATATTAGAAAGTGTCTTTGGGACTATCTATTCAGGACTTTTGCGATTCTGTTTCTTTTTTTTTGGTGCTTTTGCATATAATGCAAAAAGAACCTTCTCTCAGTTTGTTTGTCCGAATGAAACAACTCAACTCCCAGTGGACTAATTTTGTTAAAATTTCTCAGTTATTCTTTAACGAAATTACTTTCGTACATTGATTTACATATGTCAACTACAGCTCGCTGAAAAGCATTGGCAAATTTGTGAACTCATCTGTTTTAAAACAAAGGAATGACAAAGGTCATGGAACCTCAACTACAAAGTAGTTTACTGTTTCGATGTTACCTTGAGAGCAGTTACTTCACTTTGTATATTTTTTAGTTTTTTGTTTCAATTATTCAACCGCTGGCAGTACAGTAAAACTATTTGCATTTGTACATTTTGTAGTAAGCACTATGCATGTTGAAGCACTTCAGGGACTTTCAAATCTGGACTTGATATTATTTTGGAAGAGTTAAGTGGATTGGACTGGCAAGCTTTGTTGAGCAGAATGGCCTGTTCTCGTGTAATCTTTTCTATTGTTTTAAAGCTCAAAGAACACCTTGCTGCAAGACACAGGATGGGGCGGAGTCAGATGTAGGTGGGTTTGGATGACCAATTGTTAACATGCAAGAAAGATTCAACATTCAATATTATTTATTTATTCAGTTACCTAACAATGATATTCTTTTATATTCAGTATTTTAGTTATGATACTGTTTATTTTTTCATTACTATACAAGGTAAGTCTTGTCCATTTCTATACAAATGCTAGGGGAGGCCTCATTATATGCTAACTACTAAGCTTCTGCCTCTGCTCCATCCTGTGTATTACTTTGCAGTTGCACAGCATGTTGCACAGACCTTAATCATAGCAAAAGACTTCTTCTGCTCCTTGAAACTGATTCAGGTAAGGGACATGTTGTTCATGTCTGTAAAAATAAAAAGTAAAAGCAACATAAATTATGTAGAAATGTATAAAAAATGGATCAGTGATATTTAATGCTTCAGTGTTTCTGTTACACTAAAAACATCATAGCTGCATGGTCTAAAGACTGTAATGATTCAATATTTCATTGACACAGTAATTGACCAGCAAAGGACCCCTGTCGATTATGTTCAGATTCCACCAACAACTTTAGCTTGAGATGCCAACGCAGTTTTTAAATCTCCATTGGGTGCTACTTTAATGAATATTGTGTTAAGAATTTTAAACTATAACTAGCCACAGTCCCTCCACATCCAACAACAACTAACAATGGCACATAAATATTTTAATCACATGAGTTGAAATCTGCTGTCTGTGAAAGAAACATAATATTGTAAAATGGTATTAAAAACATTATAAGTATACTACCAATACTTTTAATTCCATCCTACTTTCACTGTTATTTTTGAGTATTATTTACTGCTATAAAAAATATATAATAAACAAAATAATGATGATAAACTCCTTGATGAATTGAAACTTTTAAAATGCTCCACCTTCAAACGAGCTAACCAAATGTCTAAATGTACTCACATTTTATGGCATCTGCGTACTTTCTTACTTTTTCATTTTCTTCTAGTTTTTACTGTTTAGATATCTTTTGCACTCTGCAAGGGTTTTTCAATGGGCTGAATTATGTTGTTTTATTTTTGTTTTGATTATGCTGATTTATATTACTGCCTTATTTTTACTTTATTTGTGTAACGCCATTTTGTTTAATGGGACGTAACTGCAGTTTGCTGAAATCATTGAGTCTTCTTTTATAAATACAGTATGGTGGTGATCACACAATCCAGTATCCCTTGGTGATTAAATCCTTGTCTGTGTGAACAAAACTGTAGTTTAGTTTAGCATTGATAAAGGAGTATCGGCTGGCGCCAGGTACCATACAAAAGGGAAGGTCTCAAATTGTCACAACAATGTCCAATTTAATAAATGGGGTGGTGTTTATTATTTTTGCATGTTTAATTTGTTGTAGCATTATATAACAGTAAACAGATGAATTACTAATTTTGTTGTTACTTGTAATCTGTGTATTTGTAACGCACTACCCCATGAGTTTCACTTGTGTTTTAAACATGTCTGATGCGTGTATTTCCAGTGTCTAAATCAATAAGTGAATCTTTCTTCAATGAGATTATCCTCAAAATGCCAAAATCATGTCTTTTGATGTTCTGTATTCTAGCCACATACTGTATCTTTTGTACCAATGACCTGCAAAGCAGCACACCTTAGCAGCTGTCACAAAAGTTAGAAACATTCAATTAGTTGTCTTAAATATTAGGCAAATCCATGAACTTGGCTGATCCTTAGACATTTGGCAGTGCAGGAATTTACATTTTCCAGCACACTTGATAAGTTAATGGTGTTGGCAAATCCATCACTGACATTATCATAGCTAGAGGCAGGGTTTTCACTTGTTATTGAGGCATCAGTGAAATTTTCAGTGCCAACGCCTGACTCCGGAACATTTTTCAGTGAATAAAACCTAAAAGGATTATTTGTCAAGACACTGTTCATGATTATCTTGCCTTGTTCACATTTCCCACCAACTGGACATAATACATAACAAGTCAACTCAATAAAGTAGTAGTTTGATTGGCTCCTGTTAACATCAGGTGTTTTGAGTGGATCTGACTGGTCACACTTATTTCCTTGTTAGGTAAACATAAAATTGCTATTCATGTTCTTTTTAAATAATCTTTAAGTTAAAATAACTCTCATAGTGATAAAGTAACACTCTTGACCTTGCTGTGCAGGTTTATAATTAATTGATATTTTAAATAAGGGAGATGTATATTAAAATGCATGTATTCAATATACAAAAAATACAAATTAAAAGATTTAAAAAAAGCTTATGCACCAAACATTTGGGCCAGTGGGCAAAATAGGAGGGCATTAACCTATCTGGGCTCTGTACTGGCACCTCACATGCAACAAAGTTACACCCTTCACACTCTGGCTTTGTTAAAGGATTATTTCTAGTAGTTTTGCCCTTAAAATTATTGTTAATCTTGTTCTCATGCTTTTCCCAGTAACAACCCTGCTTCTTTCTGACCACTTGTTTATTTTTTCTTTGCGAATCATTTCCTAGTATTTCTCTCAAAAACCTTTGGGTGTTTGTACACACGCTTAACAATGACTAAATATTAATTTGGAAATGTCAGGATTAAGGCTAGGCTCAAAGGTCTGTTGTTATCAAATCTTTTGTTATGATAATTGGGACTTGTTGCTTAGATTTAGGACCAACTGTCAATACCATTATCAACACAAAAATAAATAAAAAAAATAAATGCTTACAAATATTAATTAGGAAAACAATATTAGACACAATGGATGTGACATGTTCTGAAAAGAAACTAACTGGCCCTATTAATTTAAAGGAAAAATTAAAAACAGAAGCTGAAAGTTGTTTTAACCACTGATCTTACACATTTAGAGTTTGTACCTGTCTACCTTTAACTAACTGTTAAAAAGTGGAAAAAAAATCTTAAATAAGACAAAACCATGAATCAAACATACTGAAGCGTGACAACTTACAAAGCAAAATTTAAAAAGTATGTAACAAGCAATAAAAAGAACCTGCCAATTTAACAGCAATTTACAAGACCTGATAATGGCTTTAGCCCTCGATTTATGAAAAGCAAATTTCCTTCCTGACATTACACATTGACTTTCATGGTGTTGGTCACCATGCTGCTTAGTTGCACGACCATGTCACAGCACAAAGGCCATGATATGAAAAATAAAATAATACGCAAAAAAATTATGCCATACATGGTGCATTTTAGCCCAGTTGAAACTGAATTCTAATCCCAAAAGTAAAAGTGAATATTATAACATCTTTATAGTTCTTTAAAATTTGGAAAATAATTGGAAAAGGAAACACCTGGCATCCAATTAGTATTATAGGGGGATAAAATGCAAAAAGTGATATTGCGTTTAAATTCTTCAGCACATTTTCAGGAATAAAAGATAGCATCCTGTACATTTCTCCCATATTTATATATACAGCTAAAATAGGACCTAAAATGTAAGATGTCCAGATGCTTTTACAAGAGAGAAGCCAATGAAGTCAAATATTCATGATAATAAATTAAATGTAACTGATTTAGATAAAACCTGCTTTCTTTTCTGCTGTTGTTTTTTTTTTTTTTACAAATGTGGAATAATATATGGAGACTAGGTCTGCCATGTGCAATCATGTATAATACTTAGATTTGTTTCATTTTTGCATTTACCAAGAAGGTCAATGCATGAAGTCATCTGTATCAAGGAATTCCATTTTCTAAGTCTTAATGAAGAGAAGGAAAACAGTGTTGTCTCTTATTACCACAACTTAAGGGAGCAGAACAAATTGTCTCAAGATGATTATGAAGCATTTGTCATAGTGTGTGGGTGCTTCTAGGAGATCTTGTGAATGAGTTCTTGGTGATTTACACTTGCAATGTGTTGATGTGGAATTAGGGTGCGTCTTCTACAGCTATGTGATGTGAACTACTTTAAGTAAAACAAATGCTCTTTTCCAAATTATATACAGTTCCATGTATAGTTTATTAACAAACATATTTCCCTTCATTGCATTACCATTTTTTTCCAGTTACATGCTCAGATACAAACACAGTGACTTTATAGTGCTCTACTGTATGGGTACGATCAGCTTTTAAGTATGCCATCTATCATTTGTAACGCATCATTCTATTATCATTTACTAAACATCTTCCATTTCATTTCCATCCATTTTTAAAACAATTTCTAGACCAAAATGGGTTTTGATTATTTTAGCCTGTTTGTGTAAGAGCAAGTAAATGAGATAAGTACAGCAATAGCTGACCCTGGAATGGCCCCAGTGGATTGCAGCAAAAGAGATTTTAATTACAATATGTCTCAAGTTTCATCTCAGATTAAGGCACTCAACTCATCTAGCAAACTGTCATCCTTAAATTTAACCTAAACACCTTCCAGGAGATGCTTAAATGAAGTAGTAGGGCAATGCTGTATTAAACTGCAAATTGGGAATGAGGTTTTCAAGTTTAATCAGATAAATAGAGCATATGTGTAATATAATAAGAATCCAAATAGAAAGCTTTTTCAATTAAAGTCGTTCTCCCCAGTGACTCACTTAGCGAGCATGTTATTTATCTAAATTCGGCCTTCATCGTACTCCTTATGTCTTGGTGCCACCCCTTGGCAAGGCATAGTTTTCTTGGCAAAAATAATCATGACCGCAGGTACATAAAATTAAGTCTTTATGTATTAAAACAAAAATCAAAGAGATGATTCTCACAAAAGGAAAAATATCAGGTAGACAGTAAATGTCTGTTTCCCATTATTTCATAGGCTTTACTTTTTCTAAATTAGCCCATTAGCCCAATTTAAATGTATTTCATAATGCTATCATCTCTAGACTGCTGTCCCTCTATCCTAATCATCCTCCTCCCTCAAGGGGAACTTGTGTCTCTGGCTTTCAACCCAACAATGTATCATTTATTTATTTAGTTATTTATTTATTTATTTTTAAGCATTTTATTGATTTTATTAAAATCAAATAACATTCAATAGTCAAGTTTAACAAAACTAGGTTCGAAACCCCACCAATGAGAAAGAGAACTAGGCCAACAGAGTAAAACTTTAAACTAGTAAAAATAAGTAAAAATTTAAATTAATAAAAGAATAAAACAATGTAGTATTTACTGTAGACTTGCACCTTCCTGTTATGTTCTTAATTAGCAGTAATTGTAAAACTCTCTGGATCGCATAGCAGTATTTTCTAACTTCAACACTGTGCATGTTTTCCACCAGGATAGTGTAAAAAATGAAATGAAAGGTTCCTGCTGTATTTTGGAACTGTCAGCCACTAGTTGCATTATGCTTAATGTGTCACGTCACATTTTGCTTGTCTGAACTCTTTTCTGGTTATTTGTTTCCTGCCTATGGATTTCCGTTTCTAAATCTGATCCTTGCCCTTTACTGTAGATTTCGGTCAGTCTATTACAATTTATAAAAAGCAGGAGGCAGTGTTGAGGTGGCACTAACCTCACAAGAAAACTGGCTTGATGAAAACTGGTAGAGCTGTGACCACACAGAGGGGTCACTAAGTTTCTTTGAGCCAGCCCTGTTTTTATCAGGTGCCAGCATAAGGTTAAGCATTGTCAGCAATTGCAGGATGGTGCAAATATTAGTGCTGCCACCTTGCAGCTCCATAGACCTAGACTTGACTCTTCCCCTAAACTCATTCTTTATGTGTTACTTTATAGTAACTGGACACTGGAACTGACCCTGCATGAGTGAATTTGTTGCATGCTAGAATGACAGTCCAAACTAGGTCTGGTCACTGCTTTGACCAGATGCTGTTGAATTCAACTATAGATTTCTCTGGTTGTGATTAAATGATACACTATTTCTACAGCGAAAATGTTATTATTTGGTATTTACTGGTAATATCTAATTGTTGATGGGTAGATTTTAGTTTAGGTGCATAAAGCTTACAGCTTGGGTTTCCATATATACTCGGCAAAAAAAGAAACGTCTCCTGACTTTCAACTGTTTTTACTTTCAGTAGACTTAATGTGTAAATATTTGTATGAACACTAAAAGAGTCAACACCATAAGACATAAACTAAAAATGTTTCACAATGTGTCCCTGAATGAAGGGAGGCTCAAAATCAAAAGTACCAGTCAGTATCTGGTGTGGCCACCAGCTGCTTGAAGTACTGCAGTGCATCTCCTCCTCATGGACTGGACCAGATTTGTCAGTTCTTGCTGTGAGATGTTACCCCACTCTTCCACCAAGGCACCTGCAAGTTCCTGGACATTTCTGGGGGGAATGGCCCTAGCCCTCACCCTGCGATCCAACAGGTCCCAGACGTGCTCAATGGGATTGAGATCTGGGCTCTTCGCTGGCCATGGCAGAACACTGACATTGCTGTCATGCAGAAACTCACGCACTTTTTGCCACTCCTGTCTGGTCCAGCGAAGGTGGGTTTGTGCCCATAGGCGGCATTGTTGCTGGTGATGTCTGGTAAGGACCTGCCTTACAACAGGCCTGCAAACCCTCAGTCCAGCCTCTCTCAGCCTATTGCGGACAGTCTGAGCACTGATGGAGGGATTGTGTGTTCCTGGTGTGACTCGGGCAGTTGTTGTGGCGATCCTGTACCTGTCACGCAGGTGTGATATTCGGATGTACCGATCCTGTGCAGGTGTTGTTACACGTGGTCTTCCACTGCGAGGATGATCAGCTGTCCTTCCTGTCTCCCTGTAGCGCTGTCTTAAGCGTCTCACAGTGCGGACATGGCAATTTATTGCCCTAGCCACATCAGCAGTCCTCATGCCTCCCTGCAGCATGCCTAATGCACGTTCACGCAGATGAGCAGGGACCCTGGACATCTTTCTTTGGGTGTTTTTCACAGTCGGTAGACAAGTCTCTTTAGTGTCCTGCGTTTTTAGAACTGTGACCTTAAATGCCTACTTTCTGTAAGCTGTTAAGGTCTTAACGACCATTCCACAGGTGCATGTTAATTAATTGATTATGGTTAATTGAACATGCATGGAAAACATTGTTTAAACAATTTACAATGCAGATCTGTAAAGTTATTTGGATTTTTAAAACATTATTGTTGAAATACACAGTCCTGAAAAAGGGACGTTTCTTTTTTTGCTGAGTATATTACCAGATCTTTCAGAAATGAAAACAATATGACCAATGTTGGTCACTTACTCAATTACCAGTAGAAAAATGCAGCAGTAAAACAAAACCAATAAAAAAAAAACTATAAAAATAACATAAAAAAAGACAAGCACACCACTTCACCTTGACTAAAAAAAACATCTTTGGAAAGGGAAGGATGGACTTGTAGGTTAAATTGTTTTATTTGAAAACATTAAAGTTTTGTTTAATAAAATTTTACCTTTGTTTCTCCTTTACCATCACACATAAGATATCTTCTAACTCTGTGTCTTTATATGTCTTTTCCATACATATGGTTTCTTTCTAAATTTATAGTTGCTCCTTTTTTATATAGAGTCTTCTTCTCATACTAAAAGCACTGGACACGTTGAGATTCATAGTATCCCTGCTTATGCACACATTCATACACACACAGTTACATATACTATATATGTTTAGATTTTGTAAGGGACGGCCAGTATCCTTACGTGGTCGGGACGCCCATGAGGTGGATGGATTGGGGAAGGCGACTTCTTTAGAGCACTGTCTGAATGCTAAATGACAGCCGCCCTGGGTAGCAGCAGTGCCCAGAATTCTCATAGGGCATCATGGAACATGGTGTTCTTCGGATCAGCCCTGTTGGGTTCAGTTGATGCCGCAAGGGAGTGCTGCAGGAAATGGGGAGCCCTACTTTGTCATATTCCCATTTCACCCAGAAGAGCTCCCAGGCCACTTTTTTTGGGACACCGGAAGAACTTCCACATATCCCATTAAGGAAGCAGACTGCCTCAGTTCTGGTGAGCCAGAGTTGGGGGGAGGAGGACAATGTTTGCGTCTAGGAGTCAGTGAAAGAGAGAGAGAGAGTAAGACAGGAGTAGACAAGACATTACTGAGTGTTGTATATTCAGTGTTCTATTGCTATACTTGTGTTGGTTGTAGTGGGAAACACTTAAGGAAAAGAGTTTCCCATGAGTAAAAATTCTGGTGCTTTTACACTTGTGTCTGAGCCTACTTGGGTTGGGTGTTTGGGGAGCTGGAGTGCTCCCCAGTGTCCACAATATATTTGTAGTTCTACACACGCATGTCAGGAAGTCTTAACTGGCTGCAGTCAGATAACTGAGATGGGGAAGGATTATGGTGATGCACAGTCAGTAACATCTATACCCTTCTGCCCCTAAAATGTTTTAGGAGAGCCCAACACTCAAGGAGCAGTGATGTTACTTCCAGTCCAACCAAGAGAGTCTGGCCTCTTCTGGTCTGTCCATTATATCAGAAGCCCCATAACAGGAAGTCATTGTTTAATTTGGAACCACATAACAGGGAGTGCAGGCCATCCTAAGAAAAGTCCTCTAAGAACTCAAACTGCTAATAGACAAGGCTAACAGCCCATCTTTGCAAAATTATTATTTTGAGACACCTGTGATTAAAAGTTATATTCCCAGGAATCCCCAAAACTTCATTGGTTGTCTTGCCTTTTCTTACTTAGGGTAACATAAATAGCCAAAGTTGTTTTTATGCTGCTTTAAGGATGTGCCAGGAAATCTGCCGCTTTCGGTTTAGGCAGTGAGCTGACATTTATTATATGAATAATCTGATCATGTTGAACCTACCGTCAATAGGGGCCACTAATCCTGTTTCATGTTGAACTTTGCCATCTTCTTTCCTTCTAATGGGAAGAGGCACATAGGCAGTTTTGTTGTACACAGCAAAAATCATCACTAAGTGGAAAAACAAATGTGGTAATTATATTAAATGTGTCACCCAAGACCAACCTGTCTTGTTAAATAATATATATATATTTAGCCACGTTTTGTAGTTAAGGTTCAAGTCAGCATCACAGAAAATTACACTTATAGATCTTTAGGAGAAACACAGCTGCATTTGTCTGAGTCTAGCCATTGTGCCCTTTAACCTAAATAATAAAAAGACGGCATGCCATTTAGCTAAGTGTAAATTCTGATGTACTTAGTGGAGGACTGTGAAATGTCTATATTTATTATACATGCAATGTTTCTCCTGCAATATAAAAAAAAATATTGTTTTGTATCTATTTATTGAGCTCGTCTATCTTATGCTCAACAAGTCTATTATTGAATCTTTGTGATACTGGTCCACATAAATATCTGATGACCTCACAATGACAGCCATCAATTTTTTGACAGCATTATTATGTAGACACACATATGGTACACAATTTGCCTTCTTGCATTATTTATACATTGGCATTCATAAAGTAAACTTTAGTGTGTCCAGTCTTCATTCATGGCAAAGCAGGGAAGCCAGTGTCAAGGGCAAGGCCAATATGAACACAGTTTTATTATTACATTATTATTTTTCAGTTTCTAACTAAATGGAAACTTCTTCTCAACCAACCTACTGCCTTGTTTTCAGGTGTTTTTTTATTGCCTGCCTCATGGTAAAGTTTTGTTGTATAACAGGTATAAATGAAGCAGCTGTTTGAGAATGGAAGACCCTTATTCACTGTTCTGATGAATTACAAGCAATTCAAGAAAATAATTTTACAGGATGGCAGCACAATAGCATACTGATTAGCATTGCCATCTCCCAGCTCAAGGGGAAGTAGTTGTGGATTTCTTTGTATGAAGTTTGACAATTGGTTTCGTGTCTGTGTGGGCTTTTCTCTGGGCATGCCAGTTTTTCTCCCACATCCAAAAATGGAATTATATCATTAACTATTAGTGTGCCCAGTGATAGACTGGCATTCTGTTCAATGTTGATTTCAGCTGTACACCCGATGTTACCGAAGCTGCATTTCTCTACTATCCTAAACTGAAGTAATATCCTAACTACAGGGTCACGGGGGTCTGCTGGAGCCAATCCCAGCCAACACAGGGCGCAAAGCAGGAAACAAACTCCAGGCAGGGTTTAGTTAATGGGTAGAGAGAATATTAAAGGAATGATGGGGTCATACAACTTTGCATTCCCTTCCAAATTCTTGAGTAAATATATAATAATATAAACACTGAAACTGAATTTAAATTGCATATAAATGTATTTGTTTAGCACCTCCTAGGCAAAATGAGTGTCTTTATAAATCAAATTGTGTGCAATTGATAAATATTGCTATCAACACTTAGAAAAATTGTGATCACTTATGTTAGGATCCTGTCAATGGCATATGTTTGTCACTTAAAGACTTTGCATAGAGCAGTGAAGACAATAGTGAGCTTTAGGGGAAAGTGTGTTGAAATGTCTTTAGTTTTGACTGGATGCCAATTTTCACTTTCTGAGTCACAGATAAATACTTTATTGGCGTTGAGAGGACAGATAAGAAAATAAGACAGATAAGAAAATAATTGTACAGAATATACTCAAAACTCTAAACGGTAACTGTAGCAAACATTTGAATTATTTCAAATTAACATAAGACAATAGGAAAAAAAACAAAAATTACTTTGTGTACTCTAGAGAACATGTAAGACTTAGAATAGTATTTCCCTAGAGCACTGTTCTTATGCTGTGAGTATGAGACATTGCCTATGATATCCAGCAGCTTTATGAAAATCTATCTGTCTACTACCATTGTGTCCAGAGTCAAGGCTAGTGCTCAAAACAGAGCAAGCCTTTCTCCTTAACTTTGTTTATTGGCATTGTCTGTTCTCATGCAACTGTCCCAAGCACATTTGAAACTACAAAACAATCCTCAGGTGCTACAGTTGACTATGGTTACTTGTTTTGAAGCCTAATTCAGATTACTTTCAAGGTGTACTATGAAGTACTTCTCTACATACACCACCTCAACTTACATTTCCGGGACAGAGACTGGAATTGGGGTAACTTAAAGTCCTCCACCATTTCCTTGATTTTGCTAATGTTGAGCTGCACGTGGTTGAATCCACACCATTTAACAATGGCATCCACAAGGACTCTGTGTTCTTTCTTCATCCAATGTTTATACATCCCACGGCATCTTCAAACTTCTGCAGATGGACTTTATTTGAGGTCTAATGGTATTTCCTTGGGGGATTCTTGTGTTGTTGACTGCCTATTCCAAAACATAGTTCTTTAGTCTCACAGTCTGAGGTCTGCCTGTTAAATAGGCAGTAACCCAAGAATCTTAAGTGGATGTCTTCAGTTTGATGTTCAAGCCAACTTACCAGCACTGTTAAAATAATTTGAAAGTATTTGCCTATATCTGTTCTGCAAGAATGAAAAAAGAAATAGCATGATAAAACATTTTCATAACATAATGTTTTCTGACTTCATACATCTCTCCATGTTAAAATTTAAATTCATTGTTATAAATGTCATCAAACAAAAAAAAAATCGAAAGTGTGTGAAGCAGCATCTAATGTTACACCCCATTGCATTTACTAATAAAGAAGTGTAATACCTTCTGATGGTCTGAAGTAAAAAAAAATGATCCTGAATATGTAGGAACAGATTCCTGAGATGCTGACTAGTTTCTGAAAACTAAAGAAGATGATTGAGTCGAAGAAGAGGAAAGGATTGAGAGAGACCATTTCTGAGACTGAACTAATTTAGGAAGAGGATAGATTTATTAAAAGGACATTACAGTAATATACTGTAAGAGTAATGTACCTGTACAGGATTGTATGCAACAGAAGGATTGCTTTGCACCTCTGACTTTGAGTAAAATCTTCAACCTAAAAAGTTGTGTTTGCGTCTCTAGGGCTCAGCAGCTTTATTGCTTTATTTCCTCAGGAGTAATCATTAAATTAGGTCATCTGTGGTTCACTGGACCAATGATGCAGCAAAAAGGGTGTAAATTAACCCTAATTATACTTGATAATAACTTCTCTGTGTTAAGGACAGCTTATTTGTGTATATGCTTAAAGTACAATGAAGAAATGCGAGGGAACAGAAGTTGAACTTATACAGGTTGAATTTTATCTGAGCTGTCTAACTTTCTGTAATTATGGTGGCCTATTACACCATGGAAAGATCACCATATACAAACATTTGAACATTTTCTTTACTGTTTGGAGTTGAGAGAGGCAGGAAGCAGCTATAGAAAGGGCGACAGTCACAGAATACATTCATTGCCACACAAGTTGACTTTGCCATTTATTCTAATCTCTATGACAAAGAAAACTGGAAGCACACAAAACACCTAATGTAGACGAGGTGTTGATTCCACACAGATGTGACCAGGCCAGAAACTGACAGAGTGCGAGGCTACTGAACTGTTGAATTGGCAGACTAGGGAGCGCATCAGAACTAGGAAATGACAGAAAAGAATATCATCCTAAACTGACAGAAATCAGAACCGAAAGATTCATTTATTTTACAAAAGTACATATTCCCAAAACACCAAATACACTAAAAGTCACAAATCCACAGGCAGAGGTCTCCTTAAACTAATTTTTAAAATTAGCTAATCACTTGCAAAGTTTTTTAACTGTATTTACAAACTTGGATACAAAAACTAATGTGCTGAGATCTTATACACCAATAGCTTGGTGATGTTCTATGTTACAGGGGCCGAAAGTACCAACATGGTTACTGCTACAGACAAATACACAAAATGTCAGTTGCCATAACTAAAATGATAAACAAAATGACATTGTATAAATGTATAAATAGCAATAATAAAATTTTAGTAAATAAGTCAAAATATACAGAAATGTAACAAATAAGTACAAAATTAAATTCTACAAATACAAAAACCCTTAAATCATGACAGTTACTATACATTAGGGAAAAAACACATTGGGATATCTGCCTTTGGGTGGATTGACATCCCGTTGAAAGTTGTTCTTGCCGGATACTGCTGAAATAGTCTTTTCAAGACCACAAATGGAAATAATTCAATATGTGGGGGTCACATTTATTTCATTACACTAATTCTTTTAGCTTTGAATAAACCATTAGATCTAAGTGTTAGATAACTTTGGCCTTGCTCTCAGAATAAAACGGAACTTTATGGCGGACAGCTAAGCAGGTACAGACTTGACTTTACTTTCTGGGATTACCTTAAGACATCTTCCAGTCCAGCCTTTTGTTATTCTTCTTTCCATTTGTAGTGTTGATTCTATGTCAGAACTGCTTGCTTCCACTCACACGTCTGACTGTTTTCTGTATTCTGCACTTAGAGTACATGATTTTCTGCTTATAAATATGGTTTTGACTCATTGCTTTATTTTATGTGACCTGAAATTCAGTACCTGTACTTTAGGTTCAGCAATACCTTTACCTAAAAAAATATTTTTAAAGCCTGGATTGGGTAAAGTTTGATGCTAACTTGGAGCTGTGTTGGGAGAGTCATTAAATACTTGCAACTGTCCTGTGGATCTCATCACCCAGTTCTCATTTCTGCAATGTTATTTTATTGTATCTTCAGTACTATTGAGGTAGAGGAACCTTATCATTCCTAGCACAGTGCTTATCTGGAAACTTGTCAATTCTGTCCATAAATTACTTTGTCCACACACGACAATATAGTACTAAGTCTTGTCGTTTACAAGCTAGTGGGGCTTGCATTTTAGTGAAATCCTTAAAGCCTAACTGGGGAAACATTGAAAAATTGTTCATAGTATCTTGCAAAAAAATTTACAAGCAGAGTACTATGATTTCACCTAGAAATAGTTTGAAAGTACTACATATCATTGCAGAATGAATAAAGAGATTAAAATAATTGAAATTAATTTTATTTGGATATCTTTAAATATCCAGTATGAGTGCTGGTGTGTAGATGTGTAAGGAAATTAGCTGCTGTCCAATCTATCAATGCTTCCAGTACTGCCACAACCCTCCATTGGAAGAAATTGGTTTTAGAAATAAATAACTTAAAGTAAAAGGGAGGCCAATAAAGAGCACTTCCGCAAAAAAAAATTATTTACCCCTGAATTAAATTATATGGGTTTGAGAATGTGTTTATATATGTGTTTTGCTTAAAAAGCATCTGTTTTCAGGGTAATACAGTAAGTAACACCACTTCCTAATGGATCACATATGTTGGGTTCAAATCCCATACCTGATTATCGTCGAGGGAGAGGGAAGTCTGGGCATCTCTGCTCAAGCTGCTGCCCCCGTGATCTTGGATAAGCGGTAGAGGATGGATGGATGGATTATTGTTTTCTTGATATGCTCATGTCTGTGTGCGTTTGCATCTCCAAAGACATGCTGGTTAGGGTAACTGGACTTTCTATTGTACATTGGCTAAGTGAGACCATCAATAGACTAATAGTCTTGTCAAGGGCTGTTTCCTTCCCTGCACATGGATAAGTTAGGAAAGACTCCGGTGTCCTACAATTGCTAATTAGATGATGCAAGCTCAACAACGTTATTCTAGATGTGCATGGGCTATCAGATGTGTTGAATACACTGTGATTTTAAGAATTTGTTGTGTCTTGTGTGTAAAGGCATATTTTGTAACCTACACTGCATTCTTAGCTTTCATTTGTCCAAGTAATTTGCAGGCATCTAATTTAGAGTGATTTACCTAAAATCTAAAAGCATATTGTTGTGTGTGTATGTATGTAAACATATATAATATATATAACAGATGTTAGACATTATAAATTGGCTGCTGAAAGTTGGCCACATACAGATTCTTGTGGGTTGTACTTGTGTAAATGCAATGGTATCCAGCCTAGAGCTTGTTTCTTTCTCAAGATCAGTACTGCTGGATAACAAGCAAGCAAAGAATTTTTATCTTATATGCCACCCTTCAATAGTGGAAGCAGTTATAGTACAACTACCTTTTTTTTTTTTTTTTTTTTACAGTTGGAGCCCAGACAGGTTAAGTATCTAGGTTGAAGAACACATAGTAAGCCAGTGGTAGGGATTAGACTGCCGACATTGAAGTTTAGAGTCCAGCTGTTTAGTCAGTAGATCACTCTGATTCCATATTATGCCGTTCCATATACTTACTGTATTCTGAGTTAGAATAAGTTTAAGAAAATGCATAGAAATATAGATTTATACATGAGTATTTCTATTTTCATTTTTTCAATAAAAGTGAAGACTGTTGTTTTTACATTCTTTTCATGGGTAATTTTTTAAAATGTAGGTTTTTTATTGATAAAGGATGACAATTTTTTTCTTGAGCTTCTGTAATGTCTTAATTTTCCCTTGGGGACAAATAAAGTATATCTAATCTAATCTTAATAAGGTTAACAGTAGCATTATCATTAAATCAGACAATCAATAAAACAAGGAATTAATTAATCAGTGTGTGTTTCATAGACCATCTTTCATGTAACCAACTAAACAAAAGGACTACTGTCCAAACCAATTAGTGTTATTATTTGTGAGAATAGGACAGTTTAGTTTATGCATAATACCTGAATGTTGGCAAAATGTTGGACTGTTTAGTCCTATTGTGCTTCCACCCCTTCCATACAGTGGTGATGAATTGTGTGCTTTGTGGGGACTTGAGAATTGACACTATTGTTCAGTGAGACTCTCCATTCATCTTCTTTTCACATGAAATGGGGCACTTTTCTTCAAGAGTAAGAACTCAATTTATTCTCCATACTTTATTCTTCCATTCAGCGCTAGAATTTTTGTGAGAGAGTTGTCAGCCATGTCAAATACAAATGCTGAAAGTTCTCAAAATGGTTCAATTTGCTTCTTGGGTGAATTCAGTATCTGAACAGTAGAAAGTGATCACAGAAGCATTTACTGCCCATTCTGTTTGTCATCATGTTTTCCTCTACACCACATTAACAGTTGTCAAAGAAGGTAAATGCCCTGACATTATGATGGTACTGTGTAAGAGTTCTATAAAGAAATGTCCCTCTTTTAAATCGCTTTTGGCTTTGCTTTACTTGGAGAAAGAACTTTTGGCCTGGCCAAATATGATTGCCCCAGCTGGGCACATCTGGGTAGAAACAAGCAGTGAAAAATAATCAGTAATTACGTCATGCTTATCTGGTTTACATATATGCTATGTATTTTCACTGTGATATTTTTATGTCCAAATTTATCTTTAATGCGACATTGTTTTGTATTAGAAAAATATTAAGGAGGACAAAAAAGTGAAATATATGCATAAGCATTTGATTCCAGTTCATTCAGGTAAAAAATAATTGCCTAATGTGGACACGTTTACCATGCAGTTGCCATCCCATCAGTGAATTGTTAAAATGCCTGCTACTAAGCATGTATGATGATGCAAAATCCCCTATGATTGGCTGGACCAGATTGCAGCTTAGGTAGGCCGGGACCCTTCCAGGCATGACCCATAGCTACATCCCAGTATTTCTTGGCATTCTTGTTCTTTCAAGAAACAAGAACAGAGCAGAAATGAAAAAGTATACTGTGTGAAGAAATATTTTTGACTATGTTCCAGATGTCAGTATTTAATGGAAACATGAAGATGTTGCTTGGATTCATTTTGCAAAAATAACATTGCACAAAATTATGAAATAACCACCACAATTGACTGAAAAATCCACCATCTCTGCTGTCCTTCTACTCCAGTCATTAAATGCTTTTAAGAGACCAACATGGACTCATCTGAAAGAATTGTGGGGTTTAGTGTGTAGGTACTGTAGATCATCAGTATGGGCTGTTTTTCATCTGTTTTTGTGTTCTGACATTACCAAGTTGGTCATAAAATTTTAACCCATTATTAAGAGTCAAATTAATTGCAGTTTATTTCTCTAGCGTCCTGATATTATCTTGGAAGAAAAATGCATTAAACGGTCATTACGAGTGAAACAATATTTTCTCAGAGTATGTAGGGAATCAGTTGTTCAGGCCTAAACTCTTTCGTTAAAAACAAATGCACAAAAAAGGCTTGCAATAAAGACAGTGTAATTACAGCAGCAACATTTTGTTGTGCAAAAATGTAATTGTTTATCTTTAAACATCTTGTAGATTTTTTTCTTTTAATAACACTTACCACAGATGTGATAACTCTGCTCTGAGTTAGTCATGACTGCTTGTCATTGGACCAGTTGTAAGAGGGTATGTTTAGCATTTCAGCTTTCATGACGGTGTATCAACATGTTTCACTTCTTCATGACCGTTTGCCAGCAAAAAGGGGTAATTTTTGTAGTAACGATGGAGCTCTTTAGTATGTACGTGATGTCAAAATAGGTGCAAGAAGCAGCTACACTGATATACAGTACATGGTGAGTGTTACAGTGCTGATTTGACACTTGCAGGCAAACTGAGGTTGGCTTTTACCTTATTTTGTTCCTTTTGCCCACTAGATTTGAACCCCTTCTTGGTCTGGCTCCTGGTCCACTTGCTGGGTTTCTTCCCAACTTTTAGCACTGGACAGTTTTTATACACCAGTCAAGGTTTGCTTAAATTAGGTTCCTTGTGTGAGGCCATCTCTTCATTTCATGAGAGGCACAACTTCATAATCCCAATATCAGTCTGCAAGAAAAGACATTCTGTTACACTGCATGATTTAAGGAATTCTGCCACTCAGAATGTATCATCTTTTGTGTGCCATGCAGTGGGATTGTTGGATTAGGGCTTTGTTGATCTGTAAGCTGTATTACGAAAGACTCATGTTTTATGACAGTTTTGAGATGTATCAGAGTAAGTCATAAAAAAAGGTGCCTTCTCTTTAAAGAAATCAATATCCCTCAATGTCAACTCTGCAAATGTCTGACATTAATAAAACCTAAAAATCCATTTTGAAAGCCATTCTTGATGTGGGCAGTAATGAGGGGTAAAACTCAATCAACATTGTTACTAAAATGCACTTGGTTTACTGCAGGGATATAGCGCTAATTGTTTGCACTTCCTCAAGATGATTTTTTTATATCTTAACATTATTTTTTTTTTTACAAACAAGAAAATTGATTCATGTTTAGTCTGCTTATTCTGGCATTGAACTGTACTGTAAAATAAAATTGTAATTACTTTTAATAAGCTGTGTCACAAAATCGGAATAATGGTGTATATTTTATAGATCCTGAGAAAGGAGTCTATTTGCTGAGGATCACCTTGAGCAGAAAGGTAACCCTC
The DNA here is from genome assembly GCA_026402145.1 of Polypterus bichir lapradei. NCBI lineage: Eukaryota > Metazoa > Chordata > Cladistia > Polypteriformes > Polypteridae > Polypterus > Polypterus bichir. The sequence goes on along the minus strand of JANRMT010062854.1, from coordinate 95,057,361 downwards.
GGGGTTTGTTTTAGGCTAAAGGGCCATAAGGAAGCATATTTTGAAGGCACAGGGATAGTGTCCTGCACTTGATTCCGTGGGAGTTGTTGAATGAAGAAAGTTAGAATAGGATGCATTGAATCTGCAGCTATTCTTTAACCAAGGGTGTGACATACGGTGCTAGTACATAAGAGTTCAGCTTGTTGACTCAACTGATTTCCTGAGTGCCTAGTTCTTTAAATGGTTTTGAAAGGCCATATTGTTGTCTGAAAGCAGCAATTTATAACACGTTTAGGGCTTTTGGATAACATTTCATTTAAGTTGTCCACATCAATGCGGCCACAAAAACACTTGAAAGTTTTTACATACACTGCCCTTGATCTGTCAGTCTAGAATGAACAAATGAGTTGTGGCAAACACTCAGTGGCACTCAATGGAAGTGAGGTCAGAGTATCGTTGAGATATGCGGACAACAGAGAATGGGAGTTCAGTCTGCTTTTGGGGGTAAAAAGCAGGTGAACATGGCACTAGGGCCATGCAGGGTGACATCTGACGTAATGTCTCTGATGATAGTTAAAAAAAAAAAAACAGAGTTAAAAAAGAAAAATTAAATATAGTGAAAAAGAAAATAATTATATTGTCTTTATAACATAAGGAAATAATGAACAGAAAAAAGTGATTCCCATAATTATGCTTAAAGTGTGTTACTCATGTTATTGTATGCATATCATATACTGTATCATACATTCTGACAATGAGAACAACTTCTTATCTCAGTGTATTTAAAATGTATTCTGTATGGCAGTATACAAGGCTGGCCTATGACTTGCATTAGTTTCATTCATATAAAATATGACTTGTTATATGTATTTTATACACATTTTATATGCATATACAGTATTTTAAATATGCAATATAGTGTTACTTATGGGAAGTATGTATGAAAATATTGTATTTTTACTTGTGTAATTTAATGTAATTATTTAGTTATACCTGTATACCATAGCCATGCTGAAGAAGTTTGGCTTGAAGCAACAGCTGAGAGAGAGAGAGGTTAGGAGCACGCACTGATACAGTGCATCACCGCACCCACCACAAACCAACTAAGGATCCAGATAAGGACCCGAGTGCAGCCATGCAATGGGTGATACCTCAGCACCACAGTTGTTCAGATGGAGTGGCTGAGAAGTGGCTTCCAAATCTTGTCACTGCTACTGTGGCACCATTTCAGCTTCTCCTGCATGCTGTCTCATCTAACACCCTTTCTTACACATTTACTCATACATGTCATCTACACTTTTCCCCCAACTCACTTTGTATGGCATACCCACTAACCCAATCACACATAGCAAAGACTGAGAAGGGATGGCATTAGTTGAATTCATAGGACTCCCATAGCAGCAGGCATCCTGGAAATATCACCTCCATTTCACTGTGAAAAAATAATCCTGTTTGTTTTACTTTGTAAAGCTTTATTTAGTCTATCAAACAGTGATAGCTTGGAGAACATTTTGAAGAGATGGATGGAACGTTAGAAAACATGTCAATGTTAACTTTGTCAGTCAATTATAATTTAAGATTGCTTTGGATATTATTTTTGAGGCATAAAATTCATATAATTTTTTTTTTAAATTGTGATTAAAAGAGGCTGTCACCAAAGTAACTCCCAATATCCTTTATTATATACAGTCTGTATAATAATATGACAGTTTACATTGCTGTGCATCATCTTGTTTAACATTTACCTGTCCTACATTCAGATTTCATTGCTTTCCCATGCCACTCTCTGAGATTTTGTTTTCCTCTTTGAGAAGCTGATGGGTCAAAAGGGAATTGCGTAAGTTTGTGTGTGAACATGCTGTTTGATGGACTACTCTCTAATTTTAAATAAATTGCCAAAACTGGCTCCAGCTGCTTACAACTTTACACTGGAAAACCAGGAAATGAATGCACAGATGATAATTGACCAAAAAGTGTCAATATTTTTGTTGATTTTCTAAAAATGGTATGTAAAGGTCTTTAGATCTTCATAGACCTTCACAGATAATTATATCCTTGGGCTTTGAAAGTGATCAATGCAAGTTAAAGTGCCGTACTGTATGTACCTAACAGATGTAGCCTCCATCCTTCAAGTGTTTCATCTTAAAATATTGTAAAATGATAGATTAAAGAGACCTTGCTGTATCAGGACTGCTCAGCCCTATTGAGTTGCAGTGGCAGCAGATTTTCATTTTTCTTTATGTTCTTTGGACTTATAATGGTACAACCTTCTCGATTTTAAAATGACCCTAGAGGGAGAGGGGAAGGGAGAGTTCTTCTTTTAATAAAATTGAATCCTGTTTGAGCCTAGCTATGAACTATGTAACAACATGCATCTTAAAAGTGCCCAATTCTGAAAAGCAAATCCCTGTACAAATACTAAGTAATGTAATGGGTCAACTCAGCTATTGTAAGTCATACTTAAGAACCTTAAGTGTTGTACCTTCTTAGATAGAAATAGGGAAAAACATAAAATAATAAGAGGTGACACAATTAAAATGTTTAAAATTATGAAGGGAAATAGTACAGTGGACCGAGACTGTTACTTTAAAATGAGTTCATCAAGAACATGGGGACAAAGTGGGAAATTTCCTTCCATCCATCCATTATCCAACCCGCTATATCCTAACCACAGGGTCACGGGGGTCTGCTGGAGCCAATCCCAGCTAACACAGGGTGCAAGGCAGCAAACAAACCCTGGGCAGGGCGCCAGCCCACCGCAACAGTGGGAAATTTGCTAAGTGTAAATTTTACAGAAACATTAGGACGTTTTTCTTTACACAGAGAACCACAGACATTTAGAATAAGCTACCAAGTAGTGTGGTAGACAGTAGGACTTTAGGGACTTTTAAAACTAGCCTTGATGTTTTTTAGAAGAATTAAGTGGATAGGACTGGCGAGCTGTGTTGGGCTGAATGGCCTGTTCTCGTCTAGATTGTTCTTTGTTCCAATTATAATTACTTTAAATGAGGAAAGTCGTATAGTACCTTACCCATAATACCCCTAATGGTCTCTAATGTCTAACTAACAATGCCATTTCACTTTGAAAGATTTGTCTATGATTAAGAAATTGGTGGGATAAAGATTTAAATTAATTTTGAATTTTCAGAACTGAGACCTGCATTTATATTTGTTTTTTCCTCCTGGGCACTTTACGAAATGTAAAATTATGGATTTATAAATCACCTTTATTTCTTAAGGGTACCCACTGAAAATATCATAGAATGAAACCTGTTCCTCTCTATCTACTGTGCCAGTCAGTTGCAAAAGGGGTGCATCCTGTAAAGCAAATCAGGTTCTTTAGCCAAATAAACTAAACAAACTCAAAAAAAATTTACTTGCGGTAAGTTCAAAAGTTCACCATGAGATGGGAGGACAAAACTCAGAAAGCCTTGAGCTATTGCGCTAATGTGGTCTATGTATATAGTGTCTACAAGCTAAGGAAGCTGATTTGCCATATGCATATAAAAAAGCTAGGAAATTAACAGAAACAGTTTACACATCTGCCAATCTTTTTTAATGGTGTATTTTTTGAAAAGCTTCTCCTTTTCTGCTCATAAATGTAATAAATAATCTATGTAATTGTCTATATACCAATAGGGTAAGTAGGCCCTTAGGACTCAAACATATGCTTAGAAAGAAACAGCACAACACCATTTTGTCACCTATGAGGTGAAATGCAGAATATGATGTCCCATAAATAAATAAATAAATAAATAAATCAGTCAATAAATAAATCTGGGCACATTCTTTAAGTTATATTTTGAAAAGGTACCTCTACAAAAAAAGCAGTTACTTTACCCCAAAATGTAAAAAAATAAATAAATAAAAGGATGCTGGTCTTCTTAAAACAATTCTAAATAAAACTACTAAAGAAGATAGTGCTATTAATTACAGGTCTACACATTCAGTTCTATATAACCAATGGATTGATCTTTACAAGCTTAAGTTTGCTTAAAGAACAATTTTAAAGATGTGTAGATGTAATGACTGTAGGTTAGTGCTGTGTGAGTGAGCATGGATTTGTGTGTAACTTTGCTCTGCAACAGGCTGCCTCCCCATCGAGGGTTGTCCATTTCTTTGTGCTTGGTGATGATGACCGGATGGGCTCTGCGGCCTTGACCTACTATATATGAAGATGATGGAACTCAGTATTATTATTTATTTAAGTATTTGGTTTTATGTATTGTATGGTTACTTTTGCCATTGAGTGAGTTCTTTGAAGCAGTACACAGTGAAGAATGATACATAAGACTAAAAAGCACTGAATATTTTCTGATTAACTTTTACATTCTGTAGTATGAACCAGGTACTCTTTGCATGGGTGCCTTTCCTATATTATGCCATCTGCACTATGCAGACTCACGTCTTTACTGCATGCAGAGAACAGAAAGCCACCATCTTAGCCAGGTTTAGCTCAAGTGACTAATTGGGCCTCTAACTGTCTTTCCTCTTTCCTCTGTCTTTCCTCTGCAGCAGGCTTGTTCCACTTTAGCTCTGCTGCCCAGTGCTGTGAAGCACTTTTACCTAGGGAAGATGCCATAGGTTATGACATTAACCACAGACAAGGAAACAGTTCTGTATCATGGCATATATGTGCATGCATAACTTGTCTTGATTTACTCTATTTCAAAAAGCCTCAGTCTTCATTAATAAGTGCACTGCCAGTCTTTAACGCACCAAATAAACAAATGCAATTAACTTAAAGGAAATTAAAAAACCCTATAATATGTTTTTTTTTATTTTAAAATTATTAACTTGCACATGTTGGTTTGAATATGTAGAACCATGCCCCAGCTTTATTTCAGGCTTATATGGTATTTGTTAGACATTTATCTCAGACTGAAAGTTCAGTCAAGTTAGGATTTTAAAAAGGCAATGCCTGCTAAGGGGTGTAAATCTTTGTTAGTTTGTTAAACGTTTCTGTAGCATGTCATTTTACAGATTTAATTGTTTGTATGTAGTACGGTATAATACATGACTTGTATTGTGCACAAATAATTATACTATGGTTTTCCTCCCACATCCACAAAGACTTGCATGATAGGCAGAAGGTAATTCTAAATTGAATTTCAATTTGAATTGCACCCAGAGGTCATTGGGATAGGAATTAGCCCTCTGTGTCCTGAACTGGATTAACTTGTAATGAATTAATGTATTAGAGCCTGTATTAGATACGTTCTTTTATTATTGGAATATTTATACATTTATTTCTTGATAAATATGTATTTGTTTATAGAGTTGTTATTTTCACATGAATATGTGCTAATCAATGTGCAGCATGTTACCACTCTCTGGCACCATGATTAATGTGGATAACCATCATACCCCTCTAAACATACTGTATGTCTTCCTTACTTGAAAAATCTTAAGAGAACATTTCTTATTTATTAATTTTGTGGTCTCTCTTGAACCATTTTAGATTTTTTTTAATCATGTGTTTGAGATTTTGTGTTTTGTTTTTCATGGCAATACTATTTATAGTTGCTATGCCCGTGATCAGCCATATGGCCCAGAGATCATGTAGTGCATTATTTTATCACACTCTTTCTATTTAGGATGGCTTCTTAGGAGTCTTAGTATGGATTTTTTCTTAGAATTTGGAGTCAGGTTAACATTTTTGACAGTTGGCTATTTAGACTGCCTTTTTCCTTGACAACAATTTAGTCTTCTTTTAAATGTGTTCCACGATTTCTCAACATTCTGTGGCTCAAATTATGTTCTGAACATCTCATGGTGTTCAGCATATAATCGTGCCTGAAAGTGTTTTGTGTTCTTCTCAATGATTATTAGTTATTAAATCCACCTGGAATCGTCAATCACACACTCCAAATAATCTTAATGTACAGTAACTCTAAATTCCACATAGCATATCCTGCTCAGTCTCAACAGTAAACCACATACTCCTGATTTTGCATTCTGGGAAATGTTTAAATTGCTATTTAAATCTTTTTGAATAAGTTCTAATGCAAAGGGGTGATGCCTGTGCATTTTATATATTTTTGGCTGTGTTTACACTTGGAAGCCATTTATGTATATGGGTCACAATAGACAGAATATTATACTTTATTTATTGACAAGTTTTATAACAGCAAAAATATTCTTCAGATGTATTATTATAGTTCAAAACCAGCAAGCATTCTATGTGTATTTTTATGGCTATAAATAAGCTATGGACATAGAATGCTAAATAAATTCATTTTTTTTATAAGCCATAACTAGCTGTGCAGAAAACAGCAAAGTGATAAGTGATAAAAGTTAAGGGTAAAGAACAAATTTACTAAAACAGTAATTTACAAAGGTAAAAACCGACATTATGCATTACAAAAATTAGCCTGGTAACAATGCAAGATAAAATGAAATTAGCACTGAAAAAATGTTTAAATGGCATGATAGCAACCTGCTGCAAAATTAAAATGTTAATAAAATACAATAAGAATCTATATGCATTTGTTGATGGCAGTTGTAGCTTCATGTTGGCTGCAGGGAATCCAGCTCTGAGAGAAAAGTGAGGAGCGAGATTTAAAATTCAGTACACTGGATGTATCTGTTTCCGCTGCAAGCAAGTCTGTAAACCAAATCACATTAGAAATGCTTCTGAGCCATGACGGGTCTCACTTGTTAGCTTTAGCAAGGGCAGGTGGAACGCATGTTTATTGCTCTGGATTTTTTTTTTTTATTTACTATGGAAGAAAACCGATATTACATTATGTGGTTTGGAAGGGGCGTGGGGGGGTTGGTTTGACTGGAGTTATATGAATACAATCTGCGTCTATTGTCAAAGGAGTTGAATTTAGGACAGTACAATATGTTAACAGCTGTGTAATTTTGTTAACCCAGTTTGATTTACTAATTTTTTTGTCATTTCTTTACTTTTCTGGAAGTGCGGGTGGGCCTATGGATGATTATTTTTAGACGTACTGTAGGGTCCCTTGTGTTTTTCTCTTTCTCTGTCTCAACCTCACAAACTTTAAACATTCAAATTCAAAAACATCTTTGGCAAAGTGATAGCTTTTAGGTTGACAAAAGATATCAGTTTGGACGATAGTGATAAATCTATAGAGAGAAGTAAGCACAGACAAACAACAATTTATTTTGGATAACAATGTTATCCCCGAATGCCTGACATTTTCTGTTGTTTTGCTCAGTTGGTTCTTGCCTTCTGCCTGATGCTGCCAGCTCCACATCTGATGGGTTCCGCCTCTACGTGATCTTAAATTAAATTGAATGGATTCAGTAAATGGATGAATGAAGTATATTAGTTTTAATATATTTTACTCCTATAAATAGCAGATGCAGTCATCCTGGAATATGACATTGAAAGTCAGATTTGGTATTTTTTCCAATCTCTTGTTCAGTTTTGTTCACATGCTATCTTGTCTGCTGATCTCCAGTCCTAATTGAATACTCATTGAATGGAAAAGTGAGATCAATGTCAAGTGGTCAAAAGAGCTTACCAATTCATGTCACAGCCACAAAACTGTTGGAAAATCAACGCTCACAGTTTTAAAATCAGAAGCTGTCAAAAGCTTCAAATGATTTAGTGCGCATACATCTGTTCAATTATACTTTTACTCCTGCTACCCATGTCAGCAGTTAATAAAAGCTTTCTCATTCTCCAAGCTGAAATCTTTTATTACTTTCAAAAAAGAAAAATTTCTTCAGGGAAATTTTCTGAATAAAAGTGTATTTAATATGTTTAGGTGTCACTGAGCAATGTTACACAATACACCATATGCTGTGCAGCTGATATAGGCTTGTCACTGAAATCATGTCTCTGTTGTTTCAATAGGAGTGTGCACATTATTTAAAGGCTTTTTCAGTGCCTTTACTATGTGATGCTGCATTTTCAATACGAGAAATGATCGCTTCTCCTTTAAACAAATGTCAAGTCGGCGAGATACATGCTTTTCAGCATGCTCTTGTTCTCAGTCCTCTTCTTCACTGATACTGGCTCTCATTTCTAGTTATGCCTGTGATAATCAAATGGCTTTTTCAGGCTAACCTTGAAATTATTGTACTTCTGACAGATTGAATGAACTTTCTTTTTTTATTATTTGAAGCTTTCAGCCACAAATCTTCAAGGCAAAGGAGAATTATCTGAGAACGTGTCAATTGAATTTCTTACCTTTAAAATGCCTCGCTTCCTATGTGCTGATGCTCTTTGGCTGCCATTAATGACATAGCATCCTTATTTTACACATCCACAAAATGAGGTCTTGAAGCCTAGTCCTTTTATCTGTTAGGTTGCTTATTTTCCCGGCCCAGTTTATTCCACTCAGCACACATGGGAGAGAAGAACAGGTTCAAGACAGGAGTTCATCCTGATCAGGACACAAGTTCATATCATAGCATCACACTGGGGCAAATCAATGTTATAGCAGGATATGGGATTGTACTTAATACACACATGAAAAAAAGTAATTAAAAACAATTCCATTATATACTAAAGGTTAGGATCCATATGGTAAGAGCTATTAATGCTTCATTGTTAATTGGTACTTTTTTATATTATCAGGTCAGCACAATTAGAAAAAGAAGCATATAGTAGTTGAAAAGGTACAAAATAAAAAGCCCAAAGAGAGAGAGATTCTTGAGACTTAAGTGTGGGCATAAACAGATCTGAATAACAGGCTGAGAGTGCCATTGCCTAGGTAGGATTTTTTTCAGGGTGCTCCTTTTAGTCCATTCCAGCCTTTATAGCAAAGTAGAAACTCCTCATAAAGACCCAGCAGCTTCAGTTGATTTTCTTACTGCAGTTTTCATGCGGTCCTAATTTGAACTTTCAAACTTTCTTGTTTTGCCTGTGAACTCCTTTTTACACTGTAAAGTCAGTTAGTGTGGGTAGACACTGCCAAACAGTATACAACCCACAGGACACAAAATACCAAAGGGCAGAAATCCCAGTCGCCTAATTGTGAGGATGGCAAAGTGCCCCCCTTCTGTTTTGTGCATCATTAAAACTCACAGCTGCCCATTTCTCTTCTCCTCTCACTTGCAGTCTCCACTGGTCTCTTGAACAGAAAATAGCTGTCTTTTTACAAAACAAAAAAAAACAAAAAAAAATGGCTGTTTTGAAGCTTGAAAGCTTGCAGCTGCACAGTTGGCACTGTCTTCTCTTTGGAATTTGTGCCCTTTGTCACTGCCTGTCTCCTAGGACTTGAGCACTAATCAGGGTCCTATACTTGAGGTATTAGTATTTAGATATTTATTGTACATGCTACCACAGTCAGTTGCCAATCACAGCCATCATTTTTTCAATTAGTTACAGATGTACAAGTTTTAAGGAATTACATTGATTTAGAGTAGCCAGTAAAAACAAAAAAAAACTATCTACCTGTTTAAATAGACCGTCAGAAATAGATAGATATCTGTTAATGTCTCTAACAAGTACCAAAAAATAGATTACTATTTGTGACCATCTGTAAAAAGTAGTAACAGCAAGGTTTATCCTACAGACAGACAGATAGATAGATAGATCTGGAAATCTTGGTCAAGCACCAACAGACCAAAAAAAAGCAGACAGATAACCAGTGGCTGTCTATAAGATGCACAAATCTGACAGACAGATCAATCGATGGATCTATAGCTGTTTGTAATAAGCTCCGATTCTGTCTGACTGTTAAGGTAGATAAATAAAGAGATGTTTAATTAAGTTGCACAGATCTGTGAAGTTTGATTGTCTGGACTGCAAACTTTGCCTAATAAGAGAGTCTTCTTGGAAGTGTCTATGTTCAGTTTATATTCTTCCTGTTGCTTCCTGTTTGTATATTAAGACAGCTGAGAAGTGTACAGACCTATTAAAAATGCCACTCCGCCCTGTGCAGGGTCTGTCAAGATGCGCTCAAATTAAATGCAGAGCTTACCAGTGGTCTGCTTAGATTCTAACCACACTTGCCTTTTCTGTTCTCTTTTCTTTGGCACGTTCCTGTTTACATACATGCAAGGAACAGAAGTCATTTTAGCTGCCTGATAAAAGAGAACAGAAGGATACTTTACACCTTGGTTTTGTTTGTTCCATAAAACAAGGAGAAATGAATTGGCACTTCCAAGAGATACATAACAGCATTTTGTCTCTCTCCTTTCTCATTTTAACCCTGTGGTTGATTGGCTTAGGGGCCACGGATAGTGAGCTGTCGACAAGCTGTTAGGCTGGGGAATTTGAGTTAATGGACAGCTAATATCATGATTGAATGGGAAAAGTGGAGGCTGATCTCTTTGAGGATACAAAATCAATAGTCTATTAGACGTGTCAGAAAGGAAAGAGGGAAGCATGCTTGCTTACTTACTCACTTGCCTGTTCTGCTAGGCTCTGCTAATTAAGCACCCGTCTTGAGATACTGGAGAGCCCGAAGGACTGAAGTGGTAATGAGATATGGGGGGCAGGAGTAAATGAAGCCACCACACCATAAGGCATGCTGACAGACAATTAAACCTCTTTATCAATGCAATAGTCTTTCTAGAAATAAAAATATCATATGGCAGCTATAAAACAGATAGGCCTGGCACAAATTGCTCATAGCCTGGGGAGCAGCACCATTCACACTGTGTCTTGCACATCAAATGATTGCTCTTGAAGCATTCCCAGATAGGGAGCCAGACTGTGACCAGTTCCCATGTTGTAAACAGGTGAATTAATACAAACTTACTGTTGAAGGCTTAGGGCATTAATAGTAATAACTCTTGGTGCTTCAATATTTATCACATATTACAGTTAATATATTGAGGTCAATTGTTGCTTTCATGGTATTAGAATAGCTTTGTAATGCATGATGCATTCTCATACTCTAAGCGCTGCCATCTCAAGCACATACTGCACATTGAAAATGATGTGAATTGACATTGGAAACACATATGGGTAACATGGGGCAAGAGAGCCCCCCCTTACCTGTTCAGATCTTCTTGAATTAACATTGATTTGTATAGCATTGTGAGACCTGCTTAAATCTAATTTATCCAGTTAACCTAATCCACACATCTTTGGGGATGTACGATGAAAACCCATAGAGCCATAGGAAAATGTGCAAGTGGAGTGCAGGATTCAAACGCATGACAGTACATCTGTGAGGAAGTAGCGTTAACCGCTGAGCCACCTCTTCTTGACGTAGGTCTTCCCAGTTGAAGTACCTTTGTGAAAAGCCATTGGTCACTCAATTCTTTGATTCATTAATACAATCCAATGTTGTGGTGTACCATCCAGGATGTTTTTCCCTGGTTTGTACATGATTCTGTCAGTGCTTCTTTCTGAAAAAAATAGTTTAGAAAATTAATTGATGAATAAATTCACTAATATATATATTTTATGCCGGTCTAGTAACAGATACTATATTAAAATGCATAGCCATATACTTCATTAATAATGTTGACAGAATAACCTTTAATTCGTTTCTTGCAGAGTTCCCTTGTTCTTTACTCTGATGACCCCATTTTCCTTCAACACTGCTGATTTTCATTGTGAATAGATTTATTTGTATAGCTAATAAACCAGTAGGCATGGTGGCTTGGTGGCTAAGTCAATAGCCTTTAGTTTATGAGGCTCAGTTCAATACCATTTTTTCCAACCTGCTGTGCAACCCTAAACCAGCCTCTTAACTTACCTCTGCACCACATTTAAAATACTGTATATTATACAAAAAACCTATTTGACTATGGCTTTTTATTTGCAGTACAAAGACATCATTCTCGCGGTATAAAGGAACTATATAAAACAAATATTATTTCTCACATTTTGAGTTGGCTCACAACTTTTTATATTTTTTTTTTGGCTGCTCATAACCCAACTAAGATGCACCAATCCTTCAATGTTCTCATCCCAGTTGTTCCAAGTCAAGTAGAATCAGGCACATGGATGGAACCAGTTCTGGATAAGAAGAAATTAGATTAATGAATGTGAAAACTGAAGGATAGATTAATATGGTATTTATAGCTGTATATAGTTGAGTCGGGCACAACCTGAGCAATCACTAATAAATGTACCACTCCTATATTGTATTTCCGTTATTAAACAAATGAGGTATACAGTGAATTTATTTTAGCATTTTGTTTTGGTTTACCTAAGGACCACTACTGAGGAGATCAAAGCACACAGATCAGATAGTATGGTGAAGAGTATTCTATCAGGGATGTAACTGGTGGTACCAATATTATATTTCAAGACTAAATGAAGATTACTTATTTTGTGACCACTGTGCAAATAAAATGATTTGGCTGCTGTGGCGTACAGCCCGGACACAGACAGGTAGACATGATGGTTTCACCACACACACGTTTATTCACAGTTATTATTTACACAAGTGAGCACAAACCCAGTGCTGCAGCACTAATTACCCCTCAAATCCAGGCCTTTCACACACTGTCTTTCTCTTCTGGCCGCCTCCACTCCTCTCCTCTCCTCCAAGACTTTGTCCCTCTTCCACCCGACTCCAGCCATCGAATGGAGGAGGGCGGCCCCTTTTAACCACACCCAGACGAGCTCCAGGTGCTTCCCTACACTCCTCCGCCGACACTCCCCTGTGTGGCGGAAGTGCTGGCTGCGCACCCGGAAGCACTCCGGGTGTCCCCGTTCCTCTTCCCCCCGCAGCACTTCCGTGTGTGGCAGAAGTGCTGACGTCCAGGGCTCTCTAGACATTGGGGCGCCCCCTGGCGTCCCCAAAGCAACCAGGGTGGTCATCCCCACATGGTCTGGGGAAGGCGCAAGCCCTCCTCCAGTCCTCCTGGGCGTCCCAGCCGGGTCGCCTCCCCAACCGTCTCTGACGCTGCATAAAGTGGACTGATTACGTCTTATAAACATGGACTCCTAACTGAAGCTAACTTGTAAGGCTAAGTAGAAATGCTTTACATTTGAATAAAGTATCTGCACTCAGATTATACGTATCTACATAAGTTTCAGTCCTGACACTTCTTCAGTCAATAATTGATGAACAGAACTTTTGTGAATCTGTATGATCTATGGTAAGTTAAAAAAGTAACAAAAAAGTACTGAAAAACTTTTCAGATAATAAGAGACTCCGGTTACTTCTGCCTCATGCATAATCATTGCATACAGTCTAGTGCTTTCTCTGCCAAGGAGAGGAGAGACACATTAAGCATTATAGAAAATACTCTTCAGTAGCTGGCCTGAGTCAAGAAGAGCAGGAAAACAAGCAACTCAGCAGCAGTCCTGAGCACTATAGCCCAATATCACTAACACAAAATGCTAAGCCTCAAGTTAAAAATAATACCAAGAAATGATTCACTGATTCCTTCCAGTAAAACGTGAAAAGATTCAAAAACTGCATTGTCTACCTTGTCACACATGTTTACTACAGCCTTTTGTGTTTCACCTGTATGCTTACTTGTTAACAGGCATGACTAAATAAAGTCAAAATATCAGAGAGGCCTCAAATATATTACCTACCTGTCTGATCAATGTTATGATTGCTGAATAACTGGGTAATTATAGTGAGTTATGAAGTAAAATCTTTCAAAAGGTTAAGTTACAAATGTTGTTGTTGAAACAGTTTTGGGCGAAGGATAATATTTCATATGGGATTATGAAGACTCTTGTGTTAATCTAAATAATATTTCAAATGGGTATGCACATTTGCCAAACTGTAAAATTTTTCTTACTCTAGGCAGGTGGTATTTTGCTTTCAAAGGGGTTGCAGGATCATACAAAACAGTAGTTTTGCTCATGTCTCTGTCAAAGCAGATTTATATAATATACATGTAAACAAAATTTAAAAATGCTGCCTCAGCAATCAGTTATTTTATTTATTTGAGTTAATGGGTGAAAAACTTCAATATAATTATTTGTGGTCAAAGTTGTGATACCACCAGGAACCCACCAGTAGGCAGTGCAGCAGGGGAACCAGGTCAGTTAAAGGGTACCCACTAACTCCAAAAACATACAGGTAAGACTTGTCTTATGTTTAGGGATGGGCAATAACTGAAAAGCAAAGTGGAATGATTAAACCAACTACAGGGTAAAGAGGCAGGCGGCACGGTGGCGCAGTGGTAGTGCTGCTGCCTCGCAGTTATGTGGCCCGGGTTCGCTTCCCGGGTCCTCCCTGCGTGGAGTTTGCATGTTCTCCCCGTGTCTGCATGGGTTTCCTCCGAGCACTCCAGTTTCCTCCCACAGTCCAAAGACATGCAGGTTAGGTGGATTGGCGATTCTAAATTGGCCCTAGTGTGTGCTTGGTGTGTGGGTGTGTTTGTGTGTGTCCTGCAGTGGGTTGGCACCCTGCTGGGGATTGGTTTCTGCCTTGTGCCCTGTGTTGGCTGGGATTGGCTCCAGCAGACCCCCTGACCCTGTGTTCGGATTCAGCGGGTTGGAAAATGGATGGATGAGGGTAAAGAGGCCCTGACACTGGAGACGGAAAGCACGTTTTTAGCCATGTGTCTATATTTGTGTGCGGAGGTTTTAGTTTATTTTTTCCTGTACTTGTTTGTCTCCATTACAAAGCTCAGATTTTTAGACATTCTGTACTCTTAGGCTCTTATATTCCGAATTTGTGTGCCATATTTAAGTGACACGTTCTTTTATCCTTTTATTTTCTGAATCCACTTACGTCCAGCACACGGTTGTATAATGGCAGTAGGCAAAAGGGTGGAACTTAAAGAACCTGCACAGTTTTTGAGAAATGAGGGAGGTACCTGAAGAAAATCCACATGAACACAGGTTAGGATCTTAACCCGGGTCGATGGAGGCGAATGTTAAATACAAACTTACAGTTAGCTCTGTGCTGGAGTGTGTGTTTGGTGATGTGCTATCATGTCGCCAGGAGTTTCCTTCTTTTTGCACCCAGTATTCCTGGAATCAGCTCATGTTGTCTGAACCTTGTAGCAGAAAATCAATTTAGAACAATAGATAACATTGAGAAATAAATTTTGTATGTTACTAGTGTTTCAACTATATACAGGTAAAACAAGTCCAGATTCAGTGCTGTAGACTATAAGTAATATTCAAATTGATGCTGTTCGTTAAAAGAAGGATGTTTTAGATAGCTGTGTCAGGTTGCTGCTGTCTTGTGGCATTAAATGGTCTCTCTGAGTATTACCAGTTTGGGAGCTGTTTAAATGAGCAGCTGAGGGACCAGTTATTTTTGTAACTGAAACTAAAGATGTGAGGAGTAATTTATTGAGTGCCAAATTTTGAGAGGTGCTTTATAGAGAAATCCTAGTAGAATATTTAAAGTTTACTTTTTTTACGTTTATTTATATAGTTACATAGCGAACTTAGATTAAGCTAAATTCTGCGATAGCCTCTCTCAGAATCATGTCTGAGAATGTCTATATGAATATAGATCATTCAGTTTAGGGGCCCTAATTTTTTTTTAATTCAAGATATAAATGTATCATGGATTCTATATCCTTCTATATGTTTGAGTTAGTATTTCTTTGTATTTTTATTCAGTTTTTATTATTAATCTATATACCATACATGGCAAGACGTATACTGTGTCTAAAGAATATTAACAGTCCAGATTTCTGCTACAAGGTTCAGACAACATGAGCTGATTCCAGGAATACTGGAATATGCCCTGAGATTTTAATTTTTTATTTTAAGGCACCATCTAATAATAAAAAAAGTCGGTTTAAGAGGTGATGCCATTCTTTCTTCCACCGGCCACAATTAAGAAAGGTGATGCTGAGTGGACTGAACTGGACCAACTGAGTCATTGCTGGAGAAGTGGGGACCTCACTGTCCTTTAATGTGCCCCAAAGAAGAAGAGCAGCACAAAAGAGTTTGGTTTGATTTCATTCTTGATAATATGTTTTATGCTGAAAAGTAATCAAAAGTAATGTTTTTAAAGTTTTGTTTTAATGTATGGCCAATGAATTTTTATAATACTCATATTTTAATTTTTACTTAAAGAATTGTATGTAACTGTAAGGGAAAAGAAAAAAAACACTTGGAACTGCTTGCCTGTTACACTAGGACATCCAGACTTCATTTGTACCCACACACTTTATATTAGAAAATGAGATTATATGTAATATTTAACTTTGTGCTTTCTTCTATGATAGATAGATACAGTAGATACTTTATTAATCCCAAGGGGAAATTCACATACTCCAGTAGCAGCATACTGATAAAAAACAATATTAAATTAAAGAGTGATAAAAATGCAGGTATAACAGACAGTAACTTTGTATAATTTTAACGTTTAACCCCGGGTGGAATTGAAGAGTCATATAGTGTGGGTGAGGAACGATCTCCTCAGTCTGTCAGTGGAGCAGGATAGTGACAGCAGTCTGTCGCTGAAGCTGCTCCTCTGTCTGGAGATGATCCTCTTCAGTGGATGTAGTGGATTCTCCACGATTGACAGGAGCCTGCTCAGCAACCGTCGCTCTGCCACAAATGTCAAACTGTCCAGCTCCGTGTCTACAATAGAGCCTGCCTTCCTCACCAGTTTGTCCAGGCATGAGGCGTCCCACTTCTTTATGCTGCCTCCCCAGCACACCACTGCATAGAAGAGGGCACTCGCCACAACCGTCTGGTAGAACATCTGCAGCATCTTATTGCAGATGTTGAGACGCCAGCCTTCTAAGGAAGCATAGACAGCTCTGTCCTCTAACAGTTTACATACAATAATTACATACAATAAGCCTTAATTCTTGTACCTAGGGCTTTTGATATGTTTAACTAGTTTGAGACTTTACATGATACATACTCCAGAAACACACCTCTGAATTATACCATTTATCTAATGTTAATTGATGAAAATTAGAATCATTTGAAATGTGTGATGTGAATGAACCTAACCAATAAAGAAAGCGTTTCTGTTAGTGTTCTTTAGTCAGCCATGATGGCTTGAAGAAGGTACATGGGGTCTCAACCTATAAAGGATAACTATGTTTGAATTTCACATATAATAGTGGCTCAAGGCTTTATTTAGTATTTTCTACAACAGTAACACAATTGTAAATAGCAACATTGTACATAACAACACTTGGTCATACCTGAAATATTTTCCTTTTTGATTTTGGTGTAAATATCTGTTATAAGAAGTTAGTACTGAGGTCTCCTTCCTGATTGCCCTGCCTCAGATAATTTATATGATAAGACTTAAGCATTTGCACTAATCTAGTTTCCCTCTTATCATGCACTGCGATTTGTGACTAGATGAAAAGAGCATTCTGTGTATTTCTGTATTCAGTTGTCAACTGAGTCAACTAGGTTTTCCAGTTATCTTCTAACAGCCATGAGTGAGTATGTGTTTTTTGTCGAATAAGCACCAGCTCCTCATAACTATAGTGCTGGATAAGCAGTTAAGAATATTTTGAGTGTACTGAATGTCTTAGTGTTGCATATTCAGACCTGCTAGTTTTAAACTGGTGTCACTTTACTGCTGCATTCCATCAATGTACAGCAGAATTGGCGGCCGTCAGTGAAATTACTATACTGTACCCTTTTCAGTTTAACCGAAGCCTGAAATCACAATGCAAAATTTACCCCTGAATAATGAGGATCTCACTTTATATGTGTATTAGTCTCATTTTTAAATGAGAGTCTGTAAGAATTACTAGTCAGTAACACACAAGGAAAACCGAGCTGTAAGACCCCGTGATAATGAGAGGCATACGGTGTGAAAGGCTGAGGATCACTACGAGGTCACACGTCCTAATCTGAGCCATGTCCAAAATTCTACAGCACTACCTCAGTCACTGTCTTCCAGTCCCTTTTCAGAATTGTCAATTAAAATTGGACATGAAAACTAAAAATGTGAGTACAACTTAATTTTAAATTAAGTGTCTTTATTAATTCTTAATAAACCTCCAAAGCTGGAACCAGCATCCAGGGACTGCCATCTGAAACCTCCCCTGAAGGAGAGTGGGAGTACAGTGAAGCTCCCCTCACCATTGAGTTCACACCTGTCTCCCTCCTACTGCAGCCCACTTCATGTATAGGCTCAATTAAACAAGCCACACATCAGCCTCAACAAACCAATAGTCATGAGAATAACTTAATTGTAAATTATAATATTACAGTAATACCTCTGGGTGTCCCACTTCAACTCACAAAGAGTTGGGCTAATATTTTTTTTTTGCTCTGTATGAATCAGTTGGACTATACTGTACTAGAGAGTATTATCTCTGTTGGACTTGTGTGGATAAAAAGAAACAGAAAATAGATGGATGAATTTATTTTAATAATTTGAAATGTAAATTTTGTCATATTAAGATTTAAATAAATGTTTCTTAAAAGTAAAATATACAGTATAAAAATATTTGATTGAAAAAACAAATTTTTATCATTGCTTTGCCATTGTTTTCATCTGCGCAGACAGGTATCTTACAAAATTGGTGTTCAATACTATTATATCACAGCATCATAAGAGCTGGCATACTACAAAAGAAAATTTAGAGTAAAATAATGCAGGAGCTAAATGTGCAGGCAAAACTCTGCCTCCTGTTGTTCGTCTGCAAGGCCATCATGTTAAGCCATTAATTGAAAAAATTTGTACGAATAAAGGGTGACGGGTGTCATACAGGTAGTCTTCATGCTCTGTGTGACTAAATGTAGGCCTTTCATTGCAAAATACAAAACTTCTTGTAAAGCTATCATTATATTACTCAGAAGCACACAAGGTGGCTTATTTGAATAGAAAGTATAAAGAAAAGAATGTTAACAATAAGATGGAACGAAGCAGCTGTGGGTATAATATTTGTCTAGATGTGCTTAGCTTTATTGTGTGATCAGATTTGCTCTTCAGAAGGTTATCTTGGGTACAGTTAACCCAACAGACCACTGATTCAAAGCAGAGCAGAATAGCCTGTTGAGTCATTTTCACCAAACCTGACAGCAATCTAACATTGTCACTTAATTAGCCACCAGGCCTTCTGTAGTAAGAATTAGAGAGGGACACTTTTCTGTTTACACACAGTTCCTCCCAAGGTTCAAGCAAAATGCTCTTAGGCTCTTTGGTGATGTGATTCAAGTTAATGTGTGCATGAGTGTGCAATGAGATAAGCTGGCCCTTCAGCCTTCTTACTGTAGTATGCCACGTTTTACATAGGCTTCCAGTCTTCATGACTTGAAAAAAGGAGCATGGAAATGAGTGGATGGATTACGTGAATATGTTATTTACTAATCACTTTATTTGTGTGCTCCACCATTCATCTGTGATATCTCAAATTTGATCGACTGTATTATACTATGTTCAGACTACTGTACTAAACATAGTATTGGAGAATAAATGAAAGTATAATTCGTAAGAGGATAATCAACTGATACCATTCTAATCAAACTTTACATGCAAAATGTGACATATACATGCACTATGGGCATCTTTGAAAGACATTTTCAATTTCACATGCCCTTTTAAGCCGTAAGTTTTTATTGATGCATGTATACCCCTAAGCTGGCTTGTCTGATCAAATACTACCTGAGTCTGTTGTGTTTCAGCCAGAGTTCCTTCCCTGGCTGTTATTCAGATCTTTGTTTTATGTCTTTGATATCTTGGCTCCAGCACTGTTGGCTATTATAAATGGTTCTATTAGTGAGAGAGTTGTGCCCTCCTTTTTTAAATATGATGTGGTGCGACCCTGTCTTAAAAAGGCAGAATTAGATCCTGGTGTGTTAGGTAATTTCTTCCCAATTTCTCATTTGCCATTTTTGGCTAAATATTAGAAATAATTATTTATAATCAATTGGCTGATCATCTTAAGTCCAATTATTTATTTGAGATCTACCAATCTGGCTTTAGGTGTTTTCATGGTGTTGAGACTGCCCTCCTAAAAGTATTTAATGACATCAATCTTATTACCGACTTAGATGGGGCAGCAGTCCTTATCTTCCATAGCCTTTCTGCAGTTTTTGACACTATTGACCATGAGATCTTACTGTTGTGGCTCGAGCATCTGCTTAGGCTTAAAGGGGCTGTTCTTAAGTGCTTACTGAGAGACACTTTTTTCAGTGACTTTCCTTTTTTTCATCTACTGCTCCTGTTAAATGTGGTGTTCCTCAGGGTCCTATTTTATAGGTGCTATTTTTAGGAAGTTTAATGCTTCTTGTTATTGTTATGCTGATGAAACACAAGTCTATATTCCTGTGTGTAACTCAATGAATCGGCTGCACAACTGTCTTGTAGAACTACGATCCTGGATGGCTGACAATTTTCTTGATCTTAATCAAAATAAAATAGAAGTGCTGATAGCTGGTTCTCCTGCCAAAGCTCAAATTGGTTTTGAGCTCCTTGGCTCAAAGGGGTTCCAAGTCTTGGGGTCATTTTGTGATAGTAACCTCTCTTTCGAGAAACAGATAAATTCTGCGGTCAAGAGTTGCTTTTTCCAGCTTTGTCTTTTTGCCGTCTTTTTTATATCCTAGGGATCTTGTGCTTTTTACTCTTCTTGGCATGATTACTGCAACTCGTTGTATTCTGGGATCAGCAAATCCCCGATACACAGGTTACAGTTGGTCTGAAATGCTGCTGCCCGTTTTTTTGGAAAGAAAATTTGATTCTGTTTCTCCAAATTTTAGACACTTTACACTAGCTTCCTATCAGTTTAAGAATTGATTTTTAAATTTTGCTGCTATATTATTTTACTGTATAGTTTATTGTAAATCACTTTGGATACAGCATTACTGATGTTGTTTTAAATGTGCTCTATAAAGAAATTGATATTGACATTCTTTGTTCATTTTTGATTCTTTTGTTTGTATCAATTTTGTTTATGTTTATTTTCACTTTGTATTTGATTTTGTCTCTTCATCACTGCCTTTGTTATGTGCCTTGTGTTTTCCACTGGGGACTTTCGTTAGCCTTGGAAAGGCAAAGGCTTCCCCTAGTTCTTGGCGGTTCATTTTCAATGCTCCAGGGAGTGGTGAGTGTTCTTGTGTTCTGTTGTGCTTTTTTTATTTCTTTATTTCTCTAGACTACTAATCTTTTTTGCTAAGCCTTCTGACCATTCTTTGGATTCTGTATTGATACTTGGCTGTTTTTGAAATTGCCTTGTAATTGTAGACATTTTATGCCTTTTGTGCTCTTCAGACCTTCACATTGTAACACAGCTTTTTGTGAAATAAATCATTTATTTTATGAAGATTCTACATGGCTGTGGTGGGCTGGCACCCTGCCCGAGGTTTGTTTCCTGCCTTGCGCCCTTTGTTGGCTGGGATTGGCTCCAGCAGATCCCCATGACCCTGTAGTTAGGATATAGTGGGTTGGATAATGGATGGATGGATTCTACATGGTCCTCTTTGTTACTAGCCAGCTTTTTTCATGCTTTCCACCTCAAGTGGGCATTTTTGAAACTGTTTGTGATTTAGTGCTTGGGAACTCTCGAGTGTCACAACAGTGTCGTCATTGTAAGAGCCATTTGTTAGTTATTTGGGTTATGTTAAACCAGTAATGACGTACTGTACTTGACTTGAGCATTCATAGTTTTCTTCCTCTTTCTATGTACGTTTAGTATTTGTTTGCGGTTGATGCGCTTGCTGCTTTCTGAGCAGCTCTTCTTTTCTCCATCCTACTGGCCTGCTGCTTCTCTTCTTTCGTCTGCATCTTTTCGCGTTAAAACCGATTAAGTTAGTTTTTGTGTTGTAATTACTTAGTACGTTTTTCTTAATTTTTCACTTAAGCTGGCACATAAGTCTTCAATCTGCATCAAGAATGATTAAAGATATAAAGAGGTAGGGGAAGTGACCGCGAAGGTGGTAGGGAATGAGAACAGCACCCGTACGCATGCGCCGCCCTGTTGCGTGTTGCCAAGAGTTGATTCTACAATAAAATAAAATAAAAATAAAAAGAGTAATAAAAATCATCACCCCAAAAGCAGACAGTAGACGTCACATAGTATATGTGTACCAAATTTCAGGTCAATAGATCACACGGTTTGCGAGCTACGGGTGATTTAAAATCCTGGACAGACAAACAAACAGCCACGGTAGCGTATTATACAAGAAGATTGATACAAGTATGTCCCTAGTTATGTTAAAATATTTGCCTATATATTAGTGCATAGTCTACGGGAGATTCTGTTATAACCCCCAAAAGCTAAATTGAAATGAAATATTGTAATTATTTCTTATCTCTCTGACTACAGATTAGTTACAGTTTATGATCTTCCTTGCAGTTGTTAAGGCCAAACTGTTTTCAAACCGTATCCCGTAACGTATCTTAGTCACCATATTGAATGTGCCATACGTATAGAATGTGCTGTATGTTAAGTAAAAGATCTGTGAGTTTGCCATAGAAAAATAACACAACCTTTAAGTATAGAAACCAACTGAAGTTTAATAAGAAACAGATAAGTTTGTAGAAGAAGCATTTTTTCCCTTTTATCCTGCATGGGTAATAACTTTTTTCTCCATTTTTGTGTTGACAGTTTTGCTTTGAATTTTCACTAAACTTTTTAAAAACAAACTTTAATGGAAATTTCTTTTGTTATGCATTTGATTCTGGCAGGATCCTACATTGCCAATTCAGAAGCAGCTCGATTTTGGGAAACTGGAAAAGATGCAGCTACAATCATAAATGTCTCTTCACTTACACTGGTCTGTTAATGCATTTTGAAAAATAATGACTCCATTGACTAGAGACAACTTTACCAAGATCAGCAGTATAAAAAAGCATTTTGCTATCATAGCACTCAGTGGCACTTTCACCTGGTCTAGACACTATGCTGATTAAAATGGAGAAGCAGTATGTTTTGAAATAGAAGAAAAAGAAAATGGCACATAGTCAAAGATACATTCAGAGATTGAAACCAAAGGTCAAACTACACTTTCAGCAAGCCAAAAAACAAAACCAGAAAGACATAATCAAAAAAAGTTGCCAAAACGTTGTATGCTTACAAATCTCCTTTAAGAATTTATCTGCAAATTCAGAGAGGAAATGGCTTCCGTTGATGACCTTTTAACCTGTTAGTAATTTATGACAGGTCTTGACCTCTGAGACCACGCCCCCAGCAACCAGGAAGCCTTGACAGTGGGCTCACAAAAGTACTATGTCCCCAACTAAACAAAATGGCTTCAGGATAGCACAATATACTTTCAACAACATTACATTTTTATGCTAAAAAACTAAATCAAGCAGATGTTTGAAATCCTCATAGTCCAAATCCCCATAAGATCAGACATTTTTTAAGAGAATGCTATGAAAAAGTAAAATCAAAACTACTCCATAAACTCTGCCTTTGATGCTGTAAAGGATGAAGAAGATCCTGCAACCATGAAAGTTGCTAAGCTCAGTCCTCTTAAGCGTTTCATCACACAGAGACATTAATGACTGTAGAATGCCCAGGTGGGAGTGGGCAGTAATTTGGACTTCAAACCCCCATTGGTTTAGTATCTGTAGCATGCTGGTTGGAGTTTTTCTTATCTTTTCTTCCCTGGATATTTCAGTATAGCATAAATTTGTCAAACTGGACAATGTTGCTTTCCCCTTTATTAGCAATTTAAGACCCAAAACAAGCTCATTTATGCAAACCATTTGTATTCTTCAACAAACAAAATGTAATTAATATGATATTAAATAAGAGCTGAAAACAGGATTATGAATTATAATGCTGCAGTAATACTTACAGGTGCTTCAATTTGAACTTGCATCACAAAGACATGTTGTAACTAATCAAGACTTCAAAACTTCTTGAAATAAGTTATAATTTAATTTTCCCTCTCATATGGTAGGAAATTTATTAATCTTTTTCTTGTATTTAATTTTGTATTGTAAACCAATTCAACCTATACTCATTTTATAAAAATTTGCTATTGAATTAAATATTATTTTTGTTACATACAGTATGAGGAACTTTGTTCAGTATCCTAACTTGCCCTTAGAATGCATAATTGAGATTTGTTTTAAAAAAAAAAAAGAATAAAGTGTGCGCTTGCTGCTTTAACAAGGTATTCTGTGACTATAAGCATCCTTGCCCCACACCCTATGTGCCTGGTATGTAACAACAACAACAACAACCTTTATTTATATAGCACATTTTCATACAAAAAGTAGCTCAAAGTGCTTAACATAATGAAGAATAGAAAAATAAAAGACACAGTAAGAAAATAAAATAAGTCAACATTAATTAACATAGAATAAGAGTAAGGTCCAATGGCCAGTGTGGACAGAAAAAACAAAAAAAAAACTCCAGACGGCTGGAGAAAAAATAAAATCTGTAGGGATTCCAGACCATTAGACTGCCCAGTCCCCTCTGGGCAATGTATGTGCTTTATTTTGTAGTAGAGGGGCCAGAAATC
This sequence comes from Polypterus bichir lapradei, assembly GCA_026402145.1. Classification (NCBI taxonomy): domain Eukaryota; kingdom Metazoa; phylum Chordata; class Cladistia; order Polypteriformes; family Polypteridae; genus Polypterus; species Polypterus bichir. The sequence continues at coordinate 95,033,162 of JANRMT010062854.1, read as the reverse complement.
TGCAATTGAGGCCAGCAGCAGAAAATGGGGTAATGCAAGTCATCCATCCATTATCCAACATGCTAAATCCTAACTACAGGGTTACGAGGGTCTGCTGGAGCCAATCCCAGCCAACACAGGGCACAAGGCAGGAAACAAACCCCAGGCAGGGTGCCAGCCCACCGCAGGGCACACACACACACACACACAGCACAACACTAGAGACAATTTAGAACTGCCAATGCACCTAACCTGCATGTCTTTGGACTGTGGGAGGAAACCAGAGTACCCGGAGGAAACTCACGTAGACACGGGGAGGACATGCAAACTCCATGCAGGGAGGACCCAGGAAGCGAACCCAGGTCTCCTGTGAGGCAGCAGCACTACCCACTGCGCCAGCATGCCGCCCGTAATGCAAGTCAGCCTTAAAAAAAAAAAAAAAAAAAAAAACAGAATTCAGAATGATCAGTCTGCTGGACTGCTGAGAATTGTTTGTGGAGTTTAATTTCAAGTATAGAAACCAATAACATCTACTGTTTAGCTGCAGTAAAGAGACACTAGGACAACTAGCCATCTGAACAGAACAAAGTGTTAATAGTAGATAATGTAGACCTCAAGAACTAATTGTAGTGTTATAGAACCGACGCACAAAAACTATGCAGGATACACCAGTAAGATGAATACATATACCTATTAGCTAGATAAAAATATTTAAATGGTAGAAAACATTCTGGACATTGTTGTAATATTTAATGGCAACTGTTAGAAAAGATATCAGAATGTGCTCCCTAATGTTTCATGTTTGAATTGGCCTTTTCCTAAAGGTGCTTTGCAAGCTACTGTTCCTCAATTTATTTAGAAATCTTTTGTCGACATCACAGCAGCTGAGCCTCCTCATGAAACGGTCAATTCTGGCCCTTGTGGTTTCCGTGTTTGCTGCCTAGTCCAGATTTCTGTCTGGCTGCATAAACACCTGAGCTACCTTACCTTCTACTCCCTAGATGTTGATGTTGAGTCAGGGAAATTGTTAGCTTAAAAAAAACACTGTCTGAAGTTGGAAACTGTCTCTAAATCGATTGCTTTGTGTGTTAAATGCTATTATATCTTGTGCCAGACAGAAGGGATGTAAGTACCGTAGGCACTGATTGGTATGACTAAGAGCTTCAGCATTTTGATCATTTTTTTAAAGATGTCTCCTTCACTATGATATGCCAAATTGTGACAAATCAATAATGGTACCCTCAGTGTTACAAACATTAACGCTTATTGCATTAGGGTGTATTCTATGTTGGATTTCTATGAAAGACTGTAAGAGATGCAGCTTGACTCCCAAAAACTTAAGGCTGTTAACTGTTTTAAGTGTTACTGTATCATTAATGATGGGAAAGTGATCTACAGTTTATTTAGTTTACTAACATTCAGAATCATGTTGTTAACTTGAAAATAGCTAACAAGAATTTTTGTCCCTTCCTTATTTTTTTTTGTGGTTGTAATTTAAATTAAAGTATAGTGTTATTATCCATCAAATTTAACAGTATTCAGGAAATGCAACAATGGGCTTAGCACACCGCATTAACAGGCACCAGTGTATAAAAGCAATGTTCTGATATCACATATCATAATGTGTGTTCTGTGATGTCTGTTAAATTTGGTGTGAGCAGTGGGAAAATGAAACAGTGAAAAAATCAGTAAATCTTTTGACGGTTGTTCCTGGAATGGAGAAGAATCAACATACTTTCTTTCCTGCAGCAACATCAACAAAATTGCTGACCTCCTAAATCAGACTGTAGTGACCCCCCACACCATCTCTTTAAAGGTTGTGGCAGAGTATCTGTTTTAATGCTTAACTTCATGAGAAATTGTAGTGGTTTGTGAAGAATGGAGATGGGGATCTACCAAACAGATTATTTTTTTTGTCCAATTTAATAGAACATATCTTTCTCCCTAGACACATTTAAGTTAATGACAAATATTAGGTTTTGGTAGAGCAAAGGAAAAGTACCAAATTAAAGGGGTAAGTCAGAAAGGTTTTAGATATGGTGGTCTGCTTAAAATATAAAATATTGTCCAGCGTTCTTGACAGTGTGCAGGACAAAGGAAATTGAACAGAACCCCATTAATAACAATCGTGCAATGTTATAAGAAGCATGAAGTAGACCAAGTCATTATAATTTAAACACTTTGTCACATTTACAGTATGTAAAAAATGTGCACCAGCCAGCCTGTGTGTAAAAATGAGCAGCAAAAATAATGCATCTGCAGCCTTTGTAGCCATGTCTAGGTGAAGATTCCAAGGCCTTATTGGTGAGAGAAAAAGAAAGTGAATGTATGACAGAGGAGCTGTATGTCACAAGGTGAAGCATGTAGGGTTCTTTCTCAAGAAATCTTGCAATTCAAACTGCTCCCTATATTGTGACCCCTACACATAGGTGTGTACTGTAGCTAGAATCAGATCTGCCAGCAGATGTATGTGGCGGTTAAACATTTGTTCTGAAGTGTGTCACTATGCCACAGCATTGAAAGGGCAATTCCACCACTTCTGTTGAGATGATTACCCCTGCCCCATATTGCTTTTGCGGCCTTTGAGAAAGTCTGTCAGGAGCCCGCAGACACTGTGTCGCTTAACAGTGCACCAATTTAGCAGCACATTGATAAATTCTCCCTGAAGAGCCTAAGCGCGTGTTTACACAATACAACTGAAACTAAGCCGTTGGATCAAGAAAAGCATTCCCCTTGTGACTCATTTGGGAAATCCACTACAGCTCTGTGGGCAATAGATTGGGAGCCTGAATCCTAATATTGTCAAGCTGCCAATCCCTCTTTGGATACACAGCTCAAAGTCATTTCTTATGTTCCCTTTTCTTCTCTGGTTAAATTCTCAGTTCTCCTTTTTTATGATGCACAATGTGGATTCATTGTGTGGTTTCTCAATATAAGCTGCTCTTTTCTTTTGAACAAGATATTTAAGTTGTACTTCCTTTCGAGAACAAAGAAATATTTAGTTTGGGTACTAGATAAAACTAATATCCTATTAAAATTATGATGTATATAAAAACAGGTCAACATCTGCATCTCGTTACCATGTTGCGTCTTTTGGAGCAGCTGAAAAAATGTGTTTCTGGTTTTTAAATAACCAATAAATATGAACTTCTCTTGTAGTTTACACTGTTCCCCACTCCATCTGCTTCATAATTTTGCAACTAGTTTGTTGCCATTTTTACATTTTTATTTTTTATATAACAGAATACTCTTCCATCCATTCTTCAGCCTGCTTGTTCCACTTAAGAGTCACAAGATGGTCAGGGCCTATCCCAGCATCAATAGGCAGAAAGCAGGTACCAACCTGCTGCTAATGAATGTACATTCATTAAACTATATCCACACTCAGAGGGCCAGTTTGTATTTATCATAAAAGATAATAACACTTATGTCTTTGGGCAGTCAGCAGAAAGCTGGAGTACCCAGGCAGAAACAGAGAAATTTGCAATGTCCAAACAGTCCGTGATTGCACAGACATCTGGAGATGTGAAGATTCTGAGCTTCTTGGTGAGTCATCAGCTCTTACATATGGTTAAATGACATTATAACTTTAAATGTTGTAAAAGATTTAAGAAAATTAAGCATTTTGGGAGTGTGTTTACATTAAGAGGTAGCAACTTAATTAAGGTTATGGAAGGTCTTATATTTGATGTCCATCACACAGGTCCAGAGGTAGTACATTTCCTTCATTCTTGTAAGGAGCCTTCTGTTGAGAGTTAGCTGTGACCTTGTAAACTTAAAGGCTGACTCTTACTCATCCTAATTTTATTAATGATGGCTCTGCGTGTAAGAATTGCTAGGCTCTCTGACAATATAGTGAACATCTACTGTGATGTTAGTCAGTTTGCACTAAAGTATTAGATTTGAAGGGCAGGGTGGCAATTTGATTTGGTGTTTTTTTTTTTTTGGATGTACTCATTGTGTATTATACGTCTCCTAGATAGGTTACAGCAGTCTGTTAAAATCTAAAAGACATAAATGAGCCATTTAACCCAAGGAGCTACAGTGTGACACAGTGTGTTGCATTGCCACTCATCAGTGCTCGATTTGCCAGCTCAGTTCTTGTTAGTCTTGGAGTTTTCCCTGTGTTTGTGAGGTTTTATTCCAGGGGACTCTAGTTTCCTGCCACAATCCAAAGGCCTGCTGTCAGATTGATCCGTTCTGTCTAAAATGGCTTGATGGGAGAATAGCTATATTAAGCGTGAATATGCCCTTCAGTGTTGTCGTGCCTCATTAAGGCTTTGTTCTTGCCTGATGTTCACTGTTCCAGCTTCCTACAGGACTGACTATAAAGATTCAGAGGTAGATAGATATTAGAAAACAGTGCATTGCAAGTTTAATGATAACCCATAAGTACTGTATATTTCAAACAGGAACACATACTTATGAATACAGTACTCTGGTCAGCTCTATCTTTAGTTTATTGTCATTTTTTGTTTGGAGTTTAGAGTTAATTAACTGTAAAACGACAGTAATCAATACATGTATGCACTCAATTAAATACATGATCAAGCCCTGAGTAAAAACAAGAGGATGTCTTTATGATGCCTTTAATTGTGTTGCTACAGTTGTTAAGCTTCTAAGACAGCATACAGTATTTAAGACCCTGCCTGAAAAACTTGTATTAGTAGAATGGATGGCATTTTTCCCCTTTAATAGTTTTTCTTTCTTTTTTTTTTTGTCATCTTTAATGTCCTAACTTTGAAATGTAAACAGATGGCTTAAGTCAGTTGATTTTCATGATACAGTATTTTTAAAAGTCACTATGTGAATATAGGAGATACAATATGTAACTTTAAATATGTACAGTGTATTTACATTCAGTATTCAGGCCCCTTTACCTTCTACACACTTATTTGTGTCATAGATTTAATTCTAAATGGATAAATTTGCTACTTTTGTCCATCAATCAACACTTAATATCCCATAATGACAAAGTGAAAACATGTTTCCAGAAAGGTTTGAGAACATATTAAAAAAATCAAAAAACTGAAATCTCATTTATATAAATATTCAGACCCTTTGCAGGAGCACGGCAAACTGTGGTCAGGTGTGTCATGTTTGCTTTAATTAGCCCTGAAATGTGTCATAATTAATTTTCCACCTGTGGCAAATTAAATCGATTGGACAATGGACATTGTTTTGAAAGGTAAACACCTGTGTATAAAATGTCCCACAATTCAAATTGTATGTCAGGACAAAAACAACCAATGACGTCCAAGGAACTCTCTGTAGACCTCCAGAATCAAATTGTGGTAAAGCATAGATCAGGGCAAAGGTATCACGCCATTTCAAAAGCTTGGAGTGTTCCCAGAAGCACATCAGCCTCAGTAATTCTAAGACTGAAGAAATTTGGAACCACTGGGTAACTAGACAAGAAGGGTCTTGGTCAGGGAGGTAACCAAGAATCCAGTAGTCACTTTAACAGCTTCAAAAGTCCTCTGCTAAGATGGGAGAATCTATGAGAAGGATAGCCATCTCAGCTCACTGCATCAATCAGGTGTTTATGGAAGTGGGGTTAGATGGAAGCCTCTTGAGTAACAGGCATATAACAGTTTAAAAGACTCTGAGAGTATGAGGAAAAAAGATTCTTTGGTCTGATGATACAAAAACTAAAATCTTTGGGCAGAACTCCAAGCATTATGTATGATAAAGACAAGGTACTGTTGTGACGGTGCTGGTCAGTTCCATGCTACCGATTCCCACCTGGAGCCTCTTGAACCCGACACCATCGATAACATAACCGGATGAGTGTGGCAGATGAGGACAAAACACACCTGAAGTAAGGGGGTGGTGAAAAGTGATCAAGTGCTTTTATTAAAATAAACAACTATGTTCAAAAAGTGCAGTGCTCCTTCAATAATAAATAATCCATAAAAAATGAAGTGCTAGTGTTAGTGGAGGTTAAAATTCAATAAATAGAAATATCCATTAAAAATTGGATTAAAAATCCACTGGCAGGAAACTGTCATTTTATCCAGTGAGCCCTGATGTCCGTTTAAAGATCGGACTCCACTTCGGCTTGCTCTATCTGGACCTTGCAGTCTGAGGAGAAGTCCTCCAGCAGGCGTAGACACTCTTCTTCTCCTGGGCTGTGTCACCATTGCCAGTCCTATGGGATCTCCGGCGAAAGCATGCTCTGTCCTCTCACCATTACTGATCCATTGACTCCTTGCGACGCGAGGACACTCCTGAGCCTAGTGGTCACTTCCTGCTGTTTGAAAGTTCAACAGGAGTGACTCCTGAGCCCACTCCTGAGTGCCGGCCACATGCTTCTTCCTGGGGCTCCACACCTATCCGTCTGCTTCCTCTCATTACACCTGCTCACTCTCCTTCACACTCCTGTCTTTTTTCTTCTGTTCTTTAACCTCTGTGCCCGTTTACTTTTCTTTCATTCATTTTTAGTCTTCTTTCTCTCATGCCAGCTTGTTTTTATAAGGTTCTGTGGGCACAGCGTCTCAATCGAGCACATCAGGAAGCAGATGAAGCAACTGAGAAAGACTACACCTTCATTTGCAGGTGCATCTTGCCCCAACTACTCCACCCACTCCTGCTGCTGTGTGAGAGTGCCCACAGAGAATGAGCCAGCCAACTGATTTATTAAAACAGCCGTTCTTTCTGAGCCGCGGACACGCTGTACCACCACTGTTCATCACCTGCCTAATGCCATCATGCTATGGGGGTACTTTGCAGTGGCAGTGGCAGGTACAGGGAGACTGGCCAGAATTAAAAAAAGTAAGAATGTAGTCAAATAAAGAGAGGTCCTTGAAGAAAATCTGCTCCAGAGTATCCATAACCTCAGACTGGGATGACAGTTCATATTTCAGCACGACAATGAACCAAAACATGCAGCCAAGAACAGGTTAGAGTAGTTTTGGGATAAGTCTCTGATTGTCCTAGGTGATCCAGATAAAGCCCAGAATTAAGCCCCAATGAACATCTGTATCTGTGGAGACATCTGAAGATGGCAGTTTACAGACTTTTCCCATCTAATCTAATGGAGCTTAATATGATCTGCTGGGCAGAATGGTATAAACTGCACAAATCCAGGTGTGCAAAGCTTGTAAAGACTTACCCAAGTAAAGCAGTACGGTAATTGTTGCCAAAGGTCTTCTATAAAGTACTGAATTATGGTCTGAATACTTGAATGAATGACAGATTTCAGTTTTTGATTTTTCATGCATGTGTAAACCTTTTTTGAAAATGTTATTTTTGTGAACATTATTTGAATTCAGAAAAATAAGAGCACAATAACAAATTGCTGAAAAGGCATTTTCATGGAGAAATTTTTAATTTTGTCTTTATGGCATACAGACTGTAGACTGATGGCCAAACCTCAAGTGCAAAGAGAGTAACATTTAAAATAGAATTCTTGAAAGCTGATGGTGAAATTACATCTTTGTCTGTTTCACCAGGGCTCATATACAAGGCATAGGATATATTCTGTGTATCGTGATTTATACACCATCTGACATGAATTGAAATGGCTTTCCCCATTTAAAGGAATTTTCCTATATAAATATTTAGAGATTGCTTGATTACAGTCTATTTGTTACGCCATATTCTAACCTTGGCACAAAAAGTTCCCAGTGTCGTTTTATTTTCAAACTCAGAAAACACTCCAATTTATAAAACACATTAGAGGCATTACTCTAAAGAATGAAGCTTTTGAATCAAAACCCCTAATCCATTTTTAACACTAGCTGAATCTAGATGAGATGGGATGATGGCTGAGTTTGTGTACTTTAAGTAACTGACACAGTAGTTACACTACTAGTTCAGTGGTGTTGAATAATCTTTGTTTTCCATTTTTTGTAGCACCTTTCATTGTACTACAAAAGATATTACAGTACTGTATATGAATTTATTTGTTTACCTTGCTAGAGCCTTAGCCAGTTCAATTAATTCACTTATGGTCATGATGTGCCTCAGTTGTGGAATTAACATGCAACCTTAAACACTAGAGCACAGAACCACTGGCTTAAATATCAGTCACATTGTACAAAATAATCTAAAAATGACCCAACATTTTTGCTAGTGTCCCAGCATTTTTGCATTCTGCATTTACTGTACATGAGAGGATTCCCTCATATATGAATAGCAATCCCAGTTTCTGAAATTAGACTCAAAGCTGGAATTGATCAAATGATATTCAGAGCATTACCACTGGTGTTTTGGTTCTTTTCTTGTTGCCTTTTTATTCTGTCCTTTGAAATGAGTCTATGTGGGTTTCCTAAGGATAGCAGTGTGTGTGACTTATCTTTAGTGGATGGTTGTCCTTTGACTGTTGCTGATGGGTTATCACTTAAAATCTGTCCAGTACAAAAAGGATTAAAAAAAAGAAGTGGCTGGATGATTGGGTGGTATACTGTAGTTTCTAAATAGTTCAGCAAAATATTCCCTCTACTCTTCTCATCCTTTATTTTACTGATAAATGCTTCACTGGTGTGATATTTGTGAAAATAAATAAATAAACAAACTGAGATTTAATTCAGATTCATTTCATTTTCTAATAACAGTTCTTGGCTGCACTGCTGACTTTCTTCACTGGAGGATACATTAAATTATACACATGATGGAAGCGGGATCCACAAGGCAGAGCAGACATGTCTGCAAATTATAAAACATTTCATTAGATAGAAAAGCTGAAGGATTAGGTTTCAAGCTGGTTCAAATAAAGACGTAAAAATGAGAGGGAATGTCTCTGGTAAAACAAACAAGCAGAATGTTATTTTTAGAGTTAGCCATATAATAGGGAGGCAGGTGCCCAGTGGTGCAGGCATCAGCAATGTCCCCAGCTGTACCTGGAGATATGCCAAGCCTTTCTGGTGTATACCTACAGTGTTTGCAAAAATCCCAGGAGTGTGCCAATAGAAGAATGATTATTGTTCATTAAAGATTCTGCTACGTTGCACATTAGTGATTTTTCAATTTAAAGTCATAATATTCTAATACAGAACTTAAAGGGAAAAATGTATTAACAAAAAACTGGATAAGCCTGCAAGGTATGGAAGTAAATAGACTAAATGCCCATAGTTTATTACAGTTGGCAGTGGAACAACTGCTTGGAGTAACCTGTGTAATTTATAAAAGAGCTTTTCCTACTCCACCACTATTTTGTATTCAGACTGAAATGCATAATATTCCATCTTTATTATATAAAGTCTCACTGAGCTCAGCACTCAGCCCTGAGAAGTAGCATGGAAAAACGAGAATGGCATTTTTGCACATTTAGTGCTGACGACAAATATGTGGGTTACTCGAGAACTAAAAATAGCTAAGGTAAACATTGGAAATGCAAGCCATCATTATTTCACAAACGTCAAATCACATTTTTTTTTTCCAAAAAATATGCAAGTTTTATTCTAAGGATTGTAATGTCTTTATTTTTATGCCATCCTTTAAACAGAATATTCAATCAGATTTACAAATGTAATCTGTGGGTGCGTCTTGTTTATGTAGAGTTACCCTCTCAGTGCTTCTTTCAGTGGTGAATATTGGTTAAAATCACTGGGCAATATGCTTACCACTTCCTGATTCATCTTCCATTGATTTTATTTTGTCATTAAATATCTGTCATGTCTCAATTACCTTTTGTATGTCAAGATTAAAGGAATTCTGGGTCATTCATGCGTATTTATTTTTCACCATCTTGTCCATGATGTTGTCATCAGCACCATTGTGTGGATCCCATTGCAGTAACACAGACATGCAAGCGTGTGATATTACAGCAGCCATATTATACAAGAATAGCTTGTGGACCATTTAGCTTCTGTTCTTTGCTTTTTCAAAGTAAATGCTTATTGTAAATTGTGATTTATTTTGCCTGTTGCTCAATCATTTTAATGTTTAGTTTATGGGGTTCTTGACTCTTTGCTTGGTTTTTGATTTACAACTCATATCATCTTTAGTTTATCTGCTGTAAAGTGAAACATCAGCCTGCTTATCTGACCTTTCTCTTGGATCTCCCTAAATACTAAAAAAGAAGAACATTTTCATTAGCCTGGAATAACTAGAGCTAGCAACCACCGTGATATAATTACAGGCAGAATTGGCCCTTTGCTGCAGTATAGCACCAATAATTTTGTATGAAAAGCTCGTATTTTAGATCCATAGCGTTACACTGGGGACTCAAGTACTTCCAGGTGCTTCTTTATAGAAAACAAAGTAGTTGTTGACATTCAGCTCTTTTTGTACCAAAAAGTCAAGAATTGCATTATCACCTGTTTATCTGAAAAACAATAGTGATTATCATTGTTGAAAAAATAATTCCTAAATGAATTCTGAATATTTGATGCCCCTCAAAAACATCAGTTTCTACCCACAGATTTTTAAAATTGAAGCAAGGAAACCAGTCTATTGGGGCTATAATAATAATAATATGAGGCATTGATCTCAGTATTCACAATTTAATTTAATTTAAATTTGAAGAATTTAAAGATGACAAAATGAGTCAGAATGTGTAAGAAAGAAAAAGAGACAGAAAAAGGTTTGGGGTTCCGCCCTGTATATTCGTATCTCTACGAAGGAAGAAATGTAGTGAATTTCAATGAAGCCCAGTAGTAACTTCAGATTGTGTCCAAAACAAGACTGAAGAATGAGCTGAAAACTAACTGGCTTTATAGCTGCTCAGCAGGAAGCAGTGTGTCCAAGGGGCCAGAACCGGAAGTGAGGTCACTGGTAGGGAAGATTCTGGAAATGAAGGTGGAGTTATGCAGCCTTCTGTCTGGAGGGTAGAGAGAAAAGGCGTTAACGAATCCCATTAACCCCTGTTCTGGTATTTCACACTCGGCCAAGCCTATTGACTGCCTCGCATGTGCTTGTGTGTGACACATGCTTCAAATAAAGTAGGCAATGTACTGTAGAGAGTTGCATTAAAATTAGGAACTGTTCTGCCTTTGGAGAAAAAAAGGGCAAAATCCACATCCAGGAAAAGAAGCCAACAATCTTTTTCAGCAAACAAGCAAGAGTCAAAGCCAAAAAATCGAGTAATCTAAACAATAAAGCAAATTCTTAGTTAATAAACAAGGCAAGTGTTTTGGAATTCTTAAAGCACAGAGTTATTTGATGATTATTTTGAGAAAGGTTTCTTTTATCCAAACATTTTTATGAGAAGTGAAGCATGTTTCATGGCTTTGCGCAAGGTGATTTATGTGGTGGCAGCATTACATTGCTGCTACAACAAAAACAACTCAACCACTAGAAAATGTACAAAATGGTGTTTGGTACATTTAGTGTTCAAAAATGAGTGTTTAAAATGCTAAAATTATGACAATAACATGTTTCAAAGAAAGAAAGACAAAATCCCAGAGCTAGAAGTGTTGGAAGTTCATACCTGAAGAAAAAAATATAATGTTCATCTAGAATTAGGCAAGTCAACCATTACTGTAGAGGAACATAGGAAATGCAATCAAGAAGGATCATGTTTTTATTGTAGGGATTCCTGTCATCTTTGTGTTTGTTGTCCTGAGATGCAGAGAGATTAGTACATTTTCTTGGCCTCAGGTGAACAAATTCCTCAGTCCAGTGAACAAGTAGTTTAATAATAACTGTCATTTTGAACAAAACCATAACAGAATTTTAAAGGCTATTATTGTGTTCAGCAATATAATTTATCCACAAGATATTTAAGGTCACCAGTATTGATCCAAACCATTAATGGGGTACAATTCATTTTGGGCAAATAAAGGAGATGATCTTAGCTTTAATCATGAATAGGAAGTAACATTAGGAAAAGGTTTTGTTTTTCATTATTGACTTGTCTTTGCATGATATGGATGATTAGGTTTAGAAACTCATAATCCAGTATTGTATTTGGAAAGCAGAGAACTAATTTCTCGTAATTCAGGCAGAAAGGTTTTTAGCACTAAATTTACTAAACCATAAGATTTAGTGAAAGAAATTTTCACAGCTTTATTGCATTTTCTTTCCTGAAATGGTGTCCAGTAATTTAATGTTTGTCCCAGCACCTTTTTAGATGGAGATTTTTTAGTGTGGTCAGGACATCTATATGGCTGGCTTTACGCAGAATTTAAAAAATAACAATTAATCAAATCATGTTTATATTGTAAAGTCCTGGCCGACACGTTTTCAGGTTCCATTTTGAACTTTAAAGACCTACTTTAGAATCAAGATTCTCAAACACCACAGTCACTATAGTTTCCACTTGGCAGCTGACCTTTATTGAGGCTGATATTTTTTACAGCATATAATTCTTGCTTTTTGTTATAGTGCATTCAGGTCTTTCACTCACAGATATTTTGATTTTCTCCAAAATGTATCAGTCAGGATAATCGCAAAAATTAGTTTTATGAGCCTACATCAATGAGTGAAAGATATAACTCTTAATTATCACTAATTATCTTTTGAAGTACCCACTTCATGAGGCACCCATGCGGAGGTGCGTGAAACTGAATAAGCTGATGCTCTACTCTGTTGACTGAAGGATTATTTGCACCTGTGTCTATTGTTAAAAAATAGCAACACTTTAGGCAAAATTTTACAATTAAGGAAATTAAAAGATGAAAGCTAAATGAAGAGAATGAATAGATGTTTGTGAAAAATGCTACAATTATAAAACTCATTTTTTATATTGAAATACAGTAAAGTGTAAAATGTGGAGGATAGAATTGATCTGCCTTCCTGGTAAAAGGTTTAGTTATGGGCAGGAATTGGGCTCTTGATGCTAGAATAAAAGGTATGATTTGCCAGAAGCCTAGTTTGTTCAATACTGTTTCTGACATGTTTTATGTGATTTGAAAATGGAGGCTAGAATAGAAGGACAGAGATTAGAGCTAGCTAAAACTAGAAATGTCTTCAGTAACTTTAATGATGAAGCAAGTGCACTGCTCAAAAACAGTCATGCCCTCTAAGGGGTACAAGCAGGAAAGGTCCAAGGAGAAACCTTAAACAAAAAGAAAAAATAAATAAATAAACCATCCAGGAACTGGTAGCAAGAAGCTGAGGGCACAGGGAGAAACAGGTTAAAAGAAGTGTGTAGTGGGTTAACATAACATCTGCTGTACTTTCTCTAAACACCAAAATTGAATCGCCAAATCAAGCTGCTTTTCATTAATTGGTTGATCCAGAAATAGTGAATCCTAGTGTAAACGGTCACCTACTGTATAACTAATGTTTATTAGGTCTCAAGCCTGGACTTAGGTTAAAAAGAAGCCCAGCCATGGGAGTGGAAGAGAGGATTTCGGTGTATTTTTGGGTATAAATAATTACTCATGCCACATGTACAAGATGTTGTTGAAAACCTGCTATTTTGTTTTGTCTGTTCAATATATATTTCTATTGTAATCATTCCTTCTTTGTATTGTGTCAATCCACATTGTAAATATTTATTTTGCGGTCATTTTTGCCTTTTTTTATTTAACAGAATTATCCTTCCCTTATAGAGCTTTATTAAAAAAAAATGTGTAGCCATTCTTTCAGGGTATGATGGAGGGTCAAGTGACACTGCCATATCTCCTGCAAGTTGAAATAATAATCACAATGAAATCAAAAATTAAAAAATATATATTGTAGAATTTCCTATATGAGCCTATGAATTCCCTCTCAGATGAGCAAACTACTCTAACATCTTGAAAACTAATATAAGGCAGGTTATGATCATCAAAACTGTTCTCAATAAATAATAAATTACTACATTTCCAACAGCTTTTAATTTAAGTAATTAAACCTGACTGCGAGATATCTGTGTACAAGAGAGGTATTTATTAAAGTCACAGTTTTTGTTATTAACGGAAAGAAACAAATGCTTTTTATCCTTCCAGTGTTAACTCTTACTTTCTCTAGTCATAAATTCAGTCTTCAGAGAAAGGGACCCAGGGTCTCTTGGCGCATTTATAGCCCACATTACATAGCTCAGCAATGACAAGAGCAGTGAAAAAATAACTGCCTATGCCCTTTCATAATTAGTCGTCATGTTTTAATTGCTGTCTGGTGTAGGTATACCAAAGTAAACTAACCTAAACAAACATAAAAGTTCAGCTACTTCAGATATGAGGCCATCATTTTCTTTATGGGCATAGTGTATGAAAGGGGACACTAAAACTATATACAGTAAAATAAAAATTTTTTAAATTTGGTTGGATCGTGTGGTGACAGAGACCACCATGAAATGTGTTATACAGTAGACATCTGGACCTAATTTTGTCCAATGCCTTAGATAGCAGGCTGGGTCTTGCAAGCTTTACTAAGTTTAAAACCCCTATAATGGAATAAAATCATGTTGCACGCATTTTTAAATTGGCAAGTACAGAAACGATACGCTATATTAGTTTATGTGTAAAGCATTTCTATTTATTTGACAAGTCTCTGAAAACTGTTGAATTTGTTATGGTCAGAATAAAGAGCCTTACCTATTGCTACAACTGGTCATGAGGTTGTGATAGATTGTAATAACATAAAAACACTACAGTTTTGTTCCAAATGTATTTTTAGTTGTGAAGGCTCTAATAATAATTAAAAAAAAATAAAACTTGATTGATTATGGGTGGCCATTATTATTTTTTATTTTATTTTTGGTGAAATTGTTAAGTAAGACTTTGCAAAATGATATGCTTTAGGATTGATCCTCCCCAGATAATTCAGCTGTAACACTAGAATCGACGCACTTGCTTCTGTCCATCCACTTTCCATATTTCTCTTATTGAGTTCTTAGTCACCAAGGGCTAAGTCTTTTCCAATCCATCATGGAGCCCAACCACACAGGCAGACATCAGGCCAGTGTTGAGAAGTCAATTATTGCTGCATGTGTGTCTTTGGGAAATGGCAAGGAATTGGAAGAGAATGAAATCCCATCCAAATAGAGGGCAAGCATGAAAACTCCATGCAGGCCAGGACCAGATAAGTAGGGAGTTTGAGCTGTGACACAATGGCATTAACCAATGTGTTGCTTAGCATCTTTTCAATTCTCTCTTAGCTTAAATCATCCACCATTTAACCATAGTTTTTAGTTTCTGCATGTCTACCAATTAAAAATTATTTTTCTTAGTCATGTATTACTGATATAGGAAAAAATAAAGTTCATATTTGTACTTACTTCCAGTACAGGCAAGTAACACAGATTAATATGCTGAATAATCTTTTTTTTTTTTTTTCAATTTTTTTAACATTTTATCGTAACTGACTGAGTGCAGTGGACCCAGTCTTCCAGCGGAAATGGCTGAATCATAGATTAACAATCTAAACTAGGAGCCAGTAATTGCAATGTGTTTCTTCACATATGGGTAAGAATTGCTGATACAATCTCACCTCAGAAGTGGTAGATGTGAGTCAGCTGGCTTAGGATATCACCTAAAATGCTGAGAACAGATTTCACACACTATTAAAGCAAAGTGACCCTGATATGTTGACCTTTAAATTTCTGAGAGACATTAACTTTTGCTGAAGCTTAGCTGACCTTCAGTATATGGTGGGAAGGGGGTGTTTGGCAAAGGAAGGCCACCCTCCACCAAAGTGAAATGAACTATAAAAGTGTTTTATTTTTTTGAACAATTCCTTTTTTGTAATTTAAAAAACAAAATGCAATTCTGTGACATTGTTCTAGAAAACATCCAAATCAACCTGACTCAAATCTAAAATGGTGTGTTGAAACTTTTTTTTCTCTTTTTTTAATCTGAAAAAACACCTTAGATACAGCTCTCTTGTCATATTTTTAAATTAGTTCTAAAAGCAGAGAACTTTATTTTGGGGGGGGGGGGGTTGGGGGGTAGAGGAAAGGCAGTTTCTCATTACACAACATAGGGGCTTTGGGGCCAGTAGTCACTGGGAGATGGAAGAAGGCCCAGAATATAGAAAGGGTTGTGCAGCAAATTTCTTGGAAAAACAAGGCTATGTACTATATAGTGACATGGCTAAGTGACAGAAGGCTGCCTGAATATGTGTTCTAGGCGCTATTGTCCCTAGTTTTTTGTTTTAATAAATGATCATTTTATCTTTATTTACTGCCTTCTAAAGTAAATGCAGTACTGTTCAAAGTCTTTGGCACCCTAGTTCACAAAAATACTTGTATTAGACTTTCTTTTGGTCTTCTGGATTAATAGAATAGAGCTCATTTTAGAGTTCTGTGCATTCAATACAATAAGATTTTTGAATGCCCTTCAAGAAAAAACTAACATATGATAAAAGACTACTTTCCAGTTAAAATGTGAGGAGTTTGTGGGCATATAGCCCAGTGCTTGATTAAGCAAATATAACAAAGTAGTTCTAATGAACAGTGGCATCATGTGTAGGCTGAACCAAAGTGATGGACTGATCAGAAACAGTTGTGTAGAGGCATTAAAGCTGGACAAGGGGCAACCATGCTAAAAAAAGTGAAGTTGTGGTAGATGCCACGGTTTGGCCTGCAAATCTTAAACCATGGCAAAAGTGAGTATAGCGACAAGACACAAGGAGGTCATCCCACATCATCAAGTAGGAATGTTGCCACTGATAGATGTTTCCAGGGGT
Organism: Polypterus bichir lapradei; assembly: GCA_026402145.1. Classification (NCBI taxonomy): domain Eukaryota; kingdom Metazoa; phylum Chordata; class Cladistia; order Polypteriformes; family Polypteridae; genus Polypterus; species Polypterus bichir. The sequence continues at coordinate 95,016,683 of JANRMT010062854.1, read as the reverse complement.
TCTGTTCAAGCTCATCTGCAGAAACACAATCAAAGAGGCAAAGCTGAGAACTGGAAATGCAGTGTTCTGCCATGGAAATGGAATGCAACAAATCAGAAATACGTCAAGCTTTCTCATCATTGGAATCAGACTTTCTTCAGCACTGCTGTCAGCTCAGAACTGGCAGAAACCACTAGGACACTGGTACACCTATCTACAGACATGAGAAGTGTTATCAAAAGTGTTCTTCATGGAAGAGTTACAACTAAAAAGATATTCTTCCAAGATGGGAGTAAGGCTAAATGATTCACCTACACATGACAACATAAGGTACAGAGAAAAGGTAGCAAGTGCTCTGGACTACTTTTAAAGTTTATGATTTTAGTAGAAAGGCTGGAGAATGCTACATGGGTGAATGTCTGCAGGCAACAGTGGAAGCACAGTGGATGTTCACTGAAAGTTTGGGGCTACATTTTTGCAAATGAAACTAATGATTTGATCAAAATCGATGGAGCCCTCACTTTTGAGAAGTACAGGTAGATTCTTATCCTTCATGCAATAACATCAGTGAAGCATCGGATCGGTCCCAGCTTCATTATGCAGAATGATAATGAACCCAGACACACAGCCAAAATCATAAAAAAAAATATATACTATCAGCCTCAAAAAGATTCATACGGAATCCTGCAGCAGATGGTGTGGTCACCATCGAGCCCTGATCTAAAAATCATCAAGTCCGTATGGAATTGCTTACAGATACAGAGGCAAGTAAGTAAGACAGACCGTGTCCGCAGTGGAACTGTAGCAAATCCAGAAGGCTTGGAATAGCTGACCATGAGAGTACCTTCAGAAACTGAATTACAGTGGAAAGCATGGCCACACCAAATATTCATTTCAATTATGTTTTTTTTTTCCTGCACTTTCTTGGAAGTTGATTAATGAAAACTATTTATAGTATTATTTTTGAAAGCATTTTCACTTTACAGCATTTTTCCACAAGTGCCTAAGACTTTTGTTTAGTACTGTTCATTGTAAATGCACTGAATAAAACTACAAGGCAAGCTAAAATGTTAATATACGCACATTAAAGTGTAGCATATGTGATTGCTGTTTTGGCAACATTTCAACAAAATCATGGTGTTCACTTTTATATTGTACTGTATATGAACTCGTACAACAGAATTGTGCATCTGCATCTGGGGTATAAAGAATAATTGTACTCCCTTTGTATTCAGGAATGAGGCTGAAGCATGTCTTCTGTAAAAAGAGAAATTTTCTAAATAATGATTACTTGAGTTCCTTCTATCCATCTATTTTCAGAACCTACTAGCATTGTCACTGTTGTATGGTATACTGGTAATAAAAAAACTACCAAACTACCAAAGTTATAAAACATAATGAACTAGCATTATAGAAAATTCGGTTATCTTACTGCATGAAAATGCGACTGAAATTGCTTTATGCTGTCTTTATTGAAAAGTAAGCTCTGTGTCCTTAAAAAGGGCATGGAGAGCACGAAATAGGTGTGCTGATTCTCTGCAAATGGTGCTTCACACAGCACGAGTTCACAAAGAAAGCTTTCCTGAGCTTGTTTGAGGAACAGACAGAAACACAAACTACTTCAAACCCAAACATTGTAATTCTGTAAAGTGTGAAGCAAAACACTACACTAAATAGCTTTAATCCACAATGTAGTCTATGAGTTGCTCACACTTTAATTAATTAATTTATTTATTAATTAATTAATTTAATTAATACACATTTCACTAATAATAATTATTAGCGCCCAAGGACATTTTGAAGTATGTTCCTATCATATTTTGCTTATTTCTTTCAGGAGAAAGTAGAGTGAAATGACTTATTTCTTTGACATATTCTTATATGGATAAATTTCAGATTGTAAACATATTGTAATGACGGAGCTGGGAATTCAGGGGTCCATATAATGTATCTGTACAGTGGCCTTTCTAGAGGAGCAGTTAGGCAAATGAAGCACTTTAGTGACTTCTGGGACTCAGTAATGGGAGCTGGGGGGAAAAAGTGGAAGGAGCGCAAGAGTTTGGGGCTGGTTGGCAGAAGGCGTACAAAAGGAGAGGACCTGTCTTGGAAGAATCATAAAGTTATGGGCATGGAGAAAAAGAATTTACTGGACTGCAATACCAGCACAGCCGTATACGGCAGAACAGTGGGTTGTGCAGGAGCCGCACATGTGAGCACAAGATAAGAGAGGGGAAGAGGGAAGGAGTGGTGTGCTGCAGGGGTGACACTGGAGTAGGAGACAGAATGTACAGGGACGATAGTCGGTTCGGGAAACAACTAAACTGAAAAAGGTGTCCATCTCAGCCTTAATGAGGGAGTGGTTTGTTAATACTTTTTTGGTAAGTAATTTTGAATTCTATTATGTGAAAAATTATGAAGTTATCTGTTATTTGCTTTTGTATCGTTTTTTGGTATCAAAAGTTTAGCATACAATACAGTTTATTTTTGTAAAGTATCAATCCTATTCAACACTAAAAGCTACTTAATCCTTTTGTCCAGGATTCTCTTTTTCTTAGTAATGTGTAGAACAGCAAGAGACTCATAATACTTTTGCTTTTAGTATGGAAAAACTTAGACACTTGCTTACATTTTACCTTTCACCTTCTTGTACTTAAATGCACTGCAATGCTTATCACAGCTGGTAGGATACCATAAAGTCAAGCTCACATGTACTGTAATCAAGCAAATGCAAGAAAAACGCATCCTTTTTTCTCTATGCTGCCATTTGATTTTTTTTTTTCCATTGCTGTTAAATGATTTCTTTCCCTTTAAGGCCAATAAAGTTTTTAAATACCCAGATGTATTGCCTGATGCTTGTTAAGCTTACAACTTGGTAAGGCTTCAGGGTATTGAGCTTGTTCAAGTTGCCTTTCTTTGAACTATACACTATTAAAGGCTTCTGCATGACAAATTAACAACTGAACATTTCCAGCATTCTTTATTTACTTGTTCATGTAGTTGGATTGTATCAGCTGCCAGCCTGATCCCATCTGTTAGGAGCACCAGATGGCACCCTATTATGTACTCTTTTTGTGTCTAAAATATACTTGTTGAGTGTTAGCTCTTATGAAGTGAGCCTTTACTGGAGCTTATGGATTCTACTGTCCAGCCCCAAATATTTTGGGTCCCACAATGTGATTTGGGTATGCCAGAAGCCATTAAGATGAAGTACATACAGTGGCTTGAAACACTCCTACAAATGTAGCAGCTCATTGTCAATTTGTTCTTGCTGTATTTTATATCGTATCATACTTGGTGAATGGATGAATGAATGAAATGCTATATTTCCCCTAAGGGAAGATCCATGCATGCACAGGCAGCAAGGCAATTACAGGCAGCTCAAAAAAAAGCCAAACAGATCATTGAAGAGATTGAGAAAAGGCAGGAATGATGTACTGCCGAGCCCGATTATAGAAACGGATGTCTTTTTTTGATTCAAATCAAAAAGTGGATGATCTCTCTCTTGGCCCTAAAAGTGTTTTGTGGACATATATCAAAAGACTGCTCCCTGGAGAGAGGGCTCTTCAGAGCTGAGCTAAGACTTCATCTCTATACCTTAGACTAGAAACCCTCACTTCTTAATTTCTGAGATTACTTAGTCTTTTATATTTTAGCAGCATAAAACAACAATAACAATATGGGCAGAAATTCCATACAAACATGGAGCAGGGCTGATATTAAAACTCGATCTTCTGAAAGTGTGAGGTAGAAGAGCTAACCCCTATGCCACCCAAAAGACAAAAGTCCAACCCCCCCACTCTAATGTCCATTGTACTTACATTGTTCTACTCCTCAGTCATTTGGATTAATTGGAATAAAACATTGTTAATGCAGGAAAAAAAACTCTATTAAAAACTTAAAAACCCTAATAGTATATTTAAAAATTATATCTAGGAAAAGAAGAGAGAAATATAAGTATTTCAAAATACTACAAAAGCATGAATTCATGTAATGAACAATAGTGTTACAAATTTTAAAAGTGCTAAATTTATTACTATTCCCATGTGGCATATGTACAAAAAACATCTAACAACGGCACAATGTTTGTAATGGTGGAATTGAAAACTGTAGTGGAACACCACAAACTACAGTGTTAGACTCTAGCTCATTTTGCCCCTTAATTGAGGAGATACACTATGGAATCTCATTTTATCTTTAAAATGAAAGGCACACAAGGTTTCTGTCAAGATGGCGGAGCAGAAAACAGTATGTGCTTCTTATCCAGACTGAAAAGGAATTAATGGTAGTCAAGGCTATGTTAGATAGAAGGGAGACATTAACTGGCCAAAGTAATAAATACAGTAGTTAAGGGCTATTACTATATTCTTTAAGTACTTTCTGGCTTTAAAGTATAAGCAAAACACAAAGTCCAAGTTCTTTCTTTCTTTCTTTCTTTCTTTCTTTCTTTCTTTCTTTCTTTC
>JANRMT010062854.1:94967812-95012234 GCA_026402145.1 Polypterus bichir lapradei | reverse complement strand
TTCTTTCTTTCTTTCTTTCTTTCTTTCTTTCTTTCTTTCTTTCTTTCTTTCATACACAGTTCCTTCTGTTACCAGCAGCCACACCACTTGATTGGTAATCGACCCACCTGAAGCTAAGCATGTTTGGGCCCAGCCAAAACCAAAGTCCTGACTCTCTGTGAGCATTAAAGGTCCCTGGGCATCCTTCATAAAGAGTAGGGTGCCGTCCATGGCCAAGTCATTCTGACGCCCTAATCTTCCCCTGTCTTTAGTTGGCTATCTATCTCTCTGACCCCTTAATCACATAACAGCTAATGTATGGTGACCAAATTGACACAAAATGGCTAATGTCACATATTCTAGGTGGATGCCGCACTTTGGTGGTGGTTGAATCGGCTCTCTTTGTAAAGTGTTTTAAGCAGTGAGAAAAGAGATATATAAATGTAAAGAATTATTATTTCTTCAACTCCCTATTTTCTTTGCCTTCTGCAAATAATCTGCATATACAGTAGTTAACAATTCTTATATGCTTGCTCTTCCCTGCTGAAAACATTGATTAATGTTAGTAATTACATGTAATAATATTTGCACAGGGAAGTGTGATTTTAGCCACTATAAAAAGGGTTTACTGTTGAATGTGACTTGGGCAGTAAATTAGAGGCCCAGTGACTTGTTTACCCTGTGGTGTCAACTACTCTTCCTTTTTTTATGGACCCAGATAGATGCAGTGTGTTTTAGTAAAACTGTGTGCAGTTCTGGCAAATGTTGGAACAGGTGTTGAATGTTCAGGCACTCAAGTGAAGAGAGTGTGGCTTGCTGTGTTGGTGAGCACATGTTAAAGGTGTCATAAAGTGTTGTCATTTATCTTCTTATTTCCAGCTTGGCTATGATATCATGTATACGTTTTGGGGTAGGACACTAAAATGGTGGGCAGAGGCTGGAGCTTATTTTCAGTTCCAGGAGACTAGGTTTGAGTTCGGTCACATGTTTCTTGTGTGCACATGAGCTTTCTCAGAGTTCCTGGTTTCTCTCACATCAGAAAACATGCAGAAGTGTTTAATTTATAGCTCTAAACTCACAGTCCCTTGGGGATCATTTGACTGCACTTAGGAGTTGGTGTTTCGTTGTGATTTTGCTGCACTTTTGTGACTTTTCTCGATATAAGAACCCGTGCTCTGTTTTTTGACTTGACCTTTTAGATTTCAGATTGTGACTTTGTTTGCTTTTGGGATTGCCTTGTCTAGATATTGCCTCTTTGCCCTTTGTGCTTTTCAGACTTTCACATCCTTTTTTTGTGAAGTGAATCTTTTATTTTATAAAGATTCTGTGCTTTTGCCCCTATTACTAGCCTGGTTTCGACGATTTCCCTCTGTAGTGGGCATTTTGAGCAACGGTTGGGACTTTTGTACTTGGGAACTCTCAAGTTCACAACACAGTGCTAAACTGGTGGCTTGGCCTAGATTGATGTTTGTCTTGAGTTCAATGTTCTTAGGATGGGCTACTGTTGCCTGTGACCCTTAGATGCAGTAAAATAAAAAAGACATATCGATACAGGATTTGAAGGCAATTGTAATTTCTTCATTTAAAAATAAATGTTACTTTTAAAATATGTAACAAAAACAGAGACCCAGCGATAAGAGTTCACTATTTTAACATAAGACATTCCTTTAAATTTAAACATCAAGATAACTTTTGCTTGCAAGTTGAGCTAATTTGCTTGATCTCTCATTGACTGACACATTTACCATAAAGAAGGTGGATTATTTTTATTTTTTTTTCCCTATTTTTTGACATTAATGCTATTAGGAAATTGGCACTGGCCCATGTTCTTTTAAAATCTTCACGATTTGTCTATTGTCTATAGAAGATACTTCCATGAGCCATGAGTGTAGCTTCATTCCTCTTTTACTTGACTGATGCAATGGCATCCCCACTGCATTCAATGGTTAGCCTGAGCTTCTGCAACCATGTAACTTTATTTTAGAAAATTGCAAAGTAAAACTCAACCTTATGACCAGTAAGGGGAATATTAGGAAAATAAAGAAAAAAATATTTATTTATTTCCAATATAGTTATTAATTTTTCAGTGATAATCATAATGGTATTTGGTGTGAAAATGCAAAGGTTAGTTTTGTTTTCTGCATTTCAAGTGATTTTTGCTTGCATATTTTTGGTACATTTTCCAGATTGCAATTGTGTGGTGTGGACTCATCTTGCTGGTGGCATGATGCCAGGCAGGAGACACAGGGTAACATGGGCATGCTGTGTACAGAGAAAATCACGCTGACAGTCAAGATGTATTTCTGCAAACAGTGTTGTCAGAGGCCACTCATAAACAAAACTTAAACTTGACAGAACTGCTAGCAGAGTTAATGCAACATAGCATGTGCTGAGGATCCCCTAAACCTGGAGAGAAATAAACATGAAAGCTAGCACAGTTTATCTAGGCTGGCCTGGCAGATATATTGGCAGAGAGATATTTTTAAAGAATAGACAGACAGATAGATAGACACTTTATTAATCCCAAGGGGAAATTCACAAAGGAGCTCTGCCACCCCAGAATGGAAGCCTTTAATGTGTAAACTGCTGGAAATTCCAACCAGTAAGAGTTTACTCTGGTCTCTGGAGTGTGTGAAGGCTAGGGATAAATAAATGGAATAATTCCTTGCTATGTCAGTAGTGGGGGCAACTCATAAAAGAATATAAAGACCACCATGTCAAAACAGCTAATGGAGCCTAGATTAGAGTTCTTTTAATGGCTGGGAGAGTTGAGAAGCCAACAACTTTGAACAGGCAGAAATTAACCCTATAAAAGTAGGTACAAACAGGGATACAAATTCTTGTTAGCCGGTCTGCATAGCTCTACTCGTCTAGTCACTGACCAGCACACTTTCTACACGACGGAGTCAAGTCCCTGCATTTCATGAGGCATCATATAATCAGTGCACTGTGCTTTAGCCTTGCAGGGGTCTGAGCTAATTGGCTGATTGCACATCCTTTTTTCATGTAATTTATTACACCCCAATTGTATAAGTGGGAATAGAGAAGGTATACTTGGCATTCAGGTTTTAAATTTTCCTTGTAAATTTGTTTAGCGTCATTTAGGTCAGGGTGTAGTTAACTTTTTTCAATGTATAAAGAACAATATCTTTTGACTTTAATTCATCCAACTTATTTTTTTCCATTTTACATATCTGCATTATTTAATTAAAGATATCTTGTAACCAGAGGCTATCTTGACAGCATTAATTGCAAGAAAGGAACCAACCTTGGATGGGGTTGCCAGTATATTGTGGAGTATGCCCACGTTGAGATGTGGGAGGAAACCCTGGCGAACCTGATGAGAAATCCATGTTAACATAGAATAGAACGTAGAATAGTCAGACTCCACAGAGACAACAGCAGGACATGGGATTCAAACTGATTACTCTTGACTTATGAAGCAGAAGCACAAGCCACAGCATATCACTGCTCAAACCTAACATCAGAGCTTAAGACGACCTACTTGGAATTCTTTGAGAACATTGCCTATAAAGTATGATTTATATTTCATGCAGTTGTACTACACATTTAAATAATAAAAGAGTGTCACGTGTAATGTGATCATCCATAAATCTATTATTTTCCATTTTAATCATCATTATATTGAGTAGCAACATTAGGGAAATACAACTTATTACAATTATTTGAATAATAGCAAATGAGAGAACATGTTGATGATAGTTTACCCAGTCTCTACTGGGATTTAAATCTGTAATGTTGCCCTTTTAAGTTCATATCCTTTCAAGTGATGCCATTCTAATTTTAGGAGGAGTGCTGTCAGCTTCAGTGCACATGAGGATTTGTTGAGGCTCACATGCCTGGAAGTTAATAAAGAAATAATAGTAAAAGTCTGTAGTTTATAGGAATAACTTGTCTTTACTGAACACTCTAATTCACATCAATGCTGCCTGTAGATGAATAACACTTGAAGAGCTCACAAGAGAAAAGATTAAATATCTAGAACAGTAACTAAGCCTGGCATGGGCACTTTTAACTGCAGTGCTGCTGCAGTGACCCAATAACAGAAAAAAAAAAATCAGCAAAGGTGTGAACTCATGCTAAAACTTGTCGTACCTGTTGTTAGTGTTTTACAGTTACTATATTTACATAATGTATTTTGTTATATGTATTTGCAGTTATACAGTAGTAAATACTACTGTTCTGTATAGTCTTGTCACGATACCAAAATTCTAAACTTCAATACAATAAGAAATGTTTTGAAATTAGATACAATTTTCAACAGCCAATTCTGTATATAATGTAGCTCAATAAAATAAAAAAAAAAACTTATTTGAATATAATGCAGTTCTGTATGCACCAAAATCTTTACGTAGAATTGTTAGTCATTAAAGCGTATTAGTAATAAACTACAGTAGTAGCCTTGGTGTTAGCTTTAATGTGTCTTGCAGTGCATTCCAAAAACTACACTTCCCATCCACCTACAACCATTATCTTGTACAGGAAGATTTGAATTTGGAGATGGTTTCTCTAACAGTATGAGGAAACTGCAACAAAAGAAAGCTCCCATTCATGAAGCAGCCTTCACAGCCAGTCAGATCCAATCAACTTTTAGTTTGATCCACATTCCCAAAATTTTGTTAGTACTATATAGTACATGAGCATGTGATGGGTTAGCATTACTACTTATGCAATTGAGCACTGAAAGATTGTAGCACCTTACATTATATAGTAAGTGTCATGAAATATAATTTTAAAATAAGATACTCAAAGAAATGGAGTTGTAGCTCTAGCTGCAACTGTTTGATTTCAAGGCTCAATTGTCAAACACCAGCATGAACGCGAAGTACATTTCATATGTAGGCCGATGTATCGATACCATGAAAAATGAGTATTGTAGCAAGACTAAAAATGTTACAATGGATGCTTATTGATATTTTGATACTTTTGACAACCCTTATATTAACTACTTTATCAAACAAGTGCAAACATTCTTATGAAATGTAATAACTAAAAGTTCTAATTATATATTAAGAAGCATTTGGAAAGCTGGCTGCAAACCTTTGAGTCAGTGAGCAGAAGGTTATCAAGTGCACTAAAGAAGAGCTTCCCTGACACAAGTGGGTACAGCGGGCTCCTAACTTCTAAACTGCAACTGTGAGAGCCTCAGTGATGTTTAATTATTTCTTTTTATGTATACAGGTAACTGACAAAATGAGAGCTCCTCCTTCATATATCGTCATTCACCAGGACAACTCAAATGCACTCGAGAATCTCCCATTAAGACCTCAATGAGGCTGAGATTTGGTGACTGAGAAAGCCATGATATGTGGTTTACACCTTTGTCAAACCCCTAAGACCATTCATTGACCACACAAACCAAGTAAACAAATGCATTGTCATCGTGGAATAGTCCCATACCACTCGTCACCTTAAAATGGACTTGATATCATAGAATTGCTTTGTATTTTTCATCCTATAAGGAAATCAATAAATTTAAACCATTCCAGGAAAATGCATTTCTCACCATAACAAACCAAACAGAAGCCCTGACTGTGTGTGATGATTTGGGTTAATTTTAAAATTTTCTCATTAATTCTGAACATTTGTTAAGACTATTTGTTTTTCATTACAGGTTTTTGATATTATTCTTTCGTTATTAAGTTGTTTTAATTTAGTTGCACAGTTTTTCCAAAGCCATTTTGTTTTTCATAGGTACCACCATTTTTATAGATTTATTTGTACACTGTTGCACTTCCTGGTGATATGAGATTGCAGATTCCATTAAAGACTTTTTCACATGTGTGTCTTTGCTTAAGATTTTCTGGTACAGATTATTTTTGCTTTGTTTTCAGTTCTAGGTTTTGGGTTTGGCATTTTAGACTTAATAAACTGGTTTAGCTAACATCCTGGTTCTGCCTTTTCCTTGTATTTTTAACTAGATTTCATGTTTTGGTCGCAAATTAAATCCAGACTGCCTCTAGGGGGCTTTGGGATTTGTTTTGGAGTGCAGCACATATTTGGCTGCCTGTGAAGCATCGCTCGTCCTAGAAAATTACTTCTTTACCAGCATCTTCACATTAGTTTACTAGTAAAAGTGCACTTTTAGATTTAGTAATTATATACAGTATAGCACCGCTTGACCATAGTATCCCTCTCTCCGAAGTTCATGACTATTCCTTATTAAACATCCTGCTTAGATTGGCACTTGTACATAGATGATCTGTAGGTGCTTGTCTGTTTTTCTCTTCACCTTGAAAATACACACAAACATATCAAAGTCATTTGGCTGACATTTTCATCAACAGTTATCACTTATGGCTTTCCTTTTCCGTTCAATGCAAACATCACCTTCTAGACTGTTCCTTGTCAGCCATTAGCAAGTTGAATAATCTTTGTCTCTTAAGCTTGTGCTAAACCCATGCCAGCAATTAGCCATCTCTGAGTTTCTATGGCCTCTTCAATTCATAGAGGTGGCCAAAATAATGATTATGGGATGTTAATTGCTTATGTTATTTACATCATTGACCACACCTTAATAAGATATATTCTTTCAATATAATTAGCATTTCTCAGTTATACAAGTGTATTTTGACTGTTATCTGTAAATGCTGCCATGCTACCAGAAGGGAAGAGCTTCTTATACTGTACTCTTGCGTTGCCATTTGCAATTTGTCACTCACTTGTGTCCCATATAATATCTGGCAGTGGTGTCAGTAAATTAACATTCTGCTTAGCAAATTAGTTTGTTTCATAGGGTGGTCCCCACTTGTCCTTATATGCTAGCAGTGATGGCTCATTAGTTGAGATGAGCTGAACCTCCATGGTTGTTAGCCGCGGGCTACTGATTAGTAACAGAGAGATACCATGCATTTGGCTTTGGTGCCTTTCTAATATGAAGCACATATGACTGTCACACTTAATTCATTACATAGTCTCTGTTAATAAAGGAGGTGTTTCTCCAATCTGTTGGTGTTTTAGGTATGGTGGAAACAGAGTCTCCAAATGTAGAAACATTGCAAAAGCCTGGGGAGAAAAAGGGAATTGTGTTGCCTTTGGCCAAATGGCCTGATGCATCCAGCAACTGGACAGAAAACCATGCAGGGTAACATTCCACTGTGTTTTTCTCTTTTGTTTTTACTTTACTGAAATCCTCAGAAACAATTCTGCATCAGAATCTCCATTATTCTTTGCTATATCTGTTTGTTACTTTGAGCTGCAATTTTTTGTTTCAGAAAAAGACAAGCAATATATTATAGTTTGAAAGAGAATACAGTGGGCAACTAATCATGATCACACACATTTTTCAAGACAAATAGTATTAAGACTGCACCCCAGGTTAGGATTCAAAACCAGTCTCCTGGTCCTGTGAGGCAGTAATTGCCATACCACAGTTCATTTTAAATAAACACTATTTACTAATCTGTGATGTACATGTCCATTGCTGTTTTTTTACCTTGTGCCCAGTTTGGCTGCTATATGGTCTGGCCCCCAACGACCCTCAATTGAACAAAGCGGTTACAGAGTCTTATGTTATGTTTACAAACTGCAATGATGTGACACCCAGTCCAGGACAGTTTTTCTCCCATGTACCCGCTGCTGTATGGAATAGACTCTAAAAACCTGAATTGAATAAACAAGTTTGAGAATGTTATCTAGTAATTACATTGTTTTTCTGTTTGCACAGTTTATTCATTGGAAAAACTTAATAAATTATTTAAATATATTGCTTCAAACGACATTTTTTGTAATATTTAGCCATTTGTGGTCATTACATTAACCTATGCATAGACATTTATTTCATTAGATGCTTATAAGGAGCCTCAGATGCACTGTGCACAACAAATAAAAGCAAGGAAGGCCAGTCTTCCAATGGGCACACTCCCATACACTGAAACATTTATCAGTTAACCTAACACAAATAAGCCTTTGGGATGTAGAAGGAAACAGGATCACTCAGGAGGAAAGATGGGCAAACCTTTGGAATAACGTTCACACTCCACAAGAGACTTCAATGATATATCGAGTACTACACCTGCATTTACTACGTATTGCATCCATCCACACTTTGAGGATATTTTATGCATTAAACAGTTAAAATAAATATATCAGTTCAAACTTTAACTGTTACTCTATCTGGGGCTGTTTCCTTCCTTGAGCCAATTGTTACTGGGATGTGCGCCAGGTGTCCAAGACCTTATAATTGAATTAAGTGGGATGAAAAATTAATGTATGAATGGATTAATTAAATTAATTAAAAATAAATTAAAAATTAAATTTCAAAAACAGATCAAGATACTTTACAATCATAATTACAAATAAAGAGTGTATTAGAATATACAATTTGAGATATAAATATATACTAAAACCAAATGTGTGGGATGATTAATGATTTGTTTTTATTCCACTATGCTGTTTTTTTCTGAGATCTTTTTATCTGTGTGTGTGTTTGTATAATTACTGCACTCTTGTAACCTCTTATTGTTGGATAAACCTTTGTTAGAGTGATTTGCTGCTCGCATTTATGCATCATAAAAGGCACTATAAAATGAAAATAGGTGGGTGTCTGAAGAGAGCTACTGATTATCGCCTCAATTGCTATTAGGACCACTGACCTTACCAAAACGGAGAGCCCATCATTTTCTGTAGAAGGGAGCAGGTGGCTGGAGTGTGGCGCCTGGACTTGAAGAGCTAGACAAGTGACGAACAGACTGAGTTGAACATGTTGTATTTGTTCTGCAGAGCTGTCAAATGTCTAGTGCTGCCTTGAAAGTGAAAGGGCCTTGCTGGACTTTGTCTGGAACAGATCTAATTATATGTTTGTGTAAATGAATTTGAAGAGCTGAATAAAAAGCTGAAGCTTATCAACTATGCAGATTATGCAACAGCTGTGATCAGAGAGAACACTCAAAAAAAAAGCAATTTTTCTTTTAAATTCCATAATAGTGATTGCCAGTTCTGTAATAGAATGTCAGGAGCAGCCAGTTTATACTTAAAAACTCCTCACTGCTTCCTGAAAATTGAAATAATGTACTACCTGAACAACATAACAGGCAGCTGTTGCCATTTGCTGTACAAAATTTGTGAGCAGGCCTCCGACATATGTATTAAATTGCCTTGGCTCTGGGTTCTTGTACCTACTCTCAGAGACTGCTTTTGTGTGAAAACTATTTCCTCAAGTCTTTGAAGGAAGCCAAGCTAAATTGTGAGGAAGCGACAGCATTTTAACCCCAATCTTGCAGATGGCTAAGATGGTCCAATGGACATAGCTGCTTTTTCTTTCACAATATTACAAAGCGGCCGTGTTGACCAAAATCTGTCCATCCATTCATTGCTTCATTTTTATAACCCACTACAAGTGTTAAGAATATTGCTTGGCAAAAGACAAAAAAAGGCAACAGGAGAACTGTGCCTTAGAAAATGCATCACTGACACTAGTCTGTTATCTGTCAATGGGGGATCTTTGCGCAGTATGATAAATTCAATGAAACATAATTCTGAGATTTATTTAAAAAAAAAAACATTAGTAGAAAGGACAGCACCTTCTAAAATTATTCCCCTGAACACAGCTATCAGTTCATTTTCAGTGGCTGCCTATCTGGATCTCTCATTCAGTAGTTCATTTTATAAATAAATACAGTCAGCTACATTTGTGTTGCTCATATTTCCATAGTTCTGAGCATCCCCTGCCGTCTTCTTTTAAATGATGTTACAGTCTTCATTTTGTGTAATCTCTAGATGTCTGTTGCAAAATACATTGTGACACTTTAACTAAACCCTAAGTGGCCAGGTATCAAGCCGAGCAAGGGTTCAAAAATGTTTTAAAAAATCTTTCCCTTCATTTTACAGGTGAACTAAGCCACACACTGAAATAGACAATACCTCATTTTCAAGTGACAGGTGTCAACTTCACACTCACAGTAATCACATTGTTACAGCATTTACAGTTGACTTTTAATCTGGTATGAAATCATACTTGAGGCGCTTCATAAATTGTCACCAAAAACAATTGAAAAACATAGTAATTATTCTGTACAAGATATACCCAAGTGTTATACATCAATCAAAAACTCTCAACCAGTAGGTTTCAACTGATCCATTGAACCTCCCCTCAAACTGAACAAACATGAGCTACAGGCTGAAAGCCAGAAAAACAGCCATACTACTTATCTGAATTTTCATGTGCTCTTGCATATTACGTCACAAAACAACAGCAAATATATACAAATGACATATCAGTACTTATAGCAGATTCTCCTGATCAAAACAACCCAAACCAGCTATTGTACGATGTGTCAATCATGAGGTACAGTGCATCCGGAAAGTATTCACAGCGCATCACTTTTTCCACATTTTGTTATGTTACAGCCTTATTCCAAAATGGATTAAATTAATTTTTTTCCTCAGAATTCTACACACAACACCCCATAATGACAATGTGAAAAAAGGTTACTTGAGATTTTTGCAAAAATAAAAAAATTGAGAAAGCAAAGTATTCACAGCCTTTGCCATGAAGCTCAAAATTGAGCTCAGGTGCATCCTGTTTCCCCTGATCATCCTTGAGATGTTTCTGCAGCTTAATTGGAGTCCACCTGTGGTAAATTCAGTTGATTGGACATGATTTGGAAAGGCACACACCTGTCTATATAAGGTCCCACAGTTGACAGTTCATGTCAGAGCACAAACCAAGCATGAAGTCAAAGGAATTGTCTGTAAACCTCCGAGACAGGATTGTCTGGAGGCACAAATCTGGGGAAGGTTGCAGAAAACTTTCTGCTGCTTTGAAGGTCCCAATGAGCACAGTGGCCTCCATCATCCATAAGTGGAAGAAGTTTGCAACCACCAGGACTCTTCCTAGACTATCTAGACTATCTAGGCCATCTAAACTGAGTGATCGGGGGAGAAGGGCCTTAGTCAGGGAAGTGACCAAGAACCCTATGGTCACTCTGTCAAAGCTCCAGAGGTCCTCTGTGGAGAGAGGAGAACCTTCCAGAAGGATAATCATCTCTGCAGCAATCCACCAATCAGGCCTGTATGGCAGAGTGGCCAGGCAGAAGCCACTTCTTAGTAAAAGGCACATGGTAGCCCACCTGGAGTTTGCCAAAAGGCACCTGAAGGACTCTCAGACTATGAGAAACAAAATTATCTGGTCTGATGAGACAAAGATTTTGTGTGAATGGCAATTGTCACGTTTGGAGGAAACTAGGCACCGCTCATCACCAGGCCAATACCATCCCTACAGTGAAGCATGGTGGTGGCAGCATCATGCTGTGGGGATGTTTTTCAGCGGCAGGAACTGGGAGACTAGTCAGGATAAAGGGAAAGATGACTGCAGCAATGTACAGAGACATCCTGGATGAAAACCTACTCCAGAGCACTCTTGATCTCAGACTGGGGCGACGGTTCATCTTTCAGCAGGACAACGACCCTAAGCACACAGCCAAGATATCAAAGGAGTGGCTTCAGGACAACTCTGTGAATGTCCTTGAGTGGCCCAGCCAGAGCCCAGACTTTATTCCGATTGAACATCTCTGGAGAGATCTTAAAATGGCTGTGCACCGACGCTTCCCATCCAACCTGATTCAGCTTGAGAGGTGCTGCAAAGAGGAATGGGCGAAACTGGCCAAGGATAGGTGTGCCAAGCTTGTGGCATCATATTCAAAAAGACTTGAGGCTGTAATTGCTGCCAAAGGTGCATCGACAAAGTATTGAGTAAAGGCTGTGAATACTTATGTACATGTGATTTCTCAGATTTTTTATTTTCAATAATACCTCAAGTAAACTTTTTCACTTTGTCATTATGGGGTGTTGTGTGTAGAATTCTGAGGAAAAAAAATGAATTTAATCCATTTTGGAATAAGGCTGTAACATAACAAAATGTGGAAAAAGTGATGCGCTGTGAATACTTTCCGGATGCACTGTATCCTCCAAAAAAGAACAGACAGGCAGCCATGACTGGCACCAACTATTTGGCTTTTCTGGCAGGGGTAGCTGTGGCTCAGTGGATCTTACCATCACATAACACAAGCATTTGTAGACAAAAGGACCTAGCTCAGGCTTTCATAGTTACCTACCATCACACCGTGCACATCTGAATTTTCATGTGTTCTCGCACCTCACTTCACAACACAACAGCAAATATATACAAGTGATATATCAGTACTCACAGCAGATTATCCTGATCAAAACAAGCTTCATACCATTGTGCAGCTGCAACTGTGACATTTCCAACAATAGGTAACATGCTGATGTTTGAAAAAAAGCAGAGAGCCAAAGGCATGCATAATAAATTAAAATGTGTGATTTTTTTTGTGTGTGTGTTTGTATATATACTGTCACAATATATGTGTGTCCGTGTGTGTGAAAAAGTATTTACATTTTATATAAAAACATCATATTATTTTACCAAATACTAAAAATACCAAATATTAATTATATATTATTCATATTAATATTTTGGGCATCCCTGTTTAGAAAGGTTTTGGAGGTTTGAGGGTGACCCATGGTGCTAAATGCTTTAATTGTTTATTTCTTTGTCAACATGAAACTTTAGACAGGCATATTTGACATGTCAGGGAACACCTCAGAGGTGAAAAAAATGCCCTGGCGTTGCTTGTACATGAGATATACTGTATCAGAAAACAAAAATTTGAAAAAATCACTGTGGGCGACTATGTTCTTTTGCTAGTGTAGCAGCAGTTTCTAAGAAAGGAAATGTTTAAATTTGACACAAATACAAATGCTATCACATTTGAAAAGTTATCTGTCAGGTTTTAGTAAAAAAATTGACTGTCCAGCCTTTATTTTTGAATAATAAGGCTTTATTTTGGTGTTCTCCCCTCAGGTGAAAATTGCTGAAAAATGCCCTTAGGGTAAGAGATAAACTCACCAATTAGAACACAGCACTGTCTCTTACAAACTCCTCACTAAGGCCAAAAGATTTCTTTTCCCCATGAAGGCCAGATTATTTTAACTTCTTTATGTATGTATCTTTCTATTACTTAATTAATTATTTGATTCATTTTATCTGAGTACCTTCATGTTACACTGCAATGTTTTTTTGTGGCTGGTCATCAAAGTTTTACATGGCCACTGGGGTTACTAAAAGATTTTGATAAGAAAATGGATCGCTGCCTTGGAATTCTCCCCCTGTGAGTCATAAAGTTTAATTAAAATCTAGTCGTTGTTGGCTGGAAATATGCCGGGTTTTGAGCTTGTGTGAAAAATATGACTGCTAGTGCATTTTGGAGTTTTACTAGTCATATGCATAGGTGCTGCACTTTTTGTCTGTTTTATCAATAACCCTGCAGATTTGCCTGTGAGTTTAAATGCCACAAGAGCACAAAAAAAAAAACAAAAGATGTAATTTTAGTGACTACTCAATAGACTGAAGCAGTGAGCCATAATTAAAATGGTCCCTTACCCAGTCTGTCCAACTTAACAATACAAACAGAAGTTCCTGTTTGTTTAATATAAGTTCAGTCCATCAGTGCATGTGCCATTATGTACTGTTCTAGATGTGTGGACAGGAAAAGCAGGGTTTCACTTTAATTCCAGTGTTCTGTTTATACAATGCTTAAAGATATATGTATGCAGTAACCTTCTCATTACTGGCAGATAGCGCTTGCAAAAGCATAGAAGACTGTGTCTTGGCAGTGCATCTCACCAGTGCAGGGGAAACTGAGATAGAATGTGCTTTCTTTCCCCCATTACGAGCCAGCCCAGACTAGCAGCAGCACTCAGGAGAGACAACTATATAGACATTTGTAAAATTACTTTTATAAAGCTCTGCACATAGATATAGAATTACATAAATGTGAATGATAAAATGAATAATAACAAAAAAATAACAATCCAGAGAAAAAAAAAATAAGGGTGTTTTTTTGTGTGGCAACATTCAGTCTGTAATGCATAAAAACAGGTCTCCTTCTATCTTAGCAATGAAAATCAAAACTCTATATGTACTTTTGACTATCAGCTTGTATGCCCTTTACAGCACATGAGCACCGGCTTGCAAAGGAACCCCGGGGAGTGTGATTTCTTAGTTTTGAAGCACAAGCTACGATCATATTCAGCTAGATCAGAGACGGTGTCGCTGTGTTTTAGGCAACATTGAAAAACACACTAACAAAGGCACCCCATGTTTCAGAAAAGATGCCACCCAACACTGTAAACTTTGCAGTATTTAGCCCCTTCCGTCTTCCATTTCTTCCCAATCTGTTGATCTAGGTTTGTGGGAGAGCATCTATCAATGGGTATGTATTTAATATTCTTAAGTAGACTGTAATAAATTTACATTTATTTGCTTGGCAGACGCTTTTATGCAAAGCGACTTGCTAAAGAGGAAGACATAATCGGGTAACATTAGGCTAGGCCCTGCAAGTGTAGTAGAACAGGTAACAAAAGTTGATTGCCACATGTGAAAGTATGTAATAACTAATACATTTACAGTCATAGATTAATGATCAATAAAGCAAATAACTTAATGTAACAAGAAATCAACCAACAATATAAAAGATCACAGAGCAAATATATATTTTTTTCAATCAATTACCAGGGGTGGGCAGATTCAGTCCTGGAGGGCCGCAGTGGCTGCAGGTTTTTGTTTCAAGCCAGTTGCTTAATAAGAAGCACTTATTGCTCAAGTAACACTTCTGCTTCACTTTAGTTGACTCACCCGTTAAGATTTTGAACACTTATTGCTTATTTTAGTCTTAAACAGCTGTATTCTTGGTTTTTCCTTATTAGCAATAAGATGCAAATGTCAAAAGAAACCAGCATTTTTTCCATTTAGCTTGTTACCATTTACACCTGTGTGTATTTATCATGCACTATTGGGTTTAATTAAATACTTGGAAGGAAAGTGAAGAGAAAAAAGTGAAGTACTGAGATTAACTCGTCTGTTTTATACTTCAAATCATTTGGACGATATCCTTAGAAAGGAAAAAAAAATCTAGGATATGAGAATGACTTGGCATAGCAGAGTTAAAGCACTAACAAGCCTTGAAATTAAATAATTGACAACGATTGTTTTTTAATTAAGCATCTGGATTGGAACAAAAATCTGGAACCACTGTGGCCCTCCAGGACTGACTTTGCCCACCCGTGAATTAGACAGAGATTCACAGAACAGATGGGTTTTCAATTGCTTCTTAAATACAGTGAGGGGGTCAGCACTTCAGATGGAGGTGGGAAGCTCATTCCACCAAACAGAAACTACACAGGAAAAGAGTCTGGATGGAGACATGATACCATGCAGAGGTGGCATCATTAGTTGCTGTTCCCTGACAGACCTGAGTGGGTAAGGAGAACCACAGCACCTCATCATTGTCTCCATACACACTGGTACTGAACCACCGACTAGTCTATAGACAAACATCAGGGATTTGGACTTAATGTATGCTCCTAAAGGATGTCAATGTAGCGACATGAAGAGACGAGTGACATATGCCCAACTTGGCTGGTTAATTACAAGATGGGCCGCTGCATTCTGGACCAGTGGCTTGATAGCACATGTGGGTACTCCTGACAGAAGTGACTTGCAGTAGTCCAAATGTGATAACACCAAGCCTGGTGCAGAAGGAGTGCTGCATCTTCTGTCAGATAAAGTCTGATCTTGTGGATGTTGTACAGCATGAATGTACATGAACAAGAAACAGTAGAAATGTGGTCAGAAAAAGATAACTGCTCATCAATCATCACCCCAAGGTTGCTTACTGACTTGGCAGAGGCTAGCAACAGTGCGCCGAGCTGTACAGAGATAGGGAATTGAACAGACTGGCTGGCTGGGATCACAAGAAGCTCTGTACTGTAATACCAAAAAGAAGAAAACTTCATCTACAACAAAGAGAGCCAATAATATCTGATATAGGAACATGGTTGAAAAGTCAAAAGCTTGCTTAATGTCAGATAATTGTAATTCATGTACAGTCCAAGGTCATGTACTCATTTGGAACTTTTCACTGCCTGCAGGCCCCATTGTTTCCATTTTTTTTTTCTTAATTTTGTTATTTTGTCAAAAGCTGCTGCCTTGAATAACACCCATTGAGAAGTGTGAACTTTAAGCAGAACAGATCAGAAACAGAAGGCTCATGTACATCGCTCAATGATTTACTTAATTTGGGCAGTTTTTAGATGCGTAAAGGCATATTGCTGCTTCTTTCAATGACAGGCTTTTTTGTTATATAAGTAATATAAAAGCATGAGATGCAGACTGAGACAAGAACAGAAAGCACAGATATCTGCTTTTGTTTTAAACTTATTGACCCAGTCTTCTGATTTTGTATCCTCATCATCTCTTTGTTTAAATGTTAAGAGGCTTCAATTTAATATAGGCAAATAATTCACTTTTCATTAAATGTAATATATGCAATTTTACAATCTTTTTGTTTAATAAAAAAAATAATCAAATGATTTATTGATCTATCTCTTAACGACCTTGCTTAATTGACTTCAGGGACCATGGAGGGAGCTGGATCCTGTTTCTACAGCACTAAGTCCAGCCTTTTACAGTAAATGGTGCCAGCCCATTGCAGGGCTTATTCATACACATATGCACACTAACTCATATTGGGCACAGCAGTAGTAAGATGTCCATCTGTCCACAGTGTCCCTGGAGCTTTAGACACAATATTACAGCAAGCTGTGACAATATACACAGGCATATATTTTGTAGATTGTGATTCTAGTTCAATATGTGTATCCCCATCTACTGTATTTGTATATGTACAGTATGTAAATATATGTGTATGTGTGTATATACTGTATGTATAATATACTGTATATGCACCTAACATATGTGTAATGTATTTGTGCATATCTATGTTTAAAAGATATCAAGATGTTTGGTTAAGCAAGCTCAACAGGCCAAAAGTACAATCATTCAGCTTTGTAGGTTAGCATGCTCTATAGCTTTCATCTCTCACATTTAAAGGTGGCAGTGGCTATCTACATTGTTTGGATAATTAAAAAAATAATAATGTAGCATGTTTAATAGGAAATGTATAATACAATTTTAAATACAAATATAATAACAATCCGCCTGTGGTTACTCAAACATTCACTTTGTATATAACTACTTACATTTGGTCAGCCATGAGGGCGAGGCAAGATACCTGAGAGTTAAATGCAAGTGTATACAGTTCCACCATTATTCAATTGGTTGCACTTAGAGAAATCCATCCATACGACACTGAACTCAGTTATCCAGTTCAGGGTTAAAAGGGCTTTCTGCTTATCTGAGCAGCATTGGACACAATTCTGGAATCATCTCCAAACTAAACTGAATATTGATACAGTGTCAAAAAACAGCTATTTTATTAACATGCATACTGCAAGTGTGGGTCATTGACTCATCTCTTTAGTAATAAGTAGTCTCAATCTGCAACCCCTTATCTGTCCAAAGAGCACAACCCTGAAGTCCCCATGCATCCCTAAGAGTCAAATTCAGCTTCCCAGGAAATTTCAACGTGCTTCAAAGGATTAAGCTCATTGCAGCAGGACTTGAAAGTGTAGACTATATGATTCTTTTAAACTCTTTTCAATGTCTAGCAGAGTGCAGAGCTTTTTGCTCCCCCCCTCCTGATTGGAGAAATTGTATTTGACTGAATGTTGTAATGTGCAGCTAATTGCATAACAATATGGCATTTCCAGGAAAATTTGGAAAATGAAAGCAATTTGCAGTTATGTAACCTGTCACTTAAACTACCTTCACTCCTGCAGTGTAAATATGTATCACCATTAAATTGGTATGCCCAAGCTTATAAAGTGTTTTTGGGTGGCTCTTACCAAAAAAAAAAAACAAACTATTTGCATCCATATTCATTTTATATAGTGCCTTATATTGTAAGCAATATACTAGAAGGCTTTTTAAAACAAGCAAGATTAAAGTGCAAAGCTATCTAAATTACAAGATCTAAAATAATTGAGTGTCACATATGAAAGACACTGCTTGCTTCAATTGCTTTTGTTCATCTGATTGAACCACCAATATGTATATATGGAAATGAATGATATAAAAAGTTCTCATTTTTTGGCTCATTATAACACTTGCCAGAGCTGGTGTTGTTACCTCCAGACATTTTTACAGTGACTGTTCAAAATTTTATTAGTTTATTTTACTCTACAAGGTAATTTTTGAAAAGATGTAAAATGCAATAAATATTGTCTTTTCATTGAAACTGACAACAAATCAAAATTCCAGGCAATATTTTCTAAATGCTAATGAATTTAAAAAGAACCAAGGCTTTCATTTTACCAGCTCAAGATTTCTATATCTGCTTTATAGTGTCTTTTATTATTGGTTGCCCTTCCAGACGTGAAACAAGGCAAAGAAATGCTAAAGTGAAGCAGCAGGAGAAAAACATCTGATTCCAACATATAGAGTAATGGCTTTTGTTCTGTAAAATGTCTTAGGTTATTTTTACTGGTTTGTGAGTTCTACATAAAAAACAACAGCATTTTTAAGTTGAACACTAAGATTTGGCAACCCTGGATCATTTAATTTTGGACAATAATAATTAACTGATCTCTAGATTGAAGTGGTCTACTTTAGTGACAAGGAGGAGTGGAGAGTATTTAGAAGATATGGAAAATGAAATTCAACTTTGAATTGGTTGCTATAAGGAGCAGGGTTAGCTTAAGCCTACTAATGTGTATATTACTGTACAAGCAACAATTACATATTTAAAAAAAAAAGTTGGGGTATTGATGTAGGACCACCGTAAGGGTAAACATCCTCTAAAGATAATTCTATAGTTGAGCCGTCATAG
The DNA here is from genome assembly GCA_026402145.1 of Polypterus bichir lapradei. Taxonomy (NCBI): domain Eukaryota; kingdom Metazoa; phylum Chordata; class Cladistia; order Polypteriformes; family Polypteridae; genus Polypterus; species Polypterus bichir. The sequence continues at coordinate 94,993,485 of JANRMT010062854.1, read as the reverse complement.
AATTATTTCTATAAACTGTTCTAAGGCAGTTTAATTTTAAATTACATAGTAGCATGCTGTACACAGCAAAATTAAAAAGTTTCCGCACTTTTTTTTTAATTCTTATTTATTACGAATTTTAAAAACAAATTACATCACTTTTCTACAATAGTCACCTTCCTTTGCGATGCAATTTTCCTAGTGTCTTACCAACATTTTAATGCCCAATTACTACTCCGCCCGCCTTCACCGTTTCCAACGAAAATATAAAAGTGCGAAAACTTTTTGAACGTCCCTCATATATTCACTTTTTGAATGCCTTTACATGACAGGGTCACAGGGAGCCAAAGGCAAAAACCAACACTGTACAGAAAGCTATTTCATTGCACACTCACTCCAAACTTAGCTGCATATCTTTAAGATGCAAGAGAAAATGGGAGAACCAGGAGGAAAGCTACAAAAAGAGAGGAAGGACATGCACACTCCACACAGAATTTCTGTAATGGAACTTGAACCCATATCACTGGGGGTGGCAGATAGCAGCAGTAACTTGTCCACCACAATACTGACATCATCAAAATAAATAAATGTAAAATTTTAAAAAAAAGGGGGCTTCACCCTCTGCTCGCCAACCACCCGGCCTGCGCTACGCGCCAGACACTTTGCATCTCTGCTGCTCGCGTTGTGAAGAGGGGGGCTGAACGCACCCCAAGGAGACACGTTCACTCCTCTGAAACTCCCTCTTAAACAGTGATACAATGGGAAACAAATACAGTTTCGTTTTTTTTTTTTTTACCTCCTCTTTGCTCGATCAGCTGCTGGCTTACTGCTGCTGCCGTGCCGCGTGATATGCCTATTGCATGGCGCACTTCTGTCATATCACCTATGTCCATAAATTCAATCTCTTTTCGCTTTTACCTTTTCATCAGTATCTCATTGAATTTTGATTCCGTGTTTGGAATTACATCGTGACAATGCAACGTATAATTGCCCGTGAGTAAATATCGTTTCTTTCTCTCTACAAGAAATATGTCTGACAATAGCATTCACACAAATGAGAAAGGATTTCTCTTGCCGGATTTCACTTTCACCAAACAACAAATCTTTTAATTCTCGCAGATACGCCTCTTCATTGGGAAGAAACACTTTTTTTTTCCCTGATGGCAACACAAATTAGACAATCTACAAGTCTCCGATTTAAAGTTTAAATCCAAACAATATATTCGATCTCTCTTTGCTGTTCTGTTATTTCACCAAATAATAATTTCCATTTGTTTGCACTAATGTGATCTTTTCTATCCTTTTTTTGAGACTTTCGAATTTTCGTACTTCCATTGTTTCTAACCTGCTCTGCATGTGTACCGCGCCAAAGTTTTTGAATTCTTTACTGTTATCTACTCTTTGTTTTATTTCTGGCCTTGGGCGTGGTTAAACCTCTTGGCACAAAGACTTGCCTCGCGGGATGTGAAAGTGTCTCTCTGAGAAAATCACGTCTCGTCTCCTTCCAACCTTCTAAGATTTTTTTTATAATAGAGAGAAAAATGAGAAAAGCACAACAATTTCAGCATTCTAATATTGATATCTAGGTGCCAATGATAGAAAGTGATATGTTTTATGCAAAGAAACCTCGTTTCTTGGTTTCAGTCACCAAGAAAATGTGTGGAATATTAAAGCTGATCTTTAAAATGACACATACTGTATTTAGCCATCAGGAGACTGTTGTTGTTGCCCTCTCATGTCCTTACACCAGCATCTGCTTTGACTTTATTCTAGTTTCACATCAGCTTCTCTCTGATATACCTCATGTTAACGGCACAGTTTGAATGATGTGCTATAGACAGAAATTATCTTGACACTGATCAGCAATGAATTCCTGCTGAACTCTGATTTTTATTAAACTGCACAGAACTCATTCCATGCTGCTCAACAAAGTGTCAGAGATGGTGTAGCCAGATGATTCTGAATGTTTCAGCACTCTGAGTGAGCTTGTCTGCTGAGAAAGGTGCTATACAAGAAATCACTGCATCGGCACCATGGCCATCCACGCTCATATTAATAGCACACATCTGCTCAATCAGTTCTTGCATATTTCCATGGCGGTTAGAACTGCTGCCATACAGATCCAGCATCCAGGATTCAAATCAATTACTTGTCACTGTCTGTGTGAAGCTTACACACATTCCACATCCACAGTCTACGGGTGTGTGTTGTCCCCAGTAATTCTGAAATGGATTGGGGAGGTTTTAAAGTATTTTGTTAACTTTGAAAAGGCAGGCTCTTTAGGTGTGACTTGAGTGATTTAACTGGCAGAGCTCAGCAGATAAATAAAGGGTGATTTACTGTAAATGACTAATAAAAGCCACAGTGATAGATACTATTTGAATACTTTAGATATGATTTTTAACATTCTGCATATAATAGAGAGTCAGTTCTCTGCTGGAAATTTGTGTAGATAACAAAACTTACACAAGTCAGATGCTTGTTTTGAAGTAAGGTAGGAATATTCACTGATCATGGTGCCAGAGAGTGACGGCTTGTTGAATGTGGGTCAGCACATGGAAGTAAAAATTCCACTGTACAAGTGACAATATGGATTCTGAGAAACTTTAAATGTGATAGCTTGCTCCATTCTTGACAAGAGATGTGCAGTTTGTGATTATGAGGCACAGACCTCTCTGTTTTCTTGCAATGCCAATAGCAAGAGTGCAACCTTAAAGTGGACAGTGTGGAAGTACTGCACAAGGCTGTCTGCCATTTGATAAGGGTCTGCCAGTCCTTGATACCGAGATGTGCATTTCTGAACTATGAGAAGTATGTGTCTCCATCTTGGCTAAATTTCTGATCAATGTCAGTCTCTCCTTCCTGCGTTACACAGTAACCACAAAGATACTTTGATTATGGTCTCCTGGACTACTTGTGGCATCCTCCACATACCTTTAGGCAGTTAGCTGTCAGTCTCTATTTGGTATTGGAATTTTCAGTCCTTGTGTTAGATGCCTGATAGAAGGCCAGCACTTTAAGATTAGGCAGCATTCAAGTGCATGAACTTGTACCTGTTCTCTTCAGGATTTTCTTTGTGTGTCTTCTCAGTCCTCTGGTCATGTTGTTTAATTTTGACCTCTTGACTTGCTAATCCATATTCCATTTATGGTGTTTGGATGCTGTACCTTATTTATACATAGTAAATAGTAAGAGAATATAGAATAAAATGTTTCTATAGAATTTCGAAATAGAAGTCGATAGAAATTGTCAAGAGCAACTTAACACTCTTGCAGGATGTCCAGGGGGATTCTTCTGTTGGACTCTTTTATCGTCTCTGGAGCTTGATGCTTCTTTGCCTTACACTTTAGATAGAAGCATTGCCTCTCCATACACTATATATAGTATAATATATATATATATATATATATATATATATATATATATATATATATAAAGTTTTGGCATGCTGAATAGCCCAAGTCCAGTTGCAGCCTGGGATCATTTTTGATTATGACTAAAGTTACCATATTTTAGCACTTTCTTCAGTCACAAATTCTCACTCTATTTAGACACAGGGAACCAACTTAAAGATGAATGTGGGTGTAACTTTGGGTGTTATTTTATGTATATTTTAAGGAACTGGATGCAATTTAGTGTGGAATATTAAAAAAATTAGTTGTTACACTTGGTAAACTATAGCAACCATGTACTAAAGAACTTGAGTTTCATCAAAATGCAAACATGCTTCTTTTCAATTCAATACAAAGTGATCAAATAAAAGAAAACATCTAAAAAGTCAGCGCTATTAAACATTAATTTCTAGTTACTAATTATTATAATTACTATGCAGTATTGTAAAAGGAGTAGGATTAAAAAGCTCAGCTTTATAGGTCTAGATTCCTCTAATTATTCTCTTTGTGACCCAGCACAAGTTATTGGGTCTGCTTGGAGATGAACTGTCTGCACTTGTATTACAGCTTAAAAATGCACTTCACTTATTTTTCATCTGTAAACTTAATTTTTGATGTCCATAAAATAAGATTGCTTTACTAGTAATAATAAAATTCATTGGTTAACCAATTATCACTCAAAAAGTCTAAAAAATTGTCTAATCAACTAGCCCTTTAAGTCTTGTATGCAATGAGAAGAAAACAAAGTCTTATCCCAAAAGATGAAATATTTGAGAAATATCTCACTTTGCAGTTGAATTTCAGTGATAAAACCATTTTTTGTGTATATTACCATTAAGAGATGTCATTTAAAAATGTTTTATTGATGTTTCTTTTTCAAAAATATTGCAAAATTAATGGTATTCAGTAATGTGGACAATGTAGAAAGGTTTATTTACTCCTTTGTTTCATGCAGTTTTGTAGACTGTAAAGCCTTCTTGTCAATCATGTCAAATCATTTTATCAAACTTCAACAGTCAGTTGAAAGTACTGCAGGGAGGGTCATCCTTAACACTAGAAAGTATTATCATATAAGCACAGTTCTTAAATCACTACACTAACTATAAAGTTGTGAGCTGCTTAACCAAGCTGTTCCCAGAAGAACCTTTCATTGCACACTATACATTATGATCACAAAATGTAGGTGTTCTTAGAGCAAACGTTGAATGCAGAGTCTTATGTTCAAGATCCATTAAGAGACGTTGTGTTGGTCTCTGTATTTAAATGAAGGCTGATTTACCCTTTATTTTAACTTAGTGTTCTTATGGACAACTTGGAAGTATCCTGAATTATTGGGTAAAATCATCTAAAAGTAGCTAGGGATCTAAACCAAACATTCAAAGAGAGAAAACCAAATTCAAATTCAAAAATTACAAAAGCAAGTTGTGAACAACCCAAAGGAAATCTAAACTAGCTTGGCTAGCTTGTCCCTAACTATACCAGAAACACTTTCTTTTTAGTGTTTCTTTCATCCGCTGGATACTGAAGAAGCTGGGCGCCACCATTTTTATAATGGAAGCCTAAAGATGTCCATGTCACCGGTAGTAATGCATTAGCAACGTGCCATGGTAGTCAAAATAATATGGTGGCACCCAAGAAGTAAAACAGTACAAAAAGTCTTCCAAAACACAAAAATAAAAACAAAAACATTCATTTAAATACAATAAATTAGAGAAAATTCATAATTAATCACAAGAGCAGAAACCAAAACTCATAGTTACGACACATGTATTCTTGTTAGAGCTTTTGTCTTCACCGTGCACCGGGAAACTTTCCTAGATATGAACCAAAATAAAAGGGATCAATATTCCATAGTTTCAAAGTATGACAACGTTTCTGTCCTTTTGGTTCCCAACATGCCCACCTCTCAGTTCTCACTTCTGAGTTAGTGTCCTAATCTTTCTTGGCTGGCCAATATTTATTTGTTTCTCTGGCTCTTTGTGTTACTGTCTTTTTTAAGGTGTTTATATGCCAATTGCATAGTTAGTTGGAGAAGATAGTTCAAAGAATTTTACATTCCCAGTTTCACTGTGTAGTGCACTTACAAAGGAGTTCAGCTGCTTATGCCTTTGCAGTGCCATGGAGTTAAAGTAGAACCAAAGAGTGTCCTTACTAAATAATATTAAGTTGCATTTATAGAGTGCCTTTCACAAACCCAAGGCGCTTTACATAAAAAAAAAAGTAAAAAAAAAAAAAAATTACACAGAAGACAAAAGTTTGTAGAAGAGGAATGTTTTCAGTTGAGATTTAAAGGTGAGACACTGAGGAAGAGAGTTGAGGAGTTGAGGAGCCATAACACTGAAGGACTTGCCTCCCAGGGTGGAGAGTCTGGTGCATGAGATAGTAAGGAGTAATCCTTATGTATGATGACAAGTAAATGGCATGAATTGTGGGGTCTTCCTCTCGCAATTTACAGATCTAAACATAGCACACTGTCAGCCATGCACTCGTTGAACAGATTCTGTGCCAGATACCTTACCTTTGACATAGTACTTTTCTAATCATATTTTTCATTTTCTTGTCTACTGATCCTGTGTTGTACAGACATTATTGGGATTATGTTTTTTTTTCTTCTTTTTTTGCCACTTGCAATCTGAAATTTAACTGAGTGCAGTTTTGCAGACGGGTCTGTGCTGCTCAGCTGAAATTCATTTTCTTTTCTCTGTTGAGAGTCTTTTTGTTGTAAATCAGCAGCTTTGGGAGAATCTAGGGAACTGCAGTCCTCTGTGTAAATCGAAATAAAGCAAAAGGTCACATTTGCCAGGAGACTCTTCTGATTTGAAGGTATCTAGGGGCTGGGCTGGCGCACAAGGCTTTCTACATTCTGTTTAGGAGATGGTTCTCATTCTGCTCTAATAGTTCAAATGTTGTCAAATATTCTTATATCCCTACCCCTGTAAGTACCAGTAGTGACATAAATTGATTGCCCTTATATCTGTGACTTCATCCTGGAATGCAAGATGCCTTAAAGGAAAGAAAACACAAACCGAAAGGATAGCTGAATATAGAATACCTGTTTTACTGCTGACAGAGCATCCCCGGCTGAAAGGAAAACGTACACACAAATGAGAATGTATCATGACTTCTAGAGAGAGAGAGAAGGAGCAGGGAATTGCTCAGGGCTAGGAATTGGTTAGGACGATGCTTCCACTTTTTCACGTGCCACCTTACCTAAGATATTAGAGGTGAAATGCAAATATAGGTCACTTGAATCAGAGCCACCACTATCACTAAAACTAAACTAAAGAAAATCTCAGTTATTCAGATGCAGATCTCTCACCCTCTTAGCTGTGAGGCTGTTTCTTTCTCAGCCTGGTTGTGCACATCCCAGTTACACAACTACCTTCATACAAACTCTACATTTCAAACACTTTACAGATTCATCGTATGATATCAGTGTCCAACGTTTCTAGCATTGGTTAGTGTTTAATTGTGGAAAATGAGTGCCCTTAGTGGCATTGAATGTGGCGTAATAGTTGGCAATCAAAGTGTTAGATGATCCAGAGGACAAAAACAGCTTGTAGATCAGAAGTAGCGAAGGAGAATAGGGAACAGACAGACCACAGTCTGGAAAATCACATCTCAATTAAAAATTGTCATGGAGAATGTCTTCTCAGAATGCACCACTCATCAGACTTTGCCTCAAATGTGCTATAACAGCTGAAGGCCTTTTTGGCATTAACTGTAAGTGAAAAATAAGAAAGAGTCTTCATTGGGCACAGAAGCATCAAAACTGAACCAGTGAGGAGTACGAAAAAGTTGCTTGCTTGGACAAATCCAAGTTCTTTTTGAATCATGCTAATGGAAACATCAAAATTTGGTGCAAGCAACACAAAGCCAGTGGTGGCAGTGTGATGGTATAGAATGTTTTCCTGGGATATTTTAGATACCCTGATACCCACAAAAATATGTCTGAATGGCAAGGTGTATCCAATCATCTTTGCTGACCAAATTTACCCCTTCATACCTATTTTTTATCTATTTCAGGATGGATACTTCCAGCATGTCACAAGGCACATATCATCACTGAATGGTCCAGAGAACAGGAAAGCAAGTTTTCATTATTTTAGTGGCCTGCACAGTCCCCGGATTTCAGCCTAGTCAGACGTTTTTATTCTGGTCACAGCATCCAATAATTTGCAGCAACTGTACAATGAAATGTCCTGAGTATGACGTTAAACTGCATCCAGCCCTGCAAGCGGTCCTCCAACTTGCAGGCAAATCATGGGGGTTGGTGGCAGGATTGGCACTCCAGCCCCCATAAAAAAAAAAAAAAAAAAGCTCCGAGACTACAGAAAGGACTCCTTTTGCTCTCTGCGGGAGTAGCTCTGCTGCAGCCACCCATAGGAAGGCTGCTCGCATCATGAAGGAGATGGGGGAAAGCCCTCAGGAGCCCCATCCCCGGAAGAGTCGAAACCGTTGGAGAGCCAATTGGGTCAGGTCTGTTGGGGATCAGAACTGGTGTGGTGCTGAAGTGTCGCCTGTTGCACGGCAGCACTCGGGTCCCAATTTGAGGCGGCCCATATGGGTGGGCGTGTGGAACATCTTGTCTCTCTGGCAAGATGATCATCTTCCTCTGCTGTCAGGGGAGCTGCGTAAACTCTGCATTTCAGTGGCGGCACACTCTGAGGTGTGCAGACTGGGGACTGGCCAGATCTCTGTAGGTGGATACACCTTTTATTGGTCTGGTCGGTCTGATGGCTGGTATACTCGGGGAGTAGCTGTTGCTATAGCGGATTGGCTTCTTCCGATGGTGTCCGATGTCATTCCTTTCAACGAGCGTATTATGAGACTCAGATTACGGCACTCTCTGGGAGTGTATGCTCTGACTGCGGTGAGTAATGTCTCGGCGAGGTAGACATTTTATTTGCAGCTTCGCTCGGTGGTTAATGGGTGCCCACAAGGTGACATTCCTCTGGTCATGGGTGACTTCAATGCATCCACTGGCACTGACAGGGCTGGCTATGAGGATTGTCTCGGTCCCAATGGGTCTGGTGACCGTGGTGAAAGTGGCTCCATATTCCTTGACTTTGCAAAAGGTCAGGGGCTGTGAATCGCTGGATCCTGGTCCCAGCGCCCTGAACCAGCGCCCTGAACCACATCGTTGGACTTGGTACTTCAATACTGGTGGTGCGGTGAAGGAGATCAATTACATCCTTATGGGCAGATGCTGGAGGCTCTTGCAAAACTTCAGGATTTACAGAAGTGCCCAGTTTGCGAATTCTGACCACAGATTTGTTGTTGCTACTCTTAGGATCCAGCTTAGGTCCAGTAGGTTACCACCTCCTAGGAAAATGAGCCTGGACTTGGTCAGACTCCAAGCCCAGGCTGTTTCTAATGAGTTTGCACGCAGTTTGTGTGAGGAACTTTCAGATTTGGATACGACTGGCGATCCTAATGTGATGTGGCGGACCTTCTGTGACAAGACCCTGAAGGTTGCTGAGGGTTGTGTTGGTGTTATCGGTGTTCCCAGAAGAAGGTGTTTCATCTCGCTGGGCACCCTGGATATCATCGAGATGAGTCGCAGCGCACGGCTCAATGACAACTCTGGTCTGTACCGGGAACTGAGAAGGATGGCTGCGAGGGCTCTGAGGGCAGATAAAGAGGCCTTTGTTAGCGGAATCCGTGAGCAAGTGACACACCATCTGTGGTCTAGCGACCCACGTCCTGCTTACAGAGAAATCGAAGCATTATGCACATCTGAATCTGTTCCTCCGAGAGTCGCAGTCAGGGCAGCTGATGAAACGGTCCTTACAGATGACACTGCAGTTGTGACCCGCTGGGCTGGCTACTTTGAGCAGTTGTTCAAAGCTGATCCTCCAGCTAGGACGTTGGATATCTCTGGGTCCACGGTTCTTGAGGCTGATCCTCCAATTAGCTGTGAACCACCCAGTCTCACTGAGATTGCACAGGTGGTGAACCAGCTGAGGGGGGGAAAGGCTGCAGGGATCTCTGGTATCCAGGGTGAACTTCTCCAGGCTGATGGTAAGGCTGTCCTCCTGGCATTGCAAGCAATCTTTGCTTCCATTTGGGAGACTGGCATCATCCCAACTGACTGGAAAACGGGACTTGTCGTCCATATCTGGAAAAGTAATGGTGATCGTCTGGATTGCAGCAACTACAGGAGGATAACACTGCTCTTGGTGCTGGGTAAGGTCCTTGCTATGGTCGTCCTTAATAGGATCTGTGATCGCTTGCTCACCTACCAGCGACCGGAGCAGTCTGGTTTTACGCCTAAGAAGTCTACCATCGACCGCATCCTGGCACTGAGGGTTCTCATGGAGCGCAAACGAGAATATCGGCAGAGTTTCTTTTCAACCTTTGTCGATTTTCACAAAGCGTTCGACTCAGTTGATCGAGCTGCCCTGTGGAACATCCTGAGGGTTCGCAGGATCCCCTTGAGGTTGCTGGATATCATGGCTGGCCTGTACACTGGTCCTGTGAAAGATTCACAGATCTTGACTTTGCTGACAATGCTGTGATCTTTGCAGAGTCAATGGAGGCTCTGATCGGGACGCTCGAGAGACTGAGTGAGGAATCTGAGTGTCTGGGCTTGCGAGTGTCCTAGATAAAAACCAAAATCTAGGCCTTTAATGACCTCTTGGGCACAGCCATCAGCAGCGTGTCTGTTTGCGGAGTGTTGACCTTGTTGGGAGGTTTACTTACCTTAGCAGTGTCATTCATGTCTCTGGTGATTCTTCCTGTGAAGTCAGTAGACGGATTGGGAGAGAATGGGGGGTCATGAGGTCGCTGGAAATGGGTGTGTGGCACTCCTGATATCTATTCAAATGGATGAAGGTCCAAGTCTTTAGAGTCCTGGTGCTTCCTTTCTTGCTATATGGTTGCGAGACATGGATGCTATCCAGTGACCTGAGATGAAGACTGGACTCCTTTGGTACTGTGTCTCTCTGGAAAATCCTTGGGTGCCATTGGTTTGACTTTGTGTCGAATGAGTGGTTGCTCATGGAGTCCTGAATGAGGCACATTACCTGCATTGTTAGGGAGTGTCAGTTACAGCACTACAGCCATGTGGCGCGTTTCCCCGAGGGTGATCCGGCTCGTAAGATCCTCATTGTTGGGGACCTGAGTGGCTGGACCAGGCCAAGGGGTCGCCCACGTAACACCTGGCTGCGGCAGATAGATGGTCATTTCTGGAGGGTGGGACTGGACCGCATGTCTGCCTGGGGGGTTGCAAACCGGGATCCCAAGTTGTTTCGCCGTTTAGTGGATGCGGCAACGCACTGTGCAGGTGCATGCTCCCCAACTTGACTTGACTTGAACAATGAAGTCAATTCTGAATGGTACAGTGCATCTAGTATCCTGTAGAATTCATGACTAGAGAGGTGTCCATAATAACCTGGCAACTTACTGCATACTGAAATAGTTGCCAGCATTTTGTCCAGGCCCTCTCAATAAGTAATTGAATTTAGCAGGTTTGAAAATGGTTGGATAGATGACATTATCACATTCCTCTGTTCTATCTAATTGACATTCCTTAATGGTTCTCCTTAGATTATGTTGCTTTGTTCCTTTTCTCTCTTGTCGCAAATAGCAAAGTGATAGTCTTTCTCTTTCTTATCTTTATATATAATGTGCTACCATGGCTGTCCGTTTGTCTGTACAGGATTTTAAATTACCTGTAGCTCGCAGACCGTTTGACCTAATGACCTGAAATTTTTACACATATACTACGTGGTGTCTACTATCCGCTTTCGGGGTGATGATTGACCTCCAAGGTTATTCCTCTTTTTATTTTTATTTTATTGTTGAATCAACTCTCAGCAGCAGCCAGCAGGGTGGCCATGCGGCGCATGCGTATGGGCAGCATTCTCATCTCTACCACCTTTGCTGTCACTTCCCCTACCGCTTCATATTTTAAATCATTCTTGAGGCAGATTGAAGACTTAAGTGCCAGCTTAAGTGAAAAATGAAAGAAACCGTAGTTACAACACAAGCACTGACTTGATCAGTTTTAATGCAAAAAGATGGCAACAAAAGAAGAGAAGAAGCGGGCCGCTAGGATGGAGAAAAGAAGAGCTGCTCAGGAAGCAGCAAGCACATCAACCTCTGAGCAAACGAATGGTAAATGTACAGAGAAAGAGGATGAAAACTATGAATTCTCAAGTCAAGTGTATTTGCGCCGTTACTTGTTTCATATAATCAGTGATGTAAACAGGGAGTTGGAGGCCATCACATGTTTAATTTTTCAGTCTAATCTAGAATTCCATAGATAATGTAAATAGTTTATGTGAGTTCTCATTGGCACAGTCTTCAAGGTGGTAAAAGAAGGCTTTGAACCTGTAGAGAATCAAAAGCACTGTAGAGGATATACCCAACGGTCAAGTCAATAGCAATATAGTGGCATTTGGCATGTCACCATGGTGGGGGGGGGTTGTGGTGATAGAGAAGATTGCAGATTTTACCCATTGTTATGCCTTATCATCCTTTATTTAATAGTTTTTTTCACCTTCTGTTGCCACTCACTTGGAAACTAGAGGCTTATTGCTCTGATTTATATCAACGTTGAGTTGAAATTAGCAAGAAGGGGATGGTGCCCTTTACAGTTTTACCTTTTTCAGTTCTATTGGACAAAAAGCCATGCAAGTGTGTGGCTTCAGAACATAGGACATCATTGCTAAGAATGCTCTGGCATCAGTTTTTCCAGTAGGGCGCCAGTGTTTTTAGAACATCCCTGCTGCAATTTTAGAATAGGAGGTAAAGGCCTGAAGCCACAGAAGTTTCAGAAACTCTTGAGGCTTTACTGCCCCCAGTCAATATCCTCTTACTGTATAATCCCTACTAACATAGTCCACTGTGCCTCAACTAATAGCATTTTTTCAGCCCACCTACTGAGCATCACCATCACCTGGTTCCAGACACATTTGGACTTGGCCTCCACCTACAGAGCAGGTCAGCTACTAACAGCTTAGCAAAATATAATGAGGAGTGTGTTAGTTTTACCAGCATATGCTCATTTCTTTTATGTCATCTGTGGCATGAGAACAATATTCTTCTCTATGGTTTCATTTTTAATACTTTTACTACCAAGTTTTTTTAGCTATTAAAATTACATTCCAAGCCTTTTAAGTCTGAGTCATTTAATAATATGCAAAGGCTCAGCCAATTTCTCTGATGAAAATACAGAGGGGTTGATATCAGAAATGTTGCCATCTTTTGAGAAGTTGTAGGAGTAAGTGCTGAACAGCTTCAGTGGGTTGAAAAGCACCGAAGAGTTTGTATGGAGCAATGATCACTTTTTCTGCAAATGAAAGATTTTTTGATTTGAAAGTAAGTTTTAAGATGTCTGAACAATTGGAAGAAGTTACCTGTTCTGCCTTACTTTATAATTTAGATCACTGGGGTTAAATAACATCAAATAATTTTAGAGACAAAAGCAAATAGCAATTGGAAATTAAGTTCTTCCTCCCATACTGTAGGTACAGGATTATGGAATGTGACAAGGCTACTGTTACTGTAAGAGCATTTGTAATAGACGTTATTCTATTATTTTCTGGGTTAACTACAGGTATTTCACTTGTGCTTTACATTTAGTGTGCTGCATAGTGTTCTCTGAAGTGCAATAAATACTGATACTTTTCATATAGTAAAATTTTTATAAAAAAGTACAGTATGTCCTTATATTGAGACAGTAACTAATAAATAATGAGTTAATGTCAGATGTAATGGATAAAAGTTGAATTGAATAGGTAAGTGTTCCACACACATCGAAACAATTTGGAATAGTTTATATCCAATTCAGTTTTGAACATGTTTTTTCTTTGAACTTTGTTATATTAGAGGGCGGACACACAGGCTTCCACTTAAACCAATTTGTGATAAACAGAGTATATCTCTGTAGGATTTCCAACATGTCATCATACTGCTTTTATACAAACGTTCTGATTTAATATTGATTCTTTCATTATTACAATCCTGAACTCTGGATCCTACTTCCATAACCAATGCTACACAAAATCGGATAGGAGATAGGATCTCATTTTAAGTTTTCAAACTATCAATTTTTGGCCTTCCAGCAGGAAAGCTCATGCATTACCTAGCAGACATAGAACATGCAGAAAACGTCATGGATGGGGCAGTACTCTGGAAAAGGGTTGCTCTAAAATTAAGCAGCACACATGTATAGTACATATTTAACCAAATTGAACATAATGGTAAATGAGAGTGGCAGGTCAGTGGTGTAAAACTGCACACACATCAGAAGTCACAAAGAACAGTCTAATTCCCGTCTTTATGCTGAGAGCCAATAACTGGCAATCCAGTGTACCTTATTAAAAAAAGTTATATAACACAATCCAAAGAAGAATAAACTTTATCATTTCAGCTTATGGAAAGTTACAGAAAGTTGTTTTACAGTAGTGTTGAAAGTAGGACATGCTGTTTGCTAAAAAGATCTCCTAGTGCCCTTTTCGTCCTACTCTTAACATAAACGTGTTTCTCTTATCAGGTGGCGAATGCTAGAAAAATGTGTAGGATAACTAATGCAGCGTTAGTGACGCTCCTATTAAATTGTTTCGCTGGTTAACGAATGCCATAACACTTCTAATCTTGGTTTTAATGCAAAGAAAAAGAAAGTCTGTGCAATAAAATTGCAGCACCCTGAAGTTCATGTCCTAATTCCCACTCCCAAGCAGTTATTCTAAAGTTTGTAGATGATTTGCTCGGAGTATTTGCCCTGTGTAACTTAAACATCTTAAATTCAACCCAAAAATACTTGAAAGACTCAAGGACGAATTAATGGCTTGTTGACCTAACTGTGTGCCTGTATTTGCTGTTGGGAAAATAAATAATTTTGATAAATAAACAAACTTTACTTATTGATTTTTTTTAGCTGTGACAGTGACATAGATGCAGTAATTAATTGTATAGAAATAGATTAGCTTTCAACAGAATTACTGTCTGTCTTATTACATGCCCCCTGCCCAGGTCTTTGTCAGGTCATGCTTTAAAACTTTATAGCAATCTCTTTGCTAGTTAATATTGTTATTATTACAAATTTTTTCCTTTTCATTCCTCCAGTTTGCCATGCCTCAGGATGCAGTACAGTATAATATTTCCCTAAATCTGATCGCACTGTTTCTGAATAGTCAATCAGGGTCCACCTTTAAAGAAACAGCAGTTACACTTGTAAGCTTTACTAAAAACACGTGTCGCTCATACCATAAATACCACTGAGATTTGCTGTAATCAAAGTACCAACAAAGGTCTTGTGGTTTACTGTAATAAATAATGGGCAAGATAAAGAACAAAGCATGTTGTGTTGTGTCTGTCTACAGTAAAAAGTCTGAAGAGTTTTTCTAACTAGGCTCCAGCTTGCCTCCTGCCTTGCCACCATTAAAGTGAAAGTGAACAAAAGAATGGAATGGGAATGTATGATTTGGGGCACCTACTGCACATAAATTACATTTATATTCTTTTACGACTATGGGCCCTGTTTGATGGTTTATAGCAATTTTTAAGGAAAACAACATAGCAATAGTTTAAACAGAAAACTGTAAGTTCATCAGAAATAGTACAAAAATGATAATTTCTACAGAACCAGTCCTGTGCATTTATTTTAAACATCTAATTAAATTAACCGATAAAATTGTTTACCTGATGCTACTAAATAAAGAAAAAGAAAATAGCATCTGTCATGAATTTACTGCATTACTCTTTAAGTGTTCTTGAACATTAGGTTGAAAAGCAGAAATGCTATACAGTAGTTGTGCTTTGTTATCATTTAAAAATCTCAATTCTCCCTAGAATAGACTCAGTTTTTAGCTTGCTTCAATAGCCGCTCATCTCTGGTATACTTAGTGCTACAGCCATTTTCTTTTTGTGTTTAAGTAAACATAACTGTTCTCAGCACTGCTCATTGTTGGGTGATTTCTTTCTCACAATTGCCAACCTTCTTCTGTTTCTCTTTGCTAATCCTGAAAAAAAGTCACTCATGTCACTGAAACCATCCCAGTGTCTCCAAGATTTGCTGATCATTCAAAGTATTATCTTAGCGGTAGTTTTCACAGGAATTACAAGAAACAGTAGAAGCAATAATTATTCTGTGCTAAATGCAATAAAATTTATAAATATACAAATCTAACCATCATTTTCATTGAATGGTAAAAGAATTACACAGTATCAATGGCACCAGGAACAGTACTAGATGGTTATCCCAGGAAGGATAATTCTTCTCCAGATATGGCCAGTGTTGTGCTTCAGTGTCAGCACGACAACACAAATGAGTCTATTTATCTCCAAGAGGCAACTGTGCACTACTGTAACTGATCATAACTCTTATTTAGCCATTTAGCAAAACCACATCAATCGGATAAAAGAAGCAGTTCAGCAAGTTCTCAGTGTATAGAGAGAAACTAATGCTTTTTTCCTTTGAGGCAGATACAGCTGTTTTTTTTTTTTCCTGTCACTTTTGGGATAAAGTCATCTAGCTGTTACCCCTATGAGTGCCGTTTAAGTCTACAGTTAAACTTTTTGTAGTTGAGTGATACCAGTGCAACTGGGCAGCTTGTCTGTTTTCAGATGGACCTGAAAGAAAATCCTATCCTAAATGCTATAGAACTTTATATTCTTACAATGGACCATAGTTGTAATTTGCAAGTAAGAATAATAATTATAATGCATTTTATTTATATAACGCCTTTCCCATGCTCAAGGCACCCACAGAACAGTATTTAGAAGTGAACTGTCTGAGGCTCTGACTTCAAAAGCATTGTAGAAGTGGCAATGCAGTTGAAAAGTTACATTCATTAAGAATGCAGGCCTAGCTGATTTTGGTTTTGTGATATCTGATAACAGGCTCATTATCATTTTATCGGCAGTAAGGCATGTGGCATGGGCATCTGGACATCTTTCCTTTAAAAGTGCTACAAATGGTTGAGTATATAAGGGTCTATAGATATTTTATGCTGTTCCTAAGAGACATATGATGAGTGTCTGGGACTACAGGTAGGAAGTCAAACAACTACTTATCGCTAGACATGTGTTACTATTAAACTCACACTCCTATTTTAACTAGTTTTCCAGGGAATAGAAAGTGCAAATCGCTCCTTATATTTCTGAATCCCCACACCACTGCGGTGACCTACAGTAGTCTGTGATCACCCGCCTGCCCCTTCTGTGAAAGAGTCAACTTGTGTGCTTACTCCTTGCAATACTGGTAATTGTGTTTCTCAAGACACTGATCAATTGTTTCATCCTCAGTGCCCTTCTGCTTCTCATCCTTCAAAAAGTCATTAGGTTGGCAAGCCAGCATAGGGTCTGCAAGACCAAAATAAAAACACTATAACTGGTTGTTCAACAGAGCTACAGTACCTGTAACTTTTGGTTTATGTTTTGATTTTGTCAGCTTTCTCCATCTCTTTCACTCACAGCTTAAAACCAATGATTTTAAGGAGAATGATTTTGGGGATTTTTTTTCTTTTATCTACAAAAAGACAGCACTTTAAAAGGGGGGAGACACCTTAATGCTTGTGTTTTTTTTCTCAGTATAAAATGATGGTTGTGGGAAGACCATAAACCCAAATAATTCACAGTGTCCCTGGTTGCTTAGCTATAACATTTAAAGATGCCTCCTGAAACACATTTGGTTTTAGTGTTAAAGCAAAATAAAATGTATTCACTACTCCCAGTCGCTTTGTGCTTCATGTGCCTTCCAGGCTATTAAAGTTGTACTTGTTCTGGACTACAGCAAACCTCCACTACCCATCATGTTCAGCACATGTCCAAATGGATGCACAATACCAGCAGTTCAAATGGTGATATCTTGTGGATATATTTCAATTATGCACTAGTCTCCAGAGAGAGGACAGTATTTTTCTGGAAATGCATGAATGATCTTATAATGTTGCTCTTTAGTATAGCATTAATAGAAAAATTGAGTAGTGTTCAAATTTGGTTTTTTTTTTGTTTTTTTTTTTATTTTTAATTTAAACTGTGCATTTCTAGAAACCGTTGGAGTTTTCAGACGACACCTTTTACTCATCTGTCCTATGATAGCAGTGGATGAGTAAATTAAACCATGCTTGCCATTGCCCACAAACATATTTCAACTCTTTCATGAGCAGTCCCAGGGCAGCTGGGTGACTCATCTACCAAAGGGCACCCAGTTGTTATTCTTGAAATGTCAAAAACACCTTAATTGGTTGTCCTTGATTTGGAGGGAAGTATTTTTCATCTCTGAACTTCATCTGTGTTGCAGATGTTTTTACACAGTCATTAGGAGAAAATCCATAAATATTAACAGGAAAAAGCACTTCTGTTCAATAAAATGTTTAAATGAACACCTATTTTTACATTTATAACTGTAATTGGAGTGGGCGGACATGATATAGATCACCTTTGACCAATTTTTTTCTACTTCTGCCCCAGTCTGCTAATTAATTTCACAATCCACATGGCTTATCAAAGTTCTGAGTTATTTAAAGTCCTCATGAAATGTGTTTCTGCCTCATCTGGAAAGTCCTTTTAATCTGTTACCCAACATACAGTAGCATGGCCCTTATAGCTAGAAATCAATGCTCTTTGTCATATGTGCCCATCAACCAGTAAGACTACAGGGCCATTCTTCACTTATGCATACCATGTGTGAGCTCACATATGATAAGGACTTTGAAAATCACAGTATCTTAATATTGGCAATTCTCAGTGGCCGTAGTGTAAATGGGAAAAACAGAAGCAATAAAATGAGATTGAAATGGTACCCAGACCAAACTAATCTTTACTCCACATATGTTCATAGGGTTGTTTGAGTGACATGTGCAGGGAACATTGAAATTCGTACTTGCATGTGATGATTAACATGCAACACGTCACCACTCTCCAGTGCCATGATAAGGGAGTATTACTACCTTGCCTGGAAATATCTGTCTGCTTTACCTCCAAGATGAAATCCAGAAAGCAAGGCTATTAAGTCAAGACCACCATTAGTATTCACAGAGTACCTGTGCCTCACACATTCTTTTAATTATTTTTGACACATGGAAACACTTCTAGGCACTTCCACTTCCAACCCAACTTGATGCACAGTTTGTGTCTATTCTGCATATTTTTATATTCAGTCACATGACCCAGACCCAGCATGATCATCAGGATGCTTAAGGCCACAGATGAAAAAAATAAAAATTAGAAATTAAGTTGTGCTAAATGAGTCAGCCATATAAACAGAAGTGGTAATGAGGCTTTCCTGCTGCTGAATGATGACAATACAATTACTGCTCCCTGAAATATCAACCTTACAAAACACTTTGCAGTTACATGATTGTCAATAATAGATTTGAAACACGATTTCCGAATAGTTGAAATACTATTTACATCAAATCAAAATGATGATGAGTTTATCCTTAGAGTGACCTCATACCAAGCCATTTTTAGCATCTAAAACTGATTAAACCCAATTAATGCCACACCCATAAGTATAATTAATACCATATCCATAAGCATACATTTATCCTATTTCCTTCATAGCACTAGAACAAGTCTTTCATCAAGATCACCGTTCTCTTTTCCATGACACCATCAAAATCTCTTGCTTCCACTAACCCGATGCTTGCTGATACCAGCTCATTCACAGTGCATGACCTGAAATGCAAAGAGGGAGATACTACCCAGTTACAATCAGTCAGCTGCACAATGTAAGATGAGTTGAAGGCCGAAACCTCAAAAGACACTTTTAAGGCCTCACTAAAGCATCCATAACAAGAGGTATGGATGAAATCCAAAAAGGAATGCAGAAAACTCAAAGCTGTTAAAGAAGAAATTAAAAAATGGCAGGCAAAATACAAAAAGGCTTTCAACAAGTCATAGGGCAGAATAATAATCCCTCCCATCATTTAACAAAATATTGAGAAGGGTAGTTATGGACAAGCATTGACATGAAAGGGAGGAGACATTGACAGAAAACAGAGCCTATGCCAGATACATACCATAAATCAACAAGTATTTTATTAGAGCTCTTTGATTTCAGTAAAAAAAAAATGTGAAAGCCTGCTTTGCAAGCGTTGTTTATCTTTTTCTTTCCAAAACCTATTGCCACAGCTTTGTAATTATATTGAATATAGTGGTTACCCTCTAAAAATCACACATTGAAGAAAATATTTTTAGGTGATACCATTTGTACTCTCAGAACATCTCTTACACAATGTCCTATTTCCACAATGACCAGTAGAAGAGAGAATCACTGTCTGAAATGGGTAAAAAGGGAGGAAAATTGTTAAAATACCAAAGCCCAATGCGGAAGTCAAAATCAGAATCACATACAAAGTCCTGACTCCCTGAAAATGGTTTTGAATAACTAGATTCACCACATATTTTGATCACAATCTCCAGAAGTTTTGCAGTTAGTGTAGTGTGCCACCATCTTATACAGGTGGGGAGTGATGGTATAACACTCCATATGACTGGTAACAGGCATATCAACTATAAACAAAATAATCACAAGGTGAAAGTGAACAGAATAACAAAAGATATGGGCAGAACTGAAAACTGCATGCGTCAAAACCCAGAATGATTTCAACAACAGTCATCAACCATATGCATTTGTCAGAGCTTGTTATTAATGCTGAGCACTTCCTGCTATTGTTTTTCAGACTTTACCACACACTAAAAATCTGCTGAGTTATCAGGGAGCAGTCCTCTTTTATCAAGAGCAGATGAGTGTTATGACTTCACATTCATCTTAGTTATCCAAGCCGCCCTGCTTAAAGTCCTTTAGCAGGATTCATTAACATCTAAGCCCAACAGCACAAATGGTGGCTCGGGCTTAACTTTCATTCTTGACTGTATTTAAAAATTACTTCTTAGCTTTGAAATGCAAACTAATTAGGATGGCTGGATTAAAGGATGTATATGCACTCATTTTGGGCCTGAGGAGGCCACTCATGTTCCACTCCCCCACTCATTCCACTTGCCGTTATTCATTAATGTGCTTCAATTGCTGGAGTGCATAATAGGCTCTAAATTGCATTCCTACTGCTAGCTGAGGGGAAGTCACCTCTGTACAACTCAAGTATTCATTCTGAGTCATAAAGCTCCATCTATGATTAACTTTTACAAGCACAACTGCCTTGAGAGGGTTAATCTACTTCTCACCGTTTTCATGGAGATGCTAGTACTGTAGGTATCCCTTCATTAGGCAATGTTTGAGGTGCATTTTACCGCATCACAAATCAAAATCATCAGGACAGAAAAAGAGAAGAAACTGATTGTATGTACAGCTTAGTTCGTGCATCAGACTGTCATGACTTACAGGGACACCGTCTAGAAAGTGAGACATTACTGTTTCCATAGCAACCCTGTTGCATAATTTCTGAGTAGTTTGGTCAGCTCCCTGCGTCCAGCATGCTTTGCTTCTGCATGAAGCCTTGTTTATATTATGTGCAGGATAATCAAGACTTGCGAAAGCCTGCTTTGCAAACATCTCTGTCAAATGTAGGAGTCACGTTGAGCTCTTAAATTGAATCTGCACTTTTTTATTAGCTTTTAAAAATGACATTGCAACTGTGAGAGAGCATTTCATGTTTTTCTTTTTTGCGCTTTTTCTTTTTTCAGGCTGTATAAGTGTAAGTGTGTTGTACCTGCTGACAAACGTGATATTGATTAGTGAGGATAAAACATTTGCTAATATGCTTGGAAAACTTTACCAATATTTATGACTTTCTTAGCATATGGCATGGAAATGGAAAGTATTCTAAGATACGAATAATGAATGCAAAGTGTCTTCAGCATGAGTATTAAGGCACAGTTTAGGGAAAAAACAATACCCTAACTAATCTCTGTTTTCAAAATAAATGCTCTCATGCTGCTTACTGATAGCATACCACTTCATCCATTCTAGTTTAGCTTATATCATTTGCCTTATGTGAAAGATTGCTCAGCTTTCAGAGAAACAATAAGCAGCAAGCTAGACTGGAAACAGCCTGATAAATATTTAAAAAAAACAAACAAAAAAAAAACAATTTTGATCACCACTCCTTTATTTTGAATAAAAGTAATCCTGTACCACCATTGGGGGGAGTTGCAAGGAAGAGACAAAAATGGGTGCCATGGGGACCGGCAGGACAACGTCTGTAATTTGTTAAGTGATATAGGGTAATAGCCAGCTGTGGATTAGTTATGGGTGCCTAATCCATAAAAACTAGGATACATGATGTTGCACAAGAGTCATGTCCTGACCCCAGAAGTGATTGTAGCATTACTATTGGACCCTGTGTTGGGTCATACTGGAGATGCTGCCTGAAACCGGTGCCCATTGAATTTAGGGTCAAGAGGCGAGGCACTCCAGGTGATAAGCATTGACAAAAACTACTATGTAGCTTTGATTTTGTTTTTCCTTTTTTATCATAACATGGCATCCTTACTTAACACTAGAATTACCAGAGCCTACGAAAAAACTCGTTGATCCGTCCCACCTTAAATCGCTTCGCACCTCTCCATTAGCATCTTTTGTCCTATAAATGTGTTGATAAGCAGCAAGCAGCCTGCTATCATATCCCCCCACCCCGCACAATTTTCTCAGCTAAAGTCTGTTTACCTGCGTGTCACTTGCTTAGAGTTGTATAGAGTGAGAAGTCAAGCAAAATCACACCTTTTATAAATACTATATCGTTATTTGGAACACATGCATTTCATGTGTGTTCCGTGTCTATAACAATCTATGTAAACACATCGTTAAAAAAGAAACGTGTTTCATGTTTTAGTTATATTGACAAAATGAAGACATGAAGTTTATAATGTGTGAAGCCTGAAGTCCAAATATCAAAGAAACACTTTCACAAAAGGTACAAATATAAGGTGGGACGGATCTATGGGTTTTTTCGTAGGCTGTGGTAATTCTAGTGTTAATTAATTCAAGGTTGCTTAGGGCAAGAGTCTGTAGAGCCATGTCAGATAGAAGGAGTTTTGCTTCCCTGGGAGGAGCACTTGTGCATTGCAAGCTACAAATGCACATTCATCTGCACTCACATCTTTCATTAACATTGCACATCATTATCAAACCTGCTTAGTTCAGTTCAGAATTATATGAACACCAGGGCCTATTCCAGTAGCATAAAGTGCAAAGAGTGAACTAACTCTGGACAACATGTCAGTCCATAGCTGGGTCCTTTCGTGCACGTTCCCACTCTTACATTAGAGCGTTTTTCAAGGATCACTTTCAATGAAATCAGTTAACCTAACTTGCACATGTTTAGGGATGTTCAAGGAAAATCAAAATATCCAGAGAAAAATCCGTGAAAACAGGAGGAGAAATTCAAACTACACACAGAAAATAACAGGACAAAGAATCTGTGAGGAGGCAGCACTTACCCCTGTTCCACCCACATTCTGTGAATCATTTTATTCAATAGTTGTAAATGTTGTCTTGCTAGATGAGTGGCCTGATGTTTCCTGGCTATGAAGGTGGAAATGTGGAAAGGTAAAAATGTAATTGCCAAGTAATATTTCTCTTAATTGATATATTTGGTACATAATAATTGTTAGTGTTGGAAAACATCTTTGTTTACAATTTCTTGGTTTTTTTTTTCCTTATGGTACCAAGCACCCTAAACTGTGATAAATAACTCTGCTGGCAACATGGCACCACCTGGGGCAGCTTGGGACCATGATAAAAAATAATGAAGGAAATTTTTGATTTAAGAAGATGGGTGGGAACTGATCCTGCATATCTTGGTTGAAGGACCAGTCTGTTAAACATATCCCACCTGTTTCCTAGTTTACAGGCCACACAAAAGGAGTTTATACCACTTGTTTATTTGAAACTGTAGCTTTGTTACCAGATATTATTTCTAAACTTTGTTGTACTAAGTGGCAAAAAAAGGATATTGTGTTTAGATTAAATACAATTGGGCATTTGAGTCCGCTCCATGCAGGGTGACTTGGAGCCATTATAAAACCAGTGAGTGGAAATGCCTGATTAAAGGAAAAGGTAAATGTCTTTGGGGGAAATCATATCTGGATTTGTTGGTTGCAATGCAATCATGCTATCCATCACACTACTGTCACAACTTGCACAGCACTGTTCCTTTCTGAATTGTCAACAGATCACAGCGTAGTACAGTGATGACTAATAATAATATAAAAATATTTAATTTTTTTACACAGTAAACATCAAAGACATTAGTCACCTCCTTGCTACCTATAATCTCCACCACCTTCCTTCAGACCTCTCTGTGTGGCAAGTTGAATACAAGAGCCTTTGATTAAGCCCCTCCCTCTTTAAGTAGCCCGCATTTTGGTTGGTTGAAGTAGGATTACCGATGATGGATTAGTGGCTTTGTGTCAAGTTAGTTTCAACTTTGCAACCATATCTGCTGGTACTGGCTTCAGCATTTTGTAACCTTATTCTGAAGTAAGTTGATACAAAAAAATAAGTTGGTTAGGTTTTATGTCACTTCAATGGCAGTTATTCTGTTCATGTTATCCTAACAATTGTTCAAAAATTGATACCTGTAGGCTTTCATTAAACATTATGCTTTGGTTAGATTTTTAAATTAATTCATTTTACAAAGCTCTTCAGAATATTTGTTTTGATCAAAACTGCCCTCTCCAGTGCGCCTTTCTGTGTATTGCTCATTTTAAACCTTGATCAGCTTGATCAAGTAGTCCTGTGCTATGTATAGAGCATATGCAAACAGGGAATGTCACCTTTATGTTTTCAAGAACACATTTTGTCCTAATTAATATGCTTAATTTGTTATTTATTTATTCACATTTGAACATCAAGCTCTGATTCAGTTGGAATGACCTTCTGTGTTAATTAATATTTAAAGGCTTCATAGAATAATAGTGGGCTATGCTTATCCACACATTCATTCATCCATTTTCTGAACCTGTTGAATGCAATTTTAGGTTCGAGGCAGAGCCTTTCCGAGGCTGTATTTTAAACAAGGCAGCAGCCAACCCATATACAGCATTTACTGGCTATGGAGTATATTGTTTTATTTTTATTATGCATGCTTGTTTTTCTTTTTTTTACTGTTGAGCTGCATCATTTTTTTTTATTTTTTAGGAATGTTAATTAACTTGTGAAGCTACTTCAAGCCAATAAATGCTCAGTAAGTTAATTATGGCAACGCAGGAAGCAAGAGGAGATTATTAAAAACACTAGAGTTGGCAAATTATTCCTCCAGGTTGCACACAAGGTGTATGGCTTTTACATCTAAAAGGCTGAAAACAAAGCAAATGCAATTTTCTCTTTAATGATTTTGCTGATAATACCATTTTACACAAATTAAAGAAGTAAAACCATTAATTTCTTTTTTTTCTTTGTAAAAAGAAAACTAAAGGAAAAACACAAATGAAAAGTGCTGCACAGCTCATCCCATTCATATTGTACCTTTTGATATTCAAGTTTGAATGCTGTACACCTCAAATAGCTAATCTAGCACACGTTTGATGATCACAAATTAAAATCATCAGCAGGAGTTCCTTCATGTCTTTTATTCAGACAAGCAGACCTTCTGATGTATTCCATATTCTGTAGGTAAAAGGAAAGAGTTTCATTTGTCCGTTTTTTTTTTCTTTTGTTCAAAAATAATGGAAAGCCTGAAAAATGTAATTTGTGTGGCCTTGTTGCCTGTGTTGCAGCCACAAAGCTGATTACAATCATTTGATTGATGGCTGGCAAGCAAGTTATGTCTTGATTTACTATATGATAAATAAAGAATGAAATTCAGACATAACCAGTCATGTCAATTTTTATTTTATCACTGAGTGTATTTACATGCAACAATAGAATTCTACTGTTCTCCATCATACTCCTTCCCTGAGGGGTACACACTGATATAATGCAGGTGCTTAGAACCCACCATTCATGAAAAAGGTCCTGGTCTTATCTGTTATGTCAAAATTTCAGTCAGATCCCTGATTTCCAGTTAAGTATGCCAGCCACACCCAGTCCATCCTTTTCAGCAGGTTCAAGGTTTAGAGTGGAAATTGGATTTTTATCCACAAGACTTTATACTGGTACTCTAGAGGAAGCTTGCTGCGAAGGATAAAGAGATCCAAAAAAAAATCAGACCTGGATAGTGAAAGAACTGTGACTGCAAAAACAGATACTTATATCCTGTTATGGAAAGTCTTCTTATAATGGCCATTGCAATCTCTGTTTTTAATGTTTAAAAAAAAACAGCTATAATTGTGCAAATGTTACCCTAAATTTAGTTAGAGAAAAGCCAAGTAAAATGACACCTTTTATTGGCTAACTAAAAGGATTACAATATGCAAGCTTTCGAGGCAACTCATGCCCCTTCT
>JANRMT010062854.1:94925242-94967412 GCA_026402145.1 Polypterus bichir lapradei | reverse complement strand
GTTGCCTCGAAAGCTTGCATATTGTAATCCTTTTAGTTAGCCAATAAAAGGTGTCATTTTACTTGGCTTTTCTCTACATTCATAATGGCTAACACGGTACAACACCCTAGTACTACCTAAATTTGGTTGAAATTTAATAGTAAAAATTTTAAAGTTAATAATTTGTTTTTTTCTGCATAGCTCCAGACACCTGTGTTTCATTTCACTGTCTTGTGCCGAGTCTGGCCATTCTCCCTGTATCCTTGTGGGTATGTTTGAGTGATGGTTGCAAATTGGCCTTATGTGAGGGAATAAATGTCCTGCGATAGACTGGCACACCATGAAGGGCTGGTTGCTGTCTTGTTCCAAGTACTGCTCGGTCTAACCCTGCAGCAACCTTATACTGAAATATGAATTAGCCTGAGCTTTAATTATTCTCAAACTTCACAGGTGGTAAAACGAGTAAAACATAGCAGAGTTTGGCGTGTTCCCCAAATATAATATTATCATTATTATTATGCATGACTATTATGATTGTGAACCTGCTAAAAAGTGGAAAACAGGGTTCTCAACATAGGTTTGCATTATACTACTATTGCTACACAAGCAATTATTTCCTTTTGTTGCAGTGGAACATTAATAAAAATCTGCATTAAATTAGTTTGCAGAATTTAATAAACAATCAACCTACTCTATTATATAGTGTCATTCAATAGGAAAGATCATCTTTGAACACCTTACACATACAGATGTTATATGTAGTTATTTACTTGTATTTCTTACAGTTGGAGCTCGGACAATTTAAGGGTCATGCAGTGGATCAGATAGGCAGTTATACAAGCAACCTTATAATATAGAGACCAATTACTTTACTTAGGATATACACCACGCTAAAATCATTTGTCCTGAATTCCTTTATGTGAACAAAACAGTCACGTCATGTAGAGTCTAAACTTTACGCCAGTTATTCTGACTGTCCAGTATCAATTCACAGCCACTGCTATACATTCGTAGAAAAATAATGCTGGAAAAAATGCCCTTAGATACTTCTCCCTCTTACACATTTTAATATAGTTATCCTAGTGTTCTGAAAATTAGTTGAATTTATTGATACATACATTTCACACAGCTGACAGGAGATGTGGAGCGTCTGCTTCTTTTTTCCTTTCTGATATGATCCTGTATCCTTCCATGGACTAGTTCCTCCTTATATATTCTCCTCTCACTCTGTGAATGGAAACTCTGAAAAATCCACATAAATAAATTAACAGGTATTTTGAAAATGTTAACTTTTCTTAATCTCTATTTCAATAATTCATCAAATTCAGATTTCTTTTCTTTATACTGTATACTGGGTATTTGCTAACTCTTATGCCAATATCTTTAGAACATCATGACAGTCTAGATGAGAACTGGCCATTCCTTTTTGCCAGTCCTACCCACGTAATTCTTCCAAAATAACATCAAGTCAGGTTTTGAAAGTGCCAAAAGTACACCTGCTGGCTCTTCTTTTGTTGTAACCAAACCTTTGCATGTAATGAACATTTGCATGCTTGGTGGACAGATTTCCATCTGACAATCTGTGCAGTGCTGAAAGCCATTTAATAATGAGAATACTTACAGTAAAGGGACAAGTTGTTGACACTTCTTACACGTTTAAGGCAAAAAATATTGGTAGAGCACTAAATGAAGCAAATACTTTTGTTAGTATTAAGCTATTCCTTTTCTCAAACCAATTTTACATTGTAGAGTTGTTGAGAATCAAAGTGATCCCAGTGGCACCAACCAACTCTCCACAGGACCCACTGCTAGAGCGAAGTCAAGTTCCAGGCGGCTTGTAGTAACTAATCAGATCATGCAGATTCCACACACACTGTCTCCCTATTACTTATCAGTTAATAATTAAAGGTTACAGAAAGGCACATTACAAACCAATTGCTGGATGTTCCTGGATATTCTGCTGTATGTCACTAGAGTAATAATTAGGGTCAGTATTACAACAGTGTTCACTACAGGCCATAATAATGCATTTGAAGAAGAAAGTTGTTTATACATTCATGATCAAAGATTTCAACCTTGCAAAATCTGTCCATCAGTCAGATATCAAAAACTAAGATTTCCCTTTTCCTATAACTAGGAATGACTATTTGCTAGAGATGTTCCTAATATGAGTGTGAATTCTTGAGAAAGTATTCACAGCATGTTTGTAAAAACTAAAAGGCTAGCAAAAAGCAAACATGCTGGAAGAAATCTAGAACTGAGCAACCCTTGCATAGGACAAAGATTTATGAAGAAGGATACGAGCCTATGGGGTAATCAAGTCACTTGTGATTATTTACTGTTCAGTAATATTTAGTTCTTGGCCGTGTTTATTGACTGTAATTCAAAGTTACTGCCTTTGGACTCTTCGTCTGTTATGTTTTGAGAATAGTTTGATAATTTCTTGTCACCGTCTCTTCTCATTGTGTGTATGAAATTGCAGATTGTCCAGAAGAGGGAGGGAGATCAGTATAAGTGTGTCTGTTATAAACCACCATGGACTGCCTAAGTCATTTGTTTTCTATAGAAAGTCTGGTAAATATTTTTTGTTCTGTTCTCCTTTTACCATATTTTAGTACTTCAGTTGCTACAAGTTTTATGGCAAAATCATACCATCCATAAAAACAGAATCCAGACTGCCACTAAATGTTTTTAAATAACATCAACTGGCCAATAACTTAATTTTGTTAATGGTTCTAACTATCTTGTTAAATTAACAATACCTAAAATAAAAGTGGAGCAAGAATAACCAGTTTAATTGAATAAAGAAAGCAGCCATTAAATAATAATTAATCCAGAACAAGCTTGCTATTTTTCCTTAAATAAGATTCTTTGAAGCATTAATAAAAGAAGCTAACAAAGCAATATAAGAACTCTAAGACTAAACTCTTAGCAACCAAAGCTAAAACTAGAATCTGATACATAAGGTCGTCATTAAAATAGAAAGGTCAAAACCAATTATTTTAGAAAAGACAATTTTAATAGAATGTTACAAAAGTCAAAACAAGAAATTAAAACTTAATCTTTGTAAAAATGACAAAGCACTAGGAGACCAACTCTTTAGAAGATGGGGTTGAAACAAACTTCACAGTGAAGATCTGAGGCAGCAGCAAGTACTGCTATTTCCCTCAGGTGACTGCAGCTTTATTAGCAGCAACACCTGAGTGTTATGATCACCTGAGAAGTGGCAGAAGCATATAAAGATTATTTTGAGGGATGAAAATAAGGAGAGATGGAAAATATAAAGGTGAAGATAGAAATGTAATTAAAATTTTATTTAGTCTGAAATCAAATAATCATCAGATAAAATTGAGCATGTGGAAAATGCTTTATAAATAAAATGTATTATTTTTATTATTATTAAAATATCAAAACTAGAACATAAACTTAGACATCATAGTGAAAATGCAATTTGCAAAAATCCTGACTACTGCTGATCTGCAAAATTTGACAAACCAATTTTCACAGCAAATATGCTGTATTTGCCATTGACATTATTTGCCAAATATTTCCCTGTAAATGCAGCTTATCTCCATCTTGAACAAACATTTTTTTCCCAGTGTCCCATAATGCTTTGTGAGTCCAACGTGACATCATAGAGCTTTAGCTGCTTCAGGCATGCGTGGTGCCACATCACATTCTGGGGTACATAAGCTGATGACTATAATGAAAATATGAGTACTGCCACCTGATATATAACACTGATCCCTGTGTGCTGGACTGCATGGCTAATTTGCAGGCATAATTAGCCGTTTGCTGGAGCTAAGATTCAAAACAATCCTTAAAGAAGAACTTCCCCCTCCCGGAAAAAGAATATATATGTAAGCCTTTGAAATATTAATAATAACAAAAGATTTATTGCTTTTTAAAAGATGTTTCTGTCTTCTCTATGGAAGAAAACAGTGTGAAGCATCTGCACAGAAATTGGAAGCAAAAAGATGTTCTAGCTGCACCAGGTGCCATGACTTCAACAACTCAGGCCACATTTTTGGCCACAATTATCATAGTTCAGCATAATTAGCGGATCATTCCATAGTTCTAAGGGACACTTAAAATGCAATTACAGCATTATAATCCACTCAAAACTAGTTCAGTTTTTCCTTTTCCATTGACTTCAGTAAATTTTGAAGAGTTCAGTAAAGTTCCCAAACATTTCTGTATTTCTTGTGAATGCATGGCAAAGAGAACTCTGCAGGGTTCAATCATCATTAATGCTGACACAGCCTTGAATTCCTAAGCTTTCATTAACACTAATGATTGTTTAGAAAAGGGAGTGATATTTGGATAACAAGCTACAGCATGCCACCATCTTATATAGGTGGAGAATAGAAACTATAAACATGGCCACAGACATGCAAAGATACCCACAAAAACCAATCATACTAAAATTTATTAACTTAAAAGTTTAAATAAACATATAAAGTTCTAGAAATGAAACTGTTGGGGTCCTTGCCCCATTTAGTACGACAAACTGTTTTGAAGACAATTTTAGAAATGGATAAAAAGAACTAGGCAACATCTAGATAATGACAGTATTCAGCCGATGAGATTTCTGCCTTGTTCTCCTTGATGTACTTATTTATTTATGTAAATGTAAATTGAGGTCCTTCCTTTTATTCAATAATTTCTGCATTTGTTCTGTATTTATGTAAGGGCCCTGCCTTTGCATTTACTGACAAGTGGTATATAAGAACTGAATGTCTTTGATGAAAGATAATTTACCAAATCTTTTTTTTTTTTTTGCATTTGTGGTTTGCCATGTCATGATCGGCAGGACTTAGTCTATAAGTCACCCTTAAGTGAAATGAGAAATGTCTTTCAAGAACAAAGTAAGTTTGCTTAGTGATGACCTTTTAAATATTTAAGTTTTCATTTGTTTTATACTTTTTATTTTGGTTGTCTAAGTATTTTTGTTATATTTTTGTTAAGCAACCTTTTAAGCTCTCTCAGCTGCCCACCTTCTTCAACTTTTCATCTCCTGATCTTTTCCAGTCTCTGTGCAAATCAATTCTTTTTCTCTGAGACTCTTCAGTCCTTAACAGATAAATCCTTTACTGTGCCTCAGTGATTGAAGTTGTACATTGACTGGCTTTCTCTCTGATCTTGTGTACTGATCATAAGAAGTCGTTGAATGCATTTATTCTTCAGTAGATGGATAGACCAGCCACTCCACTCTACCATTCAGAGCAATAAATGTTTGATAGCCTGGAGAAACTGGATCTATCACTAGTGTGGCTGAGCTACACCTGGAGAAAATAGGTGAATGAGTTGTTGTATGAACCATATAACCTCCAGAAAATCCAGCCTGGTGTCACATAAGTTTCCTTACTTATAAGGCAGTGTTCCAATGATTTATTCAATTAGTTTGTAGCAACATTTTTGACATGAAAATTCTACTGAGGCCATCCCATAATTTCCCTTCATGTGTGCTGACTAGTCTAACGTAAAAATTAACTTACCTAACTAATATCTGTCCCCTTTTGCTAATGATTAGTGAAATACAAATACATATCCTTCACACCAGAAGAAAATCAATCAAAATGACACTGGTGCCCGGGCACTCTCGATTGGCATTTTTTTTTTTTTTGTTTTTTCTGTCCACCCTGGCCATCGGACCTTACTTATTCTATGTTAATTAATGTTGACTTATGTTTATTTTTTATTGTGTCTTCTATTTTTCTATTCTTCATTTTGTAAAGCACTTTGAGCTACATTTTTTTGTATGAAAATGTGCTATATAAATAAACATTGTTGTTATTGATTATAATTGCAATATTACCATCTAACATCATCATCATCTGAAAAAATACAGCAATATAAATTTAAACATAGCAAAAAAAAGTGAGTCAATGAATTACCTGAACTAAAATAGAAAGTTTAGAACCAAACAGCGCTTAGTTGAAAAAAGGAGGACAAGCCATAATAAGATTGAAAAACACACATTTCACACATTGTTCATTTTGAGCTGCACACTGCTTGCCCAGGAGCATCAATAACCATGCAAGCATTCTTTGAAACAGGAGCATCAGATTGCTGGCTTCTTTTCCACAAAGAAAATTGAGCATGGTCCTCCTCAGCTGTTGGTGAAAATCAAGATGCAGCATAATTTCTTGTGAATGATATATTCCTGATAAAGATCTCTGTTCTTTTTCATTTTAAGTTACTGCAGCTACCTTTAAGGGAGACAATTGCACTGGACTTTTTATATCTATTTTCTGGCATATGCTACATGGCTTTGACTGGGAAAAGCTCAAAATGTATAAGAGCAAATGCACAATTCAAAAAACAACCACAGACCTTCCTCCTTCAAGGCCCACAGCTAAACTGGAAAGTTCAGGTTACACATGCACATACACACACACACACACCCACACACACCATGGTATAGAGAATAGAGAACACTGCAGGGCCAATTGGTCTAACCCCTCAGCCGGAAACAGCCTTGCAGCACCTGGCACAAAGGCATTTTCATATACCACAAGAACTAATTTACTAAACAAGTATTTAAGTTTAGCATACTGTATAATATAAAATGAAAAAATGCTTAAGGAGGCAGAACTGAGCGTTGTTATAAACATGTTAATTATAAGTTAAATTACTGACTAAAGCCTATTATTTATTTTGCAAAACATCTTATGAGCCTGGCCCCTACTAGCCCTAAATGCAAAAATACCACTGTTAGTTGTATTTATTATTCACTTTCCTCTCCCTTGTGTGCTTCTATAAGAAATAAGCTGAGGACACAGTGTTTCCAGATTTTTGGTGGGCCAAAGCACCATAACCACATCATAGCTAAAATACCTCATCCTCAATGTGCTGAGCAGCCAGTTTCCTATGTTCACAACAGAACTTTGCAAGGTACCTAAATGAACTCTATTCCTCACAAAATAAGGATGCCTACTTTTGAAATGCAGCGACGGAATACAGTGCATCTGGAAAGTATTCACAGCGCATCACTTTTTCCACATTTTGTTATATTGCAGCCTTATTTAAAAATGGATTAAATTCATTTTTTTCCTCAGAATTCTACACACAACACCCCATAATGAAAACGTGAAAAAAGTTTACTTGAGTTTTTTGCAAATTTATTAAAAATAAAAAAATTGAGAAAGCACATGTATACACTATAAGTATTCACAGCCTTTGCCATGAAGCTCAAAATTGAGCTCAGGTGCATCCTGTTTCCCTTGATCATCCTTGAGATGTTTCTGCAGCTTAATTGGAGTCCACCTGTGGTAAATTTGGTAAATTCAGTTGATTGGACATGATTTGGAAAGGCACATACCTGTCTATATAAGGTCCCACAGTTGACAGTTCATGTCAGAGCACAAACCAAGCATGAAGTCAAAGGAATTGTCTGTAAACCTCCGAGACAGGATTGTCTCGAGGCACAAATCTGGGGTAGTTTACAGAAAAAATGTCTGCTGCTTTGAAGGTCCCAATGAGCACAGTGGCCTCCATCATCTGTAAGTGGAAGAAGTTCGAAACCACCAGGACTCTTCCTATAGCTGGCCAGCCATCTAAACTGAGCATTCAGGGGAGAAGAGCCTTAGTCAGGGAGGTGACCAAGAACCCGAAGGTCACTCTGTTAGAGCTCCAGAGGTCCTCTGTGGAGAGAGGAGAATCTTCCAGAAGGACAACCATCTCTGCAGCAATCCACCAATCAGGCCTGTACTGTAGAGTGGCCAGATGGAAGCCACTCCTTAGTAAAAGGCACATGGCAGCCTGCCTGGAGTTTGCCAAAAGGCACTTGAAGGACTCTCAGACCATGAGGAACAAAATTCTCTAGTCTGATGAGACAAAGATTAAACTCTTTGATGTGAATGCCAGGCGTCACGTTTGGAGGAAACCAGGCACCGCTCATCACCAGGCCGATACCATTCCTACAGTGAAGCATGGTGGTGTCAGCATCATGCTGTGGGGATGTTTTTAAGCGGCAGGAACTGGAAGACTAGTCAGGATAAAGGGAAAGATGACTGCAGCAATGTACAGAGACATCCTGGATGAAAACATGCTCCAGAGCGCTCTTGACCTCAGACTGGGGCGACGTTTCATCTTTCAGCAGGACAACGACCCTAAGCACACAGCCAAGATATCAAAGGAGTGGCTTCAGGACAACTCTGTGAATGTCCTTGAGTGGCCCAGACTTGAATCCAATTGAACATCTCTGGAGAGATCTTAAAATGGCTGTGCACAGACGCTTCCCATCCAACCTGATGGATCTTGAGAGGTGCTGCAAAGAGGAATGGGCGAAACTGGCCAAGGATAGGTGTGCCAAGCTTGTGGCATCATATTCAAAAAGACTTGAGGCTGTAATTGCTGCCAAAGGTGCATCGACAAAGTACTGAGCAAAGGCTGTGAATACTTATGTACATGTAATTTCTCAGTTTTTTTATTTTTAATAAATTTGCAAAAACCTCAAGTAAACTTTTTTCACGTTGTCATTATGGGGTGTTGTATGTAGAATTCTGAGGAAAAAAATGAATTTAATCCATTTTGGAATAAAGCTGTAAGATGACAAAATGTGGAAAAAGTGATGCGCTGTGAATACTTTCTGGATGCACTGTATTTTTGAAAAATGATGTGGGGAAATACAAGGCCTTTTAAATTACACAGGCCCATTCCTTACAGTCCAATTTAAGCCACAATATGTTTTCAGTTTCACAGAGCTCACCTCCAGGCTTGGCAAAATCTACAAGACCAAAATCTCATAAAGTAAGTGAGTCATCTCCCACAACATGATCTGTCATTTAATTCCATAAATTATCAATAATTTTCAGTTGTTTTTGATTTACTTTAAAAGAACTATGTACAGGATGAAAATGCCTCAGACTTGATATTTCATTTCAGCTGGGCAACTAACAACAACTAATTATGAAAAAATCTAGAGCTGCAGTCATAAACCCACTTAAACGTTTCATTATTCAACATTTAAGAAACATTACATTTGGGGCTACTATGTACTATAAGTACCTCTTATGGACATTTGGTTCAGTACTCATCTTTGAAGCTCAGAAATCATTGTCCTTATGTCGGGCTGCTTCTTTGTGTCCAAATATAGTAATTTCAGCATATGGCACAGCAAGCACTGCTTCCAGCCCTGCCAGTTAAAATGGTACCTGAAGTTCTCCTCGGAGAGAAACAACCAAAGTAATAAGCTTTAAAATATGAAACATGAGCAGTTGGTATCATGCATGCATGGGATGACTTCACATCTCAATTTCTGAAGGCATAATCCTATAATAAGCATTTTGGAATGTATTAATAAGTCAAAAATGCATTTGAATGTTTGCCAAGGAGAGAGAGTACGCACAGAGCACAGTCATTTGTGAAGTATGAAATGGTTTAAATACTCAGGCCTTAGCAGACGGGTAGGATTAATTGGGTTTCATGCAGGCTGATCATGACAGAGCAAATGCACCCAGGAGTCCACATTAAAAATATGCGAGGCAATGGCCATTTTGATGTAAGTTTGCCTGAATTGTGGTCCGAACGTGTTCTGGATAATAAAAATGAACATTGCTTCAGACAGAAACCTTTGTAGAAATTGCCATTTCGATCTGGTTTACTGTGTTATGATAATCAGTATTTTATATACAGTAGCCCCCTTCACAAAGCATATCATACGTTATAAAGTAAACAAGATTGCAATTGAATGTATGAAAGTATAACATTCTTCAAAATAAATATTGCCATAATGCAAATGTTTATTTTCAATGTACAGTACAGGCCAAAAGTTTGGACACACCTCCTCATTCAATGTGTTTTCTTTATTTTCATGACTGAAGGCATCAAAACTATGAATGAACACATGTGGAGTTATGTACTTAACAAAAAAAGGTGAAATAACTGAAAACATGTTTTATATTCTAGTTTCTTCAAAATAGCCACCCTTTGCTCTGATTACTGCTTTGCACACTCTTGGCATTCTCTCGATGAGCTTCAACAGGTAGTCACCTGAAATGGTTTTCACTTCACAGGTGTGCCTTATCAGGATTATTTAGTGGAATTTCTTGCTTTATCAATGGGGTTGGGACCAGCAGTTGTGTTGTGCAGAAGTCAGGTTAGTTAGACGATCATTTATTTTTCAACAGGACAATGACCCCAAACACACCTCCAGGCTGTGTAAGGGCTATTTGACCAAGAAGGAGAGTGATGGAGTGCTGTAAATGGTCATGAAAATAAAGAAAACACATTGAATGAGGAGGTGTGTCCAAACTTTTGGCCTGTACTGTATATGTTTTACATTATCTGAGCATAAGTAGCTTAAATGTCAGCTTAAAGAGGAGATGGAATTGAACCCATTGCCTTTTGGTTCACGTTCCCCATTCTTACTGTAGTTTCTTTTCTTACACAGAAAGGGAAAGAAATGAATAAACAATTAAACAAAAAAAATACACCAGAGATCCTAAAAAACACATAAAATAAAAAATACTTGATTCTGAGTACCTGCTATATAATAAGAATACAGGGTTCAAAGCCCTGTTACGCTTTCAACTTGCCTTGAGATACTGTATGTTTTCCACAGGGTTTCATTGTCTCCTTGGTGATTCCGACTGATCAATCGTACTTGAGTGGTGTTTATGGATACAACATTCAAAACCAACACTGACAGGCCCATGTAACCCAGCATGCAACACAGAGCAAGCAGCATGCTTGGCAAAGAATCAGTGAGATTCAGTCTATGCAGATCAAAACCAATCAAGCCCAAAGGGTACTGTATGTCAGAAGATACTCAGTACTCTGTAGGAGTCAACTTTAATAAGTGTGTGTTGGATTTTTTTTGCTTTTTGTTTTTTTTTTATCTTCAAACGAACTACAAATTCCAGGTTTTGAATTTGTTGTGCGTATACTTCAAAACTGTGTGTTTATTGTGTGAATATGTATAATACACAAGTGCTATTCTTGATTAACAAAAATAACATAGTTCAGGCAGTGTTTGATTTATTTATTGAAGAGTCTTGGATGATTTCTGTTGTAAAATCTGCTCATACTCTCTGAGTCCCTCAATATATGCAGTGGATTAATATAAGAAAGTCAGGTCTGAGGCCTACCTGTAGGGGGCAGGCTACCAAATGGCAGCATTGCTGTGGGGATTTGGTGAGGACATTTAACTCTTTATTGGTTTCACAGAGGTCGCATTTAGTTAATCATTGTTTGTTAACTGAATTTTCTTTGAAACAGTTTTCTGTTCCATTATATCACTAGAGGTCTGCATGGCGTTAGGTTACACTACATTCATTCTTTCCTTTTTCACTGCTTATCTGAGACTAGGATGCTTGAGCAACAGTCAGCACTACTTTGTCTAATAATACGAAGAAAAATACTTTTTATTTACATAGCACTTTCCCCATGTTTCTTACTTTTCACTGTGAATTATACTTTGTTTTTCTTGTTTTTATGTAAAGTCCATTAGGGGAAACAAATCGTGAGAAGATCCATGATAATTTGCATGAGATTGCTAAGATCCTTCTGTCCATTAGTCTATTTTGTGAATTTGCTTTTTGTATTTGGCTAACAACCATTTCTAAAGTTAGCGTTTCTTCAGATTTCCTTATACGATATAACCACTGGTCCGTAGAATATATTTACCACAGAAATTCTTGAATTCCCAGGTCATATTTTCTAGCCAACGTTTACACTTTTCGGAACATTTGAAACCAAATATTACGTCATGTTCTGTCTGGATGTTTGAAACTCCAAAGGGGAGCAGCTCTCTGATCTAATGTTAGAATATTTGATGAGTTAGAACTTAGAAGGAGGACCCACTCCACTCCTTTAATTTAGTAAATCTTGAGGCTTGACACTCCAAGAGGGAACACACAACACAATCGCACACAATCTTCATTCTAATGTTAGTAACTCTGGATGATAAAATCTCTTCTCTATTAAGAAATCAGACTTAAAAAGAGAGTACCACCACTTACATATTTCCACTTCAGGCATTGGTTGTGTCAGGGTTCTTACCTGGCCGGGACGCCTAGAAGGTCCGGAAGGTGGCAGTAAAAGCTTCTGGGTCAGGAGGACACCACCGCCCTGGAGCAGGAGAGGACCACGGGAGAGGAGGAGAGACTTTCCAACTCGTTGGGACCCGTGGCCACCGCCAGGGGGCATCTTATGCCTCCTCGAACCTGGGAGAACATTACTTCCGCCACACTTGGTAAGATGGCGGAGGAACCTGCCAGGGACGCCCGGAGTGCTTCCGGGGCAAAGGGCAGCACTTCCGCCACACCAGGAAGTGCTCCCGGAAGATCGTTATCAGCCACCTGGAGCACATCCGGGTGGGAATAAAAGGCGCTGCCTCCCAGCAATCTGGGAACTAGAGTCGGGAGAGGGAGCAGGACGAAGCTCCCAGGAGGAGATTGGCGGCCAAGGACTGAGAGAAAAAAGTCTAATTGTGGTGATTATTGCTTTGTGCATTGTGTGGTGTTTCGGGACTGTATTTATTTATGTTAAATAAACGTGTGAACTTTATAAAGATGTGGTCTACGAATGGTGGTGTCTGGGCAAGTCTTACAGTTGGATAAATTATGATACAGAGTAAATAGGTTTATTGTATTTTTTGCACCTCCTAGGTCTGCAAAGAGTTTTTCATTCTTCTGCTGGACCACAAGTCAAAACAGTTGAAAACATCTGCCCACCCTACTAATTAACGTATTCATTCACCCCAGAACCAATTATGACAGTCAAATACGTTGAACGAAACATAACACTTGCAAACCTATGTAATCCAATTAAGTATTGCATGGGGCCACAGCCTATCCAATCAGCAGTCGGCACAAGATAGGAAACAGCACCACTACATCGCAGGTTCCATTCACACACTCGCCCACCAAGTGCCTATTTGGAAATATTAGTTACCGTAACCAGAATGTCTTCTGCGATGCAAGAAGTGTAATGTCTTGTCTGACTGCTATCCTCCACAATAGGATTATGCAGAAACCAGACCCTGCCAGTCATTGCAGGCTCTGTAATCTACGCCAAGATTATTAGTACCAGAGAAACCAGACCAGAATGAGTTAATTCTTCATTTAATAAATACATTTATAATTTACCCCCATTTCTTTTAGTTACTCTGTACTTGTGCCTCTGATTTTCTCTGTCTGAGTGGTTATTAGAGGCCTGTGATTTTTGATTGTTTTTAGTTATAGTGGACAGCGCTTCTCCACTCTCACTAAAATGCTCTGAGCCAACAATCATTCCTGTGTGTTTTCCATCACTCAAATCTGAATAGGTAAAAAAGCAAATAGAAATCAAAGTGATCCTTTGAAATCCACACTTTCCTTGTCACCTTTACAAAGGAGGGCTGATGATTACTGAGCACCTACTCAAGGCCTCATTTTAATATTTAGCGAATCACACACAGTAATTAAAATGTACATTTTTAAAATAAGGTCTGTATCACAGGAACACCCTCAGCCACATGCTTTAATAAGCTCGCTACAGTTTGCCTTCATCTTTACATTTTCATATTCAGCAGGTAGTTGTGGTTTTGCTAAGTGTCCCTTGAGTGCTCTTAGCCTACAAAAATAATTGCAACATGGGAAAGATTGGGCATTAAAACAAGGCTCAAGCCACAGGGTTTTGTCAGCAGATGATTAGACTGCAACTGTGTATGATGCTCCTCCAGCAATTAAAAAGAAGAAGAAAAAAAAAACATTATTTTGCACCCACTTTTTTCAAAACTGCTTTATAAGACAAAGCATACAAGCATATTAGTAGCTTTAAGGAAATTTAAGGTTTTGAAATTGATTTGATTTCTTTTATGTGGCAAGCATCATCTTCTGAGTTCCTCAAGGTAAAGGGTTATAGTTAAATTAACTATGCCAGCCATGCAATGGCAACAACTGCTTTGTTTTTAGGATACTAACACTGGGAGAACTCATATAATTATTTTGATTGGCAGAAGTAAACACCTTTTCAGGAAAAGATATACCATCCATAATGAGAGGCATGCTTCTCATGTGAATGAAGGTGCAATGAGCAAACTCCACACCAATAGTGACTGAATCAAAAGTCAAATCTGGGGTCCCTAGAGCTGAGAGTCTGAAGTGCTAATTACTGCTTTAAATTATGACACTCTCTATGTAAGGATAACCTGATAAAACTTCTTACAAAGTAAGTAAAAAAGCTGAGGGTGATAAATGTCTACTTAAAAGAATGTGCATTATTCTAAATGGTTTGATTAAATATCATAATCTTTAACTGCATGCACGAAGCATATAGAAAGGATGTAAATGAAAGCTTGTATCTTGTGCTCTCATTCTTTTCCTTGTCTATACATCTGGCCTTTTCGCCTGTCATTTCAGCCTCAGTGTCCCAATAGATGTAACCTCAATGGAA
This sequence comes from Polypterus bichir lapradei, assembly GCA_026402145.1. NCBI lineage: Eukaryota > Metazoa > Chordata > Cladistia > Polypteriformes > Polypteridae > Polypterus > Polypterus bichir. The sequence goes on along the minus strand of JANRMT010062854.1, from coordinate 94,953,051 downwards.
CTAAGCCCATATACTCAAAAATGTTACTTCTTTTGTTGCATTGTGTAAAACAGAATAGTTTAAAAGTCTCATCATGTTCACGACTTTTTATCTGAACTCTTCAATCAATGACTGATGACGCATTCTGGCAGAAATGCGGCCTTTTATAAAGTGGGCACATTCCTGAAATCAGCTTAAACCAAGATTTGGCTCCCTCTACAGGTTACCAAATGACAGTTTACAGTCAAAAATGAGCAGAAATGAAATTCAGGCAGATGCCTTGATAGCTATAAAATTCATTCATATTTCTCTTTTTGTGAACTTGGAGTTTTGTGTAAAATTGTGCAACATTTGTTGGATTTTATTGTTATCAATGCTGTATGTTTGTAAAAAGGAGATGATATTTGTATAATGCTTTCTAACATGTTACTACTTAATTTATATATCCATCCATTGCTAAACCCACTCAATCTCGTTCAAAGATGCAGGATATTATTATTAACATTATTTTTTTTTTTGTTGTTGCTTATTATAAAGACCTTTCACACGTATCTTTCTCTGTGCATTATCTTATTAAACTTTCATCAAGTGGATTCTTTTATTGAGGAATCAAATCTTGCTTTTAAGAACCAGCTTGATTGTTTCATAATTCTGCCTCCAGGTTTGTTCCTCAGTAGTATTTTTCATAATTGTGTATTAAAATTCGAAACTATTCAATACATCTAATGGGCACTGCAGACATAATGAAAATTATGTCAGATTTTTGGCTTGGATTTCCATCACTGCAATGTGTCTTTTAGTCAGTCAGTCATTGTCCAACCCGCTATATCCTAACACAGGGTCACTGGGGTCTGCTGGAGCCAATCCCAGCCAGCACAGGAGCAAATTCCAGGCAGGGTGCCAGGACACACACACCCACCCAAGTACACACTAGGGACAATTTAGGATCGCCAATGCACCTAACCTGCACGTCTTTGGACTGTGGGCGGAAACTAGAGCACCCAGAGGAAACCCGTGCAGACACGGGGAGAACCTGGGAAGCGAACCCAGATCTCCTTACTGCGAGGCAGCAGCACTACCACTGTGCCGCTGTGCTGCCCATGTGTCTTTTAATTTGAGAATAATCTGTTACTTTGCAACTCCTGGATCCTGGGTTCAAATCACCGGCTTTGGGGAGTTTAGCAATTCTCTCAATTTTCTTACGTGGCTTTTCATCAGTAGGTATTTTGGTTTCCTCCAATAACTCATAAGACTTGCAGGATCCTGTTTGGATGAGGTGTGTGTAAATGTGCCTTTGTCCAGTTCAGAACTCAAGCTCCATGTTACCTGTATAGACTCTCATAAATAACTTAATTTTAGAATTTTTAAAAAATTAGGATTACCTTTGAAGATGGGTGTATTTTTTAATAAGTAACATGTTATAGGTTTCTCAAAGTAGTGAATGATAAAAAAGATAAAAAAATATAATTTGGTTTACTGTGTTGTGTTATGAGAATTAGGAGTTCTAGGCAGCTCTCAATATTTGTGCTCCGGCATCACTTCTTGCAAGTACTAGTTTTTGTTTAGAACTTTTATCTTTTTTATTATTATTTTCTATGTACCTTTTGGTCTTTCAGATGTCTCTATTGGGGTGTTAATGTTGTATTACCAGTTTTGCAATTTTCTGTTCTTAGACCTTTTCTTATCATGAAAGCACACCGTGTGTCATATATGATATACTGTGTATCTTCAGTCAATATCTTAGCCAAAACACAACATACACCTTAAGCCATATGAAAATATATTTGAATGTCAGTAATGAATTTATTGCTGCAGCAAGCTTCATTTATCTCTGTAGAGCTCTTGGGTGGAGCATGGTGACATATTGGTTAGAGCTGAGGCCTCCCAGGTTCACACTGCTGGGTTAAAATCCTATAGTAATACTATAAGAGAGGTTCAGGTTATCCTTGTGTCTGCTGAGGTTTTCTGTGGTACCTCTGATTTGTATCTGCATCCCAAAGACTTGGAAAATTAGGGTATTCAGCAACTCTAAGTTGGTCCAGTGGTCCTGTTGGATAGACTGATGCTTTGGCATAAGGTTGCTTCCCACGTTGAACACGATGCTACCTGGATATGATCCAGCCCCTTATGACCCTGTATTATAGAATAACAAGATTCACAAATAGAATGAATGAATGAACAAAGGAGTCAAAATAATACAAGAGTCAAAGGCACACTTCTACAAGGATAGGATTGCAAAGCGTGTATGAATAGGGCTGAAGCCATTACTGAATTGTTTATACCATGACAGCAGATGAGGCTTGAGCCAAGTAATATTTTAAATCACCTTTTGTTTTTTCATATGCAACTTAAAATGAATCTATTTGATAGGATGTCTATGTGTTCTTTGAGGATTCAATTTATTATTAAAGTTTGTCCTTTTCTTTAGATCTACATAATGGATATTAATATCCTGATCATGTACAGCATATGATGTATCATCAGAATTAGATGTTTATAAGTTGTGGTTTCTAAGAGTCATCCCTTGAACACATTATCAAGTGTTCTGAGCGACACCAAGATATTAAAAAAATGTCAGCTTTTCAAAAAAATTCATATCCATTCTTTGTTTACCCTCTGAAGATATCAGATACTTGTTTGTGCATTTACTGCATATATTTCTTGAAATAAACCACATAAAAGTGGACAAATTGGAATGAGTGACAATACATACAATCATAAAAATAATTTTGATTTGTTTTAGCTGAGTGCTCTGCCTTGTTCTAAGGGATGGTCACACATATACCTATAAGGAGGGAATGTCACTTGAAGTGCAGTTTCGTTTCATTTAATTCAGCTCACTGCAGTTCAGTTGCATTCAAATGGCTTTACTGGCATAACAAACTGACAAGTTTTGCCAGAGGTTTTTTTCCCGTTTTTTTTTTAATGTGTTTCCTAAAGGACTGTGCAGAGCTATTCTCCTGTAATGATGTTGCGGGATTGACATTCACATTGTCACTGGCTAAGGGTGAGGCAATGATTACTAGGGCATGAGGTGAAGGTACACTGTGTGTGTCAGATTATTTTATTTTGGATTATTTTAGACATGCGACTGTAACCAAGCACAGTGCCGTTATTTCTGATCTCTTAAAAACAGTACTCTATGTTATATTATAAAGTAGCACAAGCAGTAAGGTGGCATTACAGTGCAGCCTTTAGCTATGTTGGCTGCAGATGCAATGTCTCAGTTTCAAGTTCTACATCCAGTTGTTGTCTGTGTGGAGTCTGCATGATCTTACTGTGTATATTTGGACATTCTTCCCACATCTCTAAAGACATGCATGTTAGATTAACTGGTGTGTCTAAATTGGGACCATGGCAGTATGTTTTTTTTTCTTTTCACAGACTTTGCCCTGTGATGAACTGATGTCATGTCCAGGTTTGATTCCTGCCCTGCACTCATTGCATTTCTAGCTCAGATACTGAATTAAATCATGTAGTTTGAGAATGTTATGTTAAGTAGATCAAGTAGCAATCATTCAGTAAGATTATTTCTTATAGACCGTAGCATGTTTTGTATCACTCATTACATTATTTATGTTCTGTTTTCAACATATGAGGTACTTTATAATTTACTTTGTGTTCATGCTCAGTCTATAAAGCACCATCTTATCCCTAGTTATACATCCATCCAGACATTATATTCTTAAACTCACTTACTCCAATAAATGTTTGTTGAATGCTGGAGCTTATGCCAGCAGTAGCACTGGGCACAAAGCCAAAGACAGCCCTGGACAAAGTGTCAGTCCATCACAAAATGCATATACACTCACATTCACACTCACATGGGCCATTTTATAATCATCAGCTCACCTAATCTGCATGTTTTTGGGAAAACGGAAGTACACTAATCCACCCAATCATTTATACACCAAATGTCTGCAATTTGGAAGTATGACTTATGAGACAGAGTTAGGAGTTGTCCCCTTCCACATTCACAAAAGAGTACAGAATTGATTCAGCAGGCTAATGGGATGTCAGATTGATATGTACATAGATAGATAGATAGACAGATACTTTATTAATCCCAAGGGGAAATTCACATAATCCAGCAGCAGTATACTGATACAAAAAACAATATTAAATTAAAGAGTAATAAAAATGCATGTAAAAACAGACAATAACTTTGAATAATGTTAGCGTTTACCCCCCCCAGGTGGAATTGAAGAGTCGCATAGTGTGGTGGAGGAACGATCACCTCAGTCTGTCAGTGGAGCAGGACAGTGACAGCAGTCTGTCACTGAAGCTACTCCTCTGTCTGGAAATGATACTGTTTAGTGGATGCAGCGAATTCTCCATGATTGACAGGAGCTTGCTTAGCGCCCGTCACTCTGCCACAGATGTTAAACTGTTCAGCTTCATTCCTACAATAGAGCTTGCCTTCCTAACAAGTTTGTCCAGGTGTGAGGCATCCTTCATCTTTATGCTGCCTCCCCAGCACACCACCGCGTAGAAGAGGGCACTCGCCACAACCGTCTAGTAGAACATCTGCAGCATCTTATTGCAGATGTTGAAGGACGCCAACCTTCTAAGGAAGTATAGTCAGCTCTGAGCTTTCTTACACAGAGCATCAGTATTGGCAGTCCAGTCCAATTTATCATCCAGCTGCACTCCCAAGTACTTATAGGTCTGCACCCTCTGCACACAGTCTACTCTGATGATCACGGGGTCCATGAGGGGCCTGGGCCTCCTAAAATCCACTACCAGTTCCTTGGTCTTGCTGGTGTTCAGGTGTAGGTGGTTTGAGTCACACCATTTAACAAAGTCTTTGATTAGCTTCTTATACTCCTCCTCAACATACTATACTCCTCATATCAAGGGAGATTATTCTTATGCTATAAAAAACACTAGTGAAACCTCATGTGGAATGTTTTGGTCTCCATAAGCTGCACTAGATGTTTGAAGCAAGAGCAACTAAGCTGATTCCAGGACTGTGGGGTACAAACTATAAGGAAAGATTAAAAGAGCTGAAGAGTGAGTGCATAGTGAGTCCATAGAGTATATAAGCTGTTCATGAATGCTTTTCTAAAATGGCTCTACATGAGGGAAATTCCTAAGGATTGGAAGCTACAGTAGCAAATATTATGTCATTATATAAAAGGTGATCAGGATGATGCAAGACCTATAGGTCAATATGCTTAACTTGCATCATGGGTAAATAATTAAACTGAACAAAATATGGATTATTGGCAAAAGTGTGCAGAGCTCTAAATTTAATTAACAAAAATAACAGATATTATTGATATGAAACGGGATATTTTAAGCATGTTCAGAATGTAAAGTTGTGATTTTATTGTTTTATTTTGAGGGTATAGCAGCTTATTGGTTATTATTTAGATCTCAAAGTATCATTTTGTGTTATGCAACTCTATGGAGCAGAGCTCAGATCCCAGCCCAGTCAGTCTCCATCTGTATTCTGTATGTTCTTCCTGGACTACTTCTCTGGACACTCTGGTTTCTCGCCAGGGGCCTCATTAAAAAAACTTTGTGTAGATTCAAGTGTAAAAATATGTGCATGCCAAAAAACCTGACATGCACACATTTCTGCACAAATTACTGTTTATAAATCATAAAACACCTTGTAAATGTGCATACATGAACACACCTCGAACACTGGCTTGAAATGTCCATATATGGAGTATGCTAATCAACCTCATACAAACGCAGTCACAATACCGCAGAACTTCATTGGCTGGTAAAGCATCTTCCCACAAGATAAACACTGTGAGACCCCTCCAACCTCCCCCAGATTCCATGGTATTTGGCTGTGCTCCTCTACTGACAGCACAAAATCATGTGCGTCATTCTTAGAAAAGCGTAAGGCACTGGTGTCACAGCGGGTAGCCACAATCACCTGGCACATAGAATGACGTTATTGCTGTAGTAATAAATAGTACAGGCCATATGAAACGCTGAGATTTAAGCCTGTTACCTTACCAATAAGCCAGCCACAATATACAGCACCATCAGCTTTGACAAATCTACTTTGCCCCTAAATAAATGACTTACGTGTTGATCCAGGCCACAGAGACACAATGATTGTCAGTTTCTTCTTGGCATGACAGATGACTTGTGCATTAATGGAAGGTTGCTGCTCACAGTTAACAAAAGCAGCTTCCTTCTCGCCAGGTGCCCTTATTGCAGTATGAGTGTTCTGATTACATTAGTGGAACTGCAGACTGTTACAAACTACCCTTTTATTTTGGGAAAAAAAACATGTTTTGTTTTATGTATGTGCACCCACACCATACGAAAAATGGATGTGGCACTTCGCTGGGTGGTTAATGGCTCCTAGTACAGTGGGTATGACAGAGTGAATCATGTCTGAGACATTCCTGACCTGTCACCCAGTCCCCTGAGAAGTGACAACAGGTAGCCGATATAAACTGCTGAATAACCAAAAAAGTGCAAATATGCAGCATTAGCATTGTTAAAAGGGGCCTAAAGTAGAGTCTGTACGTCATATTCATCCCTTCTGAAGCGCAATATGTTTGTCACGTCAATACAGCATGATGGTATGAGTTATTATGTGTGTTATTCATCATGTATGTGGTTTGGCTGGGCTTCCCCACTTGATCAAGTGTGTTGTCATTTCCTAGTTTCTCTGTAAAGTTACATACACATTGGTAAGAGTTGCCATACCTATACACGTGTTCCCCTGTGTTTCTAGTATAAATCTTGACATTTGCATGGAAAGCTGCATGCACACATTTCAGACTGCTTTTTGTGCATTTGCAAGTTTTATAAATCTCTGATCTGTGCATATTAGATAAACTGGTGACTCTAAAATGACTCAGCATGAGGGAGTTAGGATTTGCAGGGGAGTGTTCTCTGTTCTGAAATGGCATGCCATCCACAGTTGGTACCTACTGTATATTGAACTGGGCCCAGTGTTGATAGGATAGACTTCCACCATGACCGAGGATTCCATATTGCTAGCTCAAACAAGTAAGGAAATAAATGAGTGAATTTTTGTGTTGTTGTGAGAAAAATTTTAATCAGTTTTGACCAATTTATCTTTAATCTTTTTTTACAGATGCTTCTAAACAATTGTAAAAAATGGAATGTTCAAAGTGATTTCTGACAAACTGGTCATTGTTTGTAAAAATTGATATTTTGCTATAGTATTATTTGCTTTAATTGGAAACAATATCTAGTACTGCTATTTCTGTGTTGAACATTGGGCTGCACCCCCAGCCCCCCTTTACAAGTTGATGTTTTCTATACATTGCAGAGCAAGCTGTTTGTGCTTCTCACATATTAAGACAAGTTTGACAGCTTGTCCCCAAAGAGGGTCTCGCTTTCTGATTAAATTTTTAACACCCTGCATTTTGGAATTTTCCAGCAAGTCTTCAGTCTTTGAGGCAGGTCTCACGAGAATATGAAATTTTCATTTCTGCAGTACAACAGTGCTAAAGTATATACCACAAATTGGAAGAAAAAAGGGGGGAAATCAGGAAAACTGGGAAGAGAGTCTTTCAGAGGTTTCATGTAAATGAGCTTGTGCAGGACAAGATTAAAACAAAGCTGCTTCATTGTTGGATTAATAAACAAGTGAAATGCTTTTGTTTTATTCAAAAAGGGAACGATAGAGCCTTCTAATTTAAGCCACAGTATTCAATAATTTAATTTCATTTAAATAATACACATGTATTATGATTTGAGTTGTGTTCGATGTGGCTGACTTGTAAGAATACTGTCCCTTTTTCCCCAGTCTATTGAGTGGCTTACATTTAAAAACCCTAAATAACCTGTCTGCTTCTTCTCTGGTGTTGTATTTAAGCTGATACAGAATCTTCCACTGGCCTTCTTTTTTCGTTTCCTCCATGTCCATTTTATCTTAAAGCATTTGCAGAATATCCCGTACTTCTCTAAACACACTGATCCAACACTGAGCCCCTTACTCGTGTCACTATTTGGCTTCTACTGCTGATTTTTTTTTCTCTCTGAAACTTTTCCTAGTCACATTCCTCACATTTAATAAAGGCAGCATGAGGTGCAGAAGGTAGTGCAACTTTCCTGCACAAATATCTTTCCGAGTGTTCACTTGGGGTTATTTCTACAGTCTGCAGATACACTGTTAATTGGTGATTAGTGTTGCTGGATAAGTTATGTCCTCTTCGGAAACAAATATGTTGTATCAATCTCAGTCTGTATAATTTTAAGAGAAGATGTTTGTTATTCAAAGCAGCTGTATGTTGGTCAAATGGAGAATTGACTGGTTAAAGGACTTTAGAAAATGTAAAAGACCAGGAAATGAATGAAAAAGGACTTTACAATGAATGTAAGAGTAGTCTGGGGATGGACAGGGGTCAGGAAACCAGTAGTCAAACACAATAATAAAAACAATTACTCGTAATAAAGACCCCAACCATAAATAAATAGTCCATTTCTTAATTAATAATAATTCATGACAACTTTGAGGTTGTTTCAATTTTATTCTAATGAGGAACCCTTTAACCCTGAACTGTATTAATGGGGTTTGCTAATGAATGGGAATTGATTATGTTCAGTCAGTCAGTCAGTCATTCTCCAACCCGATATATCCTAACACAGGGTCATGAGGGTCTGCAGGAGTCAATTCCAGCCAGCACAGGGCGCAAGGCAGGAACAAACCCCGGACAGGGTGCCAGCCCACTGCAGGGCGCACACACATACACCCACACACTAATGAACCTAGCCTGCATGTCTTTGGACTGTGGGAGGAAACCGGAGCACCCGGAGGAAACCCACACAGACATGGGGAGAACATGCAAACTCCACGCAGGGAGGATCTGGGAAGCAAACCCAGGTCTCCTTACTGCAAGACAGCAGCGCTACCACTGTGCCACCGTGCTACCCATTGATTATCCATCCATCCACCCACCATTATCCAACCCGCTATATCCTAACTACAGGGTCACGGGGGTCTGCTGGAGCCAATCCCAGCCAACACAGGGCGCAAGGCAGGAAACAAACCCCGGGCAGGGTGCCAGCCCACTGCACCCATTGATTATTCTATAATAAAATACTACACTAATAATACATGCACACTATTATTTCATATACAGGTATGTCCAAAGCACACTGTGAAAAATTAGAAAATTTGTTGTTTTAGTTCATTGGTATAGAGTGTGAAGTCAGTAATAAAAATGCCACATGATGAAAGAGTGTTACAAGAAACATATTCTCTGCCCTTGGACACACTCAATCATTCACTTCCACAGTAAGTGCTTTGAAGCATTATTTCAATGTCAGTCAAAGTATGCTCCTATGAATATGGCCACTGTGGAAATGCTAATGTAAGAAAGTGGTGTGGTTGCCTGAAGAACAACTTGAGTAAGTGAAATTTTAGTGTTCAGAGGAGGCAGATGTATCCATGCTTCTTTGTTAGGAGGGAAAGGAATGCCACTGAGCATCCTCCTGTGATAGGAAGTGTAAAGGAACAGTGTACCATTTTGGCATTTTTTATGGTGATAACTAGAAGGTGGCCAGGTAAGAAACCTTCAGCCTGTTAGAGAACAGCACACAGTACTTGACGCATTAGGCCCATATTTTCTCTTTAATGTAGGCAGCATAGAATCTGCTGAAGAAACCTGACATTTTAAGTTAAACCGTATGATCAGCGGTGCAGGGTTACCAGAGGCTACTTAAGGAGTTAAAAGTCTTTTGTACAAGTGGAAGAACTACAGATGTTCTTCACCATAAGAGTTCATGGGTGGAGACTGAACTGGCGGTGGGAAGAGACAGGGTTCAGGAGAAGAACAGAGTTAGTTAGTAGCAAAGGCATTGTTAAGAGCTACTTTGGAAATGAGTAATTGGGCAAGCCACCCAACCAAATGTCTAAGGCCTTATTACCTCTTAACATTTCCTGAGAAAGCCTGTATGGTTTACTATTTTTGTGCACTTACAGTATGTGTACTTTATGCTCTGACCTATTGTTTATTTATTTTTTATTAAAGCACTAGTTTTCTATACAGTAGGTTCTCATTGTCGTTATTCAGGCTGTCGAGGGTATCTATAACAGTACAATTTGACAAAGTTATGGGTCGGTCTTACTCTACTGGAGCAAGTGATGGCAGTGGACATGCTGTTTTAGATTGCTGCTTGACCCGTGTGTCATATTGTCCAGTTGCTGACCCTGATTAGCTCTGCTATGTGTCAATATCTAGTACATTGCTGGTAAAGAACAAATGTCCTATGTTTACCTATCTCCTGGGTAAAAGAGTGCAATTTAACTGCTAGGAAGAAAATGTATTTTGGTTATCTGCGCATAATATAATAATTAATTGAATATATAAAATCATTTGAAAATAGCACTTTAATTTAATCAAATAGTATAGGGTGTTGTTTTATAGTGTAAGGGAAAAGGGCAGGAGCCTGATCTGGACTGACCCCTGCACAAACTCTCCCCAAAGCTTCAGCCATATTTTTCAGTTAGAATTTTCATTGAAATGCACATTGAATTTAATCTGTTTAAATACATGCCATTTTTGAGGTGCTGCTAACCAACCAGTCAACTCACTAAAATCACACACAGAAAAGCAGCCAGGTTTCTGTTTATAATATCAAGCCCCACTGTCTGCTACAATTTTGCTGTCGGTAGGGTTCTTTCATTTCGATTTGTAAGACGATGGACGCCCTCGTGAATCTTTCTTTCTTAAAAATACATGCACATTTCTTAAAAAGTGAAACGAAAGCTGACATCCGTAGTAGATTGGGATATTTTGTGAAATATTCATCTTGGCTTGCAAAATGCCCCTAGACTGGCTGCCCGCTGTCTGTCAAGGCTGGTATCCAAATGCATTACATTATATATGGGGGCCATTTCTTTGAATCACTTTAGGCAGCACTTTTCTTGAGCTGTCTAAAAATAGAAGCTTTGCCCTGCTGAATGGTATTTTGCTGATTTATTAATGTCTCTTTGTTTTGCCATTTAACTGGTCCCAAGAACACTGTGAGGCTGCTGCTGGACAGTAGAGCTCTAGGCTTCTCTATGCATATGAGTTTCTGAGACTCTTTATTAAGGGACTCATGGGGGAAGCTGAATTGTCTTTTAAACAGCACTAAATTTGATTTAGGTCTGCTTAGTCATTCAGGCAATGCTATCACAATAACACAATTCAGGCCACTCTTTGGGCATGACCACACTGTGCATGACAGAATCTCCTGTGGAGCACTGCAGCATTTTAATATCTATGCTGTATATACAGTATATTTCTACTTGTACTTGGAGAGTTTTTTTCAGGTGCAGATTTTATACCTGCTTTAAAGTACTGGAAAGAGGCCACATGAGGCTTTGGTTAAGTATGAAACCAATAAGCATTGATGGCATTTAAGGAATTTATATCTCAGTTTAATGAAATGCAGTAGGCATGGTGTGCAGTGGGTAATGCTGGCCACTCATGTCCTTGTCAAGTGTGGAGCTTGCACCCAGTGTTCGTAGAAGTTTTATTGCATGTACTTAGAAATGCAGGCTGGGTTAACTATAGTGATGCCCAACCCCAACAGGCAGGACACAAGTGCAAGCACACTCACTTTTGTTTATCTTTCTTTCCCATGGGAAACACCTTCGCCTGTTTCCCACCGGTACAGTACCGTCAGTCCCAAGCACAAAGCACAGGTCAGCACATAACCGTCTCTTCTTCCTATTTTCTGTCGACTCCACTCTTTGTGGCGAGCTTCATCTTCTCCCACCCGACTCTGGCTCTCGGATTAGTGGCTGCTGGCTCCTTTTATAAGGCACCCCGAAGTGCTCTAGGTGCTCGTTGACACTTCTGGGTGTGGCAGCAGTGCTGCATCAAAGGGCTCAACAGTTATCCAGGTGCCCCCTGGCGGCGTTCACGGGCCACCAACAGGGTTGAGCTTCCATGCTCCAAACCCGTGGTACCACCGCATTCCAGGGGGGCTGCAATCTAATGCTTCAGAGGAGGCAATGCTTCAGAAACGTTGCCTCCCCGGGTCCTTCAAATGTAGGCGTACCGGCCGCGTAAGGGCCCCAGTCATCCATCACACTCTGTTTTGGATTAAATAGATTTGAACATTTTATTTAATATTCTAATGGAATTCAAAAAAGTGTGCTTACATTGATGACCTTTACTAGGGTATTAAGTTAGTTAGTGTCAAAAAAAATGAAATAACAGATTTATCATGAACCATACTTGATTGGAAACCAATAAGTGGGACTGCAATTAGTATTGGATTCAGTACAACATTTGTCCAAGCCTGGTGAGATGTGAGATCCATGAATAAAGAACGTATGTCAGAAGTAACTCCAGGAATTATACAGAAATAGAAGTAGAGTGCCAAAACATTGCATGGTGAATTAGACATCCTTTAAGCAGACACAAAGGGATACATAACAGTGCTTCCTTATGCATGGCGTACTGCAATGTATGGTATTAATCATGCTTCTAAAACATTACCTGACTCTTTTAATCAATTGAAATGTCCAAAACTGTAGACACATCTGGGGCTACTAGAGAGAGTTCTAAAATGATATCCTCAAGAGTTTCGGGGAGCATTCCCTCAAGAAGGTCTAAGAATCAATGCGTAAATTGGTCTTAGATGGGACTTGACTACACTATCTTGTCACAGTACCAAATAGCTTAGAGTCAGGAAAAAATTGAGAGGCAAGGGCGCAAAGAAGAAAGAACAGAGTGGTTGAAGGGAATCAAATGTGCCTATGTGTTGTAATTGATGGGCAAATAGACCCAATGCAATAGTAAGGGTCTGATGGTTGTTTTCAGGTAAGCCCTGACAGACTGTAGACGTTCATACTTTTGTGTTATTTTGAGTTACACTGCCACCTTCTATAGGTATTTAGACTTGTGTGTTAGTTTTTCTTAACAAATCACATTTTTTCATTTACATGGGCTTATTAGGTAGTCATTCTGCAAATGAAACAAATCAAATTGTGATCCAGCCCCCACCATGCTCCTAGTCCAGGGCTGTCTCTGAAACTTGACATCAATTTAATTGACTCATCATACACATATTTGGATCTTTTTAGTTTGCATCGTTTTGTGGTTCAACACACACTTTGTGGGTAGAATTGGCATGATGACCTAAAGTGAAGCATTGCCATATTGGACTCCAGATTGATGAAATACAAAGGAGATTTTCAAGTACAGCTTTCCTGCTTCTATGTGTAGTTTCTCAGTTCTCCCTTTACAACAAGAAAACATACTATTAGACTGATTTTTGACTTCAAAATTGCCAAAGGAGTATCAATAGGCCTATGTTACTGGCAAGAAGTTTGCCCAAGTGATACCCCCTAGCTTGTGCATACTTACTTGAAGCTGCTGGACTCAAACTGTGGCTTCTAAATTCAAAATCAAGAGCGCTACCATCTTAGCCATTGAAGCTAAAGAAGATCTCTCCTCTCTGTAATAATCAACCTCCATGTCAACTTTGAGGGCTTCTTATCTTCGCAGTGAATTCTTTCCAGTTCAGTGTTTCCTACGCAACATTTCTATGCTGTATGAGCTTCCAACTGTTACAGGAGAGAAATCTATTGAAGTGGTGCTAGGTTGTGTGTCCTCATTCAGAGTGGCTGCATGCTTATGGACGCTGCTAAATTCAGAGTGTGGAGTACAGCTAGTTATATTAGGAGAACTTAACCTCTCAAGTGACCAATTGGACTTTCGACTCCAAGGGCATCCAGGGACTTTTTTTATGTAAGCCTTACTACACCATTCAATTTACTGATACATCATCCAGAGTTGGTTCTTCCTTAGGGCCTATTGGTTGTGTGAATCCATGGGCTAAGAACATGGATGTACAGACATAATCCACCTTCACCAACTCGGCAGCATTGGGTACACATTGATTTTTCTGGTGGAATTGTTCATTTCTATTCTACTATTATGAGTTTAATTTGTGTTTCAACTGGTCTTGTTTGTTACATGATAACTACTTTTTTTCTGCAGACATAATCCCCATGACATGAAGTGATACTTTGAAACCAATAAAATAAATTTTAAAAAAGAAGGTCAGCACTAGAGAACCAGACAAGCTTAGGTGCAGTGCATCTGAAGAACCACTCTGGTAAAATGCTGCTTCCCATCAATAATGAGATGGGACATTATAAAAAGGAAACTGCTTTAGCAATCTCACTCATGTAAGAAGGGTCTGTGCTTTATCTTTTAAGTGTATGTATTTTCTTGATTATAGTGCTCATCACATTTTATTACTGCAGCATAGGGGAGTGACTGAGTGATTTGTTAAAAAATCTATGTATTGGCCTTCAGAGATTTAAAGCCATCAGCTTGAGCCTTAGCATGTCAAGCAAGTTTGCACCCTGCAGTTCTTTACGGGAGTAGAAATGATGATGGGACTAAATTAGAGAAAACTGGTTCATAGCTTACCCACTTGTGGCATAAATATGCATACGTAAATAGAAAGAATCTTTGGTTCTCCACCTTCATGCAGAACACAGATGAGAAGCTTTTTATGTAAAAAAAAAAAATCAAATTCATGTTCAGTGGTGTACCTTAAATGTGCCAGAAAATATTTTCATTCTGACTCCGCATGGCTTTGAAAATATAAAGATTAACTGCTTGCTCTCTGCCCTGAACTCTATTAAAAAGTTCTTTATCTCTTCTAATCTTTAAATTGAAAGCTATGTAACCTTTAACTCCCTTTCATTTATAATAATAAAGCTTGCTCTTGGGGGCTTTTAAAAAAAAAAAGAAAAAACAATACAGAAAAAATTGTATTCCATTTCAAAAATAATCTGTCTACACTAGATGCAAAATGAGATTTACGTGATATAAATAGGGCTTCAATTGTATCCTCATACACAAAACTGATTGATTAAAAAAGTTTATTTGAAAACAGATATAACAATCTGCTATCTGTCTGCTTGCCTGTCTGTCTGGCATGACAGTTTTCAGCCCCTGATAAAGAAAAAGACACAATCTCAGATGGTTTATTTGCACACATTCTGTTCAAACAGTAGAGTAAGTTCCAGAGAGGATCATATAGTTGTCTAAATGCTTGTGTTCTGGATCAAGTGCTCCTTGTCAGTAGGTTTTAGGGATCTGGAGTTGTCTCAAGATGTAGCTTTGACTAGTCTCAGATCGAAGATTAAACACTCTGCCAAACTATGCTTTTCACCCCCTCTCTCTTTCACTAGGGAAGCTCAGAAAAACAATGCTAAGAAGTAAACTCTTAAAGCCAGGCATACTGGTTATTTTTATAAAGCTTTCATTTTCAGAGTGAGGCTCTAGATCTTTATTTTATGTGTTCACCAATCTGGCAGATCTTGTTTCTTCTTTGCTGTCTTGGAGCACATCTTTGGGCAGAGTTCTGATTTCTTACAAAAAGGTGAACAAACTGCATGCTTTTCCCATTTATAGACCTTTAAAAATACGTAACAAGAAGAGGAAGCCCTCCACAACCTAATTTGGTGCCTGGTTGACATGAACAAACTATGACTTTGTGTGTATATAGATATGAATATATGTATATTTATTGTCAGCATAGATGGTGTTCCAGTTGGGATAGACGTTGTCCCCTTTTCTGGCCAGGTGGCCAGCGTAATAAGTGGTCCAACGCAAGGCATTTCCTGTCTCACCCCGGAGACAGGCATACCATTTCAACATGGAAAGACAAATGAATGGACTAGCATCCCGGTAGGGTCCGACAGAAGATCCTTGTCCAGCTAGGAGACCAGTGTGGTCGATGGACATGGAGAGGCAGCCTTCAAAGACTGTATGCTCTCCCGTTACACTGCGTGGCAGTATTGCTATGCCAGTGTATCCATACACACACCTGCAGGGCATGCTTGGAGCTGTAGTCCTGGTGGTCCACCCTGCTGGATCCTGTAAGTACTGCAAGGGTGGAGGTGCAGGGAATGCCTGTCCCTATTTTGTGTAGATACCACCTGACCCAGAAGTGCTTACTCCATGCAGAATCCCGACAACAGAAATACTCTAGGGTCCTGCATGAAAGGAGTCTTCTTACATTATTTAGGAAGTCGAGTCTGGAGGAAGAGGATAAAACTTGTGTGGAGAAAAGAGGGAAAGTGTAAAGGACACTAACTATAACAAAGAAGGAAGTTGTATAAAGTATTTTGTAATAATTAAAAGGATATTTTGAACCTGAGAGTGTTTTTGGGTAATTGTGTCTTAGGTTTTGGGAGGTCTGTGATACCCCCTATTGGTCACAATATTTATACATAAATAATATATAAAAATGTTTGGGGTTCGGTAACCCCAATTAATGTCCAAGGTTGCAAAGACAAAAATAATGGTCAGATTGCCAAGGTGTAAAGGCTCTCTGCAAAGTATCACTTAAGCTTTGTATGGTGGAGCTTTGTTTTGCTTTAAAACTGGTTCCACAATGGACACAAACTTTAGTGTACAATCAGTTTGTATATCAACTGGACTGGAATGGACAAGCCTGGTGCCACTGAGGTGGAAGCGACATCAGGCTTTTTCCCAGGACATTTCTTCCATTTTAAGAATGAGCCGTGTTTTAATAACTGTGCAACCCCAAATTTACCAAATTCTTATGATGCACAGGTTTTTGCTGTAACCAGTGCTGTAGCTCTGTCAGGTCTCAGTCAAATATACCCACTTACATGGTCAAGTGTACATACTGTAATGAGAAATACAAAAGAGGGAGAATATAAAGTGATGACGTCAGTGTGCTCTGGCTTCATAGCTGCAACTTTACCTCCCTAATTTGCTCTGTCAGTGCTCTCAACTTGCTTGTATCCTGCAATATCTAGAGTGTTAAGGAAAGACACAAAAATGTAAAAAGAGTTAGGGTAGGGTGTCTGCAACATTTAATGCAATTAATTGATATAAAAATAAAGTGAAAAAATGGTCATAATGCTGCTACTAGAGAATGTGTTCATCACTTGCTAATCATGATTTATGGTGAGGTGTTTTGGCATCTGGGATATGTTGTGGGCGGTCAGAAGGTAGTGGTGGGGGTGTGCCTTTGGGCTTTCTTGCATGTTCATATAATGGTATAACATTGAGCAGAGGCTATATTTTGTGTCATGAACTGAAGGATCTGGGGCTTACTGCTGTTGTTGTGTATATAATTGGGGGGCACAACAGATCAGAGCTCTTCTGAAGCCCCTACTACCCCACTGGATGCCACTGTGCCACTTCTGGCTGGTTTTTGAAAGGAGAACACCACTTCCATCTCTACCTCTTTCACACTCACTTTTTGCTTCTATTCAAGCAACAGCTACTCTCAGCCTTAGCACCACCTACTTCTGGCACTTCATTCACCTTTGCATCTTTCTTGAGCTTCATCGAACTTTCTCCTTCAATTTCATCAGTGACTATAGATCAGGTGACAAACGTGATCACGCCTCTTTTTTCCTGTCCAGGACACCGTCCCTTCTTCAATCATTCATCCACCCTATTGGTTAGTGTTGCTGTTCAGCCCATCAATCACTTTTGCGCCATCTCTCATTTGCATAAAGCACACTCTCAACACAGCTAGGAACATGTAAGTTAGCATATTATTATAAAATATCGATTTATTAAAAAAAAGGGTCAACTAATTTTCTGTTTACTAAGACATTGTGAAATTTCAGTAAAATCTGTCAAAGCATTTTTGAGATTTTTGGGTATCTATTGTGGGGGTTAACCCCTAAATACTGCTATATTTCTAAGCAGATACCTACTACTCTAGATGTACCATCCTGCCATCCTGTTTCAACTTTTTAACTAAATTAGAAATAGTATTTTTGTTGATGAATGCGTGAGTCAATGAGCTAGTCAACTTTGAATTATATATACACCGAACAGCCTTAACATAAAAACTGCCTGCCTAATGTGGAGTAGGTCCCATTCGTACCGCCAAAACAGCTCTGACCCATTGAGGCATGGACTTCACAAGACCTCTGAAGGTGTTCTGTGGTAACTGGCACCAAGAAGTTAGCAGCAGATCCTTTAAATTGTGTAAGTTGCAAGGTGGAGCCTCCATGGATCAAACTTATTTTTTCAGAACATCCCACATATGCTCAGTCAGATTGAGATCTGGGGAATTTGGAGGCCAAGTCAACACCTTGCTCTTTTTGTTATGTTCCTTGAACAATTCCTGAATAATTTTTGCAGTGTGATAGGATGTATTATCCTGCTGAAAGAGGTCACTGCCATTAGGGAATACTTTTGCCACAAAGGGGTGTACATGGTTTTCAATAATTTTTAGGTAAATGGTATGTGTCAAGGTAACATCCACATGGATGCCTGGACCCTTTGTTTCCCAGCAAAACATTGTGTAGAGCATCACACTGCCTCTGCCGGCTTACCTTCTTCTTATAGTGCATCCTGCTGCAATCTCTTGCACAGGTAAACAGTGCACACAAACATGGCTGTCCACGTGATCTTAAATAGGTAGGTACTAACCACTGCATATTGCAAACACCCGACAAGATCTGTCATTTAGGAGATGCGCTGACCCAGTCATCTAGCCTTTACAATTTGGCCCTTGTTATAGTCGCTGAGATCTTTACACTTGCCCATTTTTCTTGCTTCCAGCACATCAACTTCAAGAACTCACTTACTGCCTAATATATCCCACCCTTTGACAGGTGCCATTGTAATGAGATAATCATTGTTATTCACTTTATCTGTCAGTGGTTTTAATGTAGGGGCTGATCAGTATATTGTAGTATGTGTATAACTGAGGTATGTAGGTATAAATAAAAAGTTCACACATTTGCAGTTATTTGACATGTATTGTACAACCAGTACTTACAACACTTAAGGTACATAAATTGTGTGGATTTTTTATAGATTTGTGTCATTTGCATTGAGGAAACACATTTTTTGGAGTAAAATTTATTATAAACTTTTTTTAAATATGTGGCTAGAAGAGTCAAACTATAAGGGTTTTAAAGAAAGCATTTTACTTGAATGAGCTTATCATTTGTATGGACAGAAGAGGTTTCAGGTTTGATGCATGCTCTATTATTTGTTTCTCTGATTTCCATAACAAAAGCCAAGCACAGCCATTCAAAAGTGAAAGGAGCATTTTGTCTCTTTTTACTATATTTAATATTTCTTTTGTTTAAATACTTGACAGCTGTTGCTATTTAGCAGCTGGTTTGTCGTCACAATGAAAATTATCAGCTTTGGTTGGCAAAGGGGAAAAGAAGCAGTTACATCTTACTGCAAGAGAAAAAGATGAATGGTCCCCTTGTGTACAGTATAGATACTTCACTAATTAGACAAGACGGCAGGCCAGTTCCTACATATTGTTCTTTGTGTTGTCAGCTAAATGAAAAATTACATGGCATTGTATAGTCGTCAATTTGCAAATCCATGAGCTGGTCACAATTGGACTTGGTGGCTGGTTCATGCTTTAAACTCTCGGTGCATTAAATGGTGGTGTTCACCAACATGTTTCATAGGCAGAGCCCAGTTACTTTTACTTGTAATGGTAATGGCAAGTGCTAAAAAGAATAAACATAGCTATTTGGTAAAAGGGAGACATAA
Organism: Polypterus bichir lapradei; assembly: GCA_026402145.1. Classification (NCBI taxonomy): domain Eukaryota; kingdom Metazoa; phylum Chordata; class Cladistia; order Polypteriformes; family Polypteridae; genus Polypterus; species Polypterus bichir. The sequence continues at coordinate 94,933,585 of JANRMT010062854.1, read as the reverse complement.
ATGATACTTCAAATTATATTTGCATAAATATATTACATAAAACTGGTTCTGCAATGTCTGTTCCTACGGCTTTTCAAAAGTAAAATGATAAATATTTCTTTAATATTATTTTAGTTCCTGTGTTTTTGTTGTTATGTGCATTTTACCAGAATTTGTAATTTACATATGCTGTATATAAAACAGCAAAATTACAACTATTAAGAGTAGGAGAGAAGTTGAACAATGAATCACTACCTAAAACATGAAATTCCTCAAGATGCAGATGGTAATGCTATGACCCATGCTGCATACCACATTAATAATAATAATAAAAAATCTTGGGAAAAATATGTCATTTGAACTGCTATTGCAGTGTTACTCATTTTTTTTTTTTAATTTTATTAATTTTATTGCAATAGTTCCATACAAATCAATCAATTTTTACAAAACGTAGGATTAAGAACAAGTCGACAGTGTTACTCATTTAATGAAAAATAATTGAACCCTTGTAGTTAGGCAAACATGGTGTTCAAAGCATATCATCCATGTTATCACCTTGTTTGGTCAGCCAGTAGCTAAATTGTCCCAGTACATCTACCGATACTTTTAAAAACTGAAAAATTACATGGACATGTCTTTTGCATTTGCTGGATACTCCAACCACACTTTGTATCCAAATTTCACTCTTAAATGCGCTTTCTTTTAATTTACACTGTTGTCCTTGATTATGTAATACACTATTTAATCAAAAGAATTCTTCTGAATCAGTTTCATCAAGCTCTTGTTATTCTTAAAGCCCTTAATTTGGTCCCCATACAACCTTCTCTGCTGAAGAATGAAGAGATTTAATTTACTGTTAGATAAGAACATGCCATTCAGTTCAAGGATGCACTAAGGCTACTCTTCTCCACACAGCTTCTAGTACTGTTATATCTTTTTTGCAGTGAGGTGACCGGAACTGTACACAGTCTTTTAGATGCAGTCTTACTAGTGAGTTACATAGCTTGGATATAACATTCATGGATTATTCAACAGTGTTTGTAATATAATTTTACATTTCATTTGTCTTTTTCATATCTTCTGCCCATTGCCTAGAATAAGAATGTTGAATAAGCTTTATGCAATGGCCTACCCAGTAACCAGAGCTCGGCTCTATCAAGCATTTGTGTTAAGTGAAAAACACTAGAGACCCATCAGCGGCGAAAATGCAGGAGATATTGGGCAATTGGATTTGACATTGGCCAGCATCCTTTTTTTTTTTACTTTTTCCACACTTTGTTGAGTGATTGTCTTACAGAATTCTGGCTGCCCTGGGTACAAATTCAAATCCAACTCTCTAGTAGGAAGGTGTATTCAATAATGTGGCATCAGTTTTCTTATTGTGCTTCTTATCTTTTGTCAAAAATAGTACTTCTCAACAGACTGGAAGGTCAACAATCAAAATGCTTAAGAGTATTTACAGATTATCCAAACCAATAAGATAGTTGTGATAATGTAGAAAGTCTTTAGTCTCCAAAGGTATCAAAGTTTTAGCATGCGATTCATTTTCGAGCATTCAAAATTTAGCCTGACGTCAGTTGTAAAATAAACCTATTTTAAAATCTGGCATTGGTTTTCTAGATTTAAATGAACAGGGTTGTCAACCACCATATTTTTGTAAAATGTGAGGTTTTTCAAATGCAGAACGTTCATAGTAGTGGGTCTGTTTTAAAAGGAGAAAAATAATAATACAATAACTGGCAGCGGCCCAAATGCCATTTTTATTTTGATTGAGTATAAATTTACAAAACAGTTAAAATATTTTTTTCTGCCTTTGAGTATACTTGCACTGCTTATTTTACTGTCTATTTTATGTGGTAAATTACTAATTTATGCATATACGCCTTCAGTTATCCTTCATAATTTGAAGACACTTATTGCAGTACAATAGTAGTCTGAACCAATCCTCTCCACTATAGTTTCTGGATAGGACACCAGTCCATCAGAGTGCTGAACTGGGCCAGTATAATGTTACAAATTAACCTAACGTGCATATCTTTAAGGTGTAGAAGTAAACAAGAGGCTCAGAGAAAGCCAACATGGGTAAGAGTATAGACTGTACATAGGGACCCTGGAGTTAAAAAAAAACTGTGCCATTGTACCACTTAGCTCCCAATATGTACACAATAATAGATCTAATACAACACCAAATTATTCTTTTAAATGTGTTTAACAAAATCTTGCATTTGTAATCTATACATAGTCGTCCATCCATTTTTAATTGGAAAATCCCAGAACTATGGAAGGAAAAATATGATGTCCATCACAATCATCAATAAAAATTGCATGTACTGTAATAAACTGTATTTTATGCACATTATAGAATCAATAAATAATTCCTTGACAGCCCGTTATATTGTGCATATTATCCTGTACTATTTTTATAGTTTGACAGGGTATGCTAATTTATTACACATTAGCAAAATGTGATCAAGAAGATTATTCCCCTCATCTGAAATACAGCATATCAAGAAAGAGCTCATTTGTCAAATCAAGACAGTTCATTTAAACGTGGACGCCATTTCGCTGAGATAAGAGGAGGGATGAAAAAGGGAAACAATGGTGGCTCAGCAAAGCAAATTGGAGAAGAAAAGGACGTAAATCATACAGAAATGGTCAGCATGTTTACTGGCACCAGTGTGTAAATCCATTTTGTAAATTAACTATGCATGCTCAAGAATTATGGAGAAAAAAGTAGATTAACCATGTAATTTATATGTGAAGGCTCACTTTACAAAAGTAGGATCTAAAATATTTGTGAGCCCATAAAGGTGAAAACACTTTTTTGGCTTAATATTAGGCATAAAATTAGCTGTAAAACATCTCTTTTCTAGTATTTTTCCAAATTACTTACTTAAAGTATTCTGATATGTATAATACGTTTAGAAGAAATTTGGGTGCAAAGTTATATGGAGACCGATCAGAAAACACTCTGCAGAACACAGACCATAAATCGTCTGTAACAGGCAACATTGATGTTTTTTTTTCTCCACACCTTCTCATTTCCAAAATGTTGGTTGCTTTGATTTGCCGCCATGATGGCTGATTCAGAACTGAATGATGATTGTTGTGAACTGATCCCTCTGTCCATTAGAAAGTTGACCAAAAGAAGTGATTCCCATCATCAAAAAACACTAATTTTTGGTGGTTTCGGGTTGTATAAATGTGGTGTTGTGGACATTATTGGGTGACGAGCCATAATAATGTATATGTCAACCAAGAAGCAGTTGTGTGGTCCTGTGCAAAAAATATGTTCTAAATTGCTTAAATCTGGTTATAGAAGATTGATCTTGTTTTCTGTTTTTTATGGTCCAAGCAACATGTCCTCACAATTACACTGTTGGCAAATTTGATGTTAGGGATGAACAACCATTCTTGGTATTTTGTTGAATTGATAAAATTCTGAAATTAAAACAATGCAATTATTGTGTTTCTGTACAAAAAATCTTTTTTAAATGCACTGTGCTTTCTGTGTGTTTAAATATGGCTTAGTTCTTCTCACTTTGGTATTGAATATACTCTGCATGGGACAGCATTTAGTCCAGAGTGGAGTTCTTCCTAATGTTGGATGCTTCAGGAATAGGCTCACCATGATCAATACAAGGGGACAAGGTGTATGGAAAATGGATGGCTGTCTTAGGCTTTGCATGCCTTTGTTGTAGCTTACTGGGTCAGGAGGCAGATAGACACACTTCTTTATTCACCTGTTTGTCTAGGTATTGAAACCACTCAACACAGTGTTAGTGGCTGTCATGATGATCAAGAACTTTGAGAGAAATATTCGGACAGACTGCTTTTTATAAGTCAAGTGGCAGGGTTGGGCTGGCAGATGTTACTATCATTACAGTAAACGATCAGAGAATATTCATCTAAGTCAAAACAGTTCACTCAATCATGATAGTCACTAAATAAAACCAAAATCTTATCCAGAAGTTTTTCATTAGGTCTTTGCTTCATTTCAAAACAAAGCTCAGACACTTTTTTAAATAATGCAACCATCTTATATAACATGGTTGCCATGAAGTATCAGGTTACATGGCACATACAACACTTGCCAGGCAAACATGAAACAAATACACAAAATGATGGTGCCTTTGAAAAAATATTCTTACAAAATAGCTCCGATGTTGATATCACCATCATAATGGTAAATTAATAAACAAAGGGTAAAACAAAAACTGACAAACTATTCAGGCATTTCGAAAATCTCTAAATGGAGAGGCCAAAACCACCAAACTATCTTTCCACTATAAAGTTTTACTTTATTAAATTAGATATGAAATGCTTGCAATATGAAGATTAAAATCAATGCAAAGTAAATTGCTTCAAAAAACAAATGTAAATAAAATATGCATTTGTAAACTATTAATAGAAGAAGACAGGAAATTAGACCTTGAAATCTGGAAAAAGCAAACATAAAACCCAAAGTGGTAAATGTCTTCTAACAGTAAAAAAGGAAGGAAACAAAAATATGAGATTATAATAACAATTTTAAAAGCCAGTCGGTATCAAAACTAGTACGTTTATAGATATGTTTAGATCCAAAATAGAAAAACAATCAATTACAGAGAATAAATCTAAACCAGAAATAACAAACCAAACCAGTCAGAAATTACAAAGCTACAACAAAAGTAAGCAGAAAAGGAGCCAAAGAACACCACAGCTACAAATGCCACAGAAATATAGCTGTGACAGCATTTGTCTTAAACAGGGCTTTCAGGTAATAGTTGTTTCATCTGAGAGTCCTAAATGACTTAAAACAGGGGTAAAGGACTGGAACAAGTTACTAACACGTGACAAAATGTCAAAGAGGAGCAGACAAGGTAGAAGGGATAAATTACAACAAAATTTAAAAATGGAAATAACAGAAAAAACATTCGCAAGACACACAACAGAGTCACAAGATATCAAAGCCTATTCTGGCAGCATTGAATACAAGGAAGAAAATAAAATTGAACGGGGTCCTCATCCATCATAGGACACACTAACACACGCACATGTTCAAGATATGAGCAGTAATCCAGGATTCTGATTACACGTTACACATTTAACTGATACACGTGGACGATAATGACAACAGACCTTACTAGGTAAAGAAGGCTTGGGGAGAGGAGTGGGCCGCCAGTCAGTTAAACTGTTCTATTTGAAGCTCACTCTAAATTGGAGGTCAAGAAAAGCCAATCGCCTACAGCTTTGTGTGTGTGATTCTGTTCCAGATTCCCTTGGTTAATCGTGCACTAAATCAAACATCTCTCTGACTCCAACTTGTGTGTTTCTCCATCACTGGATTGAGTTACAGAAACCCCCATAAACAGCACAGTTTATAAAAAGAAACATTGGTAAGCAGCAGCCATAGAGTTAAGGAAATGAAATGAAAAGCAAAAATTCACTCCTACAACTGTCTCAGTATTTGAACCATGAGCAATCCCTTTAACCAGGCTCCATAAAAATATGCATCCTTGGCAAAACTGTGCTGTAAACCTCATGAAAACAGTTCTATAAAAAGTAAATCCAGTGTGCCTGCCTAGAAGCACCTGTAGTCAATAATAGTAATGCTAATAACAATAATTAAGCATTTATTTTAAGCAGTTAGAATATTTATGTCTAATGTAAAAACATGGTATTATTTGATTATTTATTTTAATTATTTGGTGAGTACGGTATATGTCCAAAACACTGGAAGCTTAAAAGATACACATTCAAATTTCAGTTTGTTGCGGCGCTTCAGTGGCTTCGTTTTCTGGTGCTGCTGAGCTCTACAGCCAACATCTGTAAGCCATCATCCTGCATGCATCCATACTTGTCATTATAATAATTTAACAGTAACAACAATTCAAGGTGTTAAGAGTGATGGGTCATGCAGTGGTTAAATGACATGCTTGCACTGAAGCCCTTCCTTGAATTATTGGTTATTTCAGCAGTTCTGCACAACCTGAATGGCATTTCAGTGTAAGGCAGAATTTTATTTTTTTCTGGGGTGGGGGTTGTGGAGATTCAAAGTAAAAGAGGTTAATTTAGAGTATTTTGCCTGGAGGATTGTTTGCCACAGGCATATGTTATTTTGCCAAGGGCGGCTGCAAAATAGCAATACCAGCCCTTTAACATCATCACATCAAAGAGTAAATAATAGCTTGGGCTGTTGCCTTACATTGCCGATAGAGCCACATTGAAAAATAAATAAATAAAGTGAAATGGAAGAAAAAAAAACACACAGTATAAGCAAGTGCAGAGGCCCCATATATACATCAGACTTTTTTATACATCTCATCTTCTTTGGGTTTTGTTACCAATACTCTTTAATTTGTTCTTGTGCCCCCTGCTCTTTTCATACTATGCAAAGAGAAGCTGTGCACACAGATTTGTACTTGTGGAAGAAATAATGTCATTTGTATTGTTTTTTGCTGTCATCTTTTCCTCATGTATGCAGCGCATTGAATAGTAACATCCCTTTTCAGTTTTGCCAGCAAGCTGAGTGAGCACACAGTGTCAATGCAGAGGAGCCAGACATAAGATTAGACCTTCACCTTACAGATATTACAAGCATTATTTATGAGCTGTATTTTACACTCAACCAATCCTCCTGTTCCCAGAGAAGAAGTAAAGCTTACCCTTTATAGTCTGATGAGGAGAGGCAGATCAGGGCCTTTAATCAAATCTGTGGAACGCCCCTAATGCCCAGGGCTCAGTGGTAACAGACCCATTCTATTAAGGCAGCGAATTAATGAACTGCTCAGTCTAGCTTCAACACACATACTTGCTGCTGTAAAGTTAATGGCATACAGTTGGCACAGTAATGGCTGAAGCTGTTCAGTTAGTTAAATTGAGAAAAGAAGTCTGCTGGATTCTGTGGCAGCCCAATGTGTCACCCCATGCTTTACCTCTAACCTGCGCTGAGAAGGCAATAGGAAAACAGTTAAAATGCAGTCATTCATTCTTTTTCTGGGCTGGCTTTTCTAACACAAGGTTTCAGAAACTCAGAATTTGTCCTACCTTTACTCTCTATGTTTTTATATCATTACATTTATTATTCCATTCACTTATTGAACCTGCTTAATCCAGTTTTAAGGTTCTGGAGAGCCTCATCTCTGTATCTGTACACAAATACATATGTTCTCTGAATGTGTGCATATATAAATATACATATATATATATATATACATATACATATATCTACATATATATATATATATATATATGTGTGTGTGTGTGTGTGTGTACACGACACATGTTTCACCCTAATTGGACCTCATCAGGTCTACACACCTTTGCTTCCATATACAGGGAACAAACCTTTGATGTCGGCACCTGAGACAAAGCCTCTGACGTTGTGTCATGGCGGCTGGTTTACATACTTGACAGTGGGAACATCGGAGTTTTTTCATTCATAGATCTGAATCTCAGTCTGATTATTTTGGATGGTTACCTGCCAGGTAACGCTTATGGTTGGTCAGCCAGTTGTTATACCTGTTGTGAGACTTGCCCGGACACCACCAGTCGGAGACCACATCTTTATAAAGTTCACACGTTTATTTAACATTAAATAAACACAGTCCCGAAACACCCCACAATGCACAAAGCAATAATCACCACAATTAGACTTCTTTCTCTCAGTCCTTGGCCGCCAATCTCCTCCTGGGAGCTTCGTTCTGCTCCCTCTCCCGACTTTAGCTCCCCGACTGTTAGGAGGCGGGCCCTTTTATTCCCGCCCGGATGCATTCCAGGTGGCTGGGAACGAACTTCCGGCAGCACTTCCTGGTGTGGCGGAAGTGCTGCCCTTTGCCCTGGAAGCACTCCGGGTATCCCTGGCAGGTTCCTCTGCCATCTTGCCAAGTGTGGCGGAAGTAATGTTCTCCCGGGTTCCAGGAGGCTTAAAGCGTCCCCTGGCGGTGGCCACGGGTCCCAACGAGTAGGAAAGTCTTTCTTCCTCTCCCGTGGTCCTCTCCTGCTCCAGGGCGGTTGTGTCCTCCTGACCCGGAAGCTTTTAATGCCAGCTTCTGGTCCTTCTAGACATCCCGGCCGGGTAAGAACCCCAGCCGTCTGTGACACTGTCAAATTTTACAAAGAGTACACAACACATGTTTCACCTTAATTGGGGCTCATCAGGTATACAGACATATATACACATACACACATTATCTACTCTATCTATCTATATATACGCTTTATATATCCATCCATCCATTATCCAACCTGTTATATCCTAACTACAGGGTCACGGGGGTCTGCTGGAGCCAATCCCAGCCAACACAGGGCGCAAGGCAGGAAATAAACCCCCCGCGTGTGTGTGTGTGTATATATATATATATATATATATATATATATATA
>JANRMT010062854.1:94848423-94924842 GCA_026402145.1 Polypterus bichir lapradei | reverse complement strand
GGCTGGTTTACATACTTGACAGTGGGAACATCGGAGTTTTTTCATTCATAGATCTGAATCTCAGTCTGATTATTTTGGATGGTTACCTGCCAGGTAACGCTTATGGTTGGTCAGCCAGTTGTTATACCTGTTGTGAGACTTGCCCGGACACCACCAGTCGGAGACCACATCTTTATAAAGTTCACACGTTTATTTAACATAAATAAATACAGTCCCGAAACACCACGCAATGCACAAAGCAATAATCACCACAATTAGACTTCTTTCTCTCAGTCCTTGGCCGCCAATCTCCTCCTGGGAGCTTCGTTCTGCTCCCTCTCCCGACTTTAGCTCCCCGACTGTTAGGAGGCGGGCCCTTTTATTCCCGCCCGGATGCATTCCAGGTGGCTGGGAACGAACTTCCGGCAGCACTTCCTGGTGTGGCGGAAGTGCTGCCCTATGCCCTGGAAGCACTCCGGGTATCCCTGGCAGGTTCCTCTGCCATCTTGCCAAGTGTGGCGGAAGTAATGTTCTCCCGGGTTCCAGGAGGCTTAAAGCGTCCCCTGGCGGTGGCCACGGGTCCCAACGAGTAGGAAAGTCTTTCTTCCTCTCCCGTGGTCCTCTCCTGCTCCAGGGCGGTTGTGTCCTCCTGACCCGGAAGCTTTTAATGCCAGCTTCTGGTCCTTCTAGACATCCCGGCCGGGTAAGAACCCCAGCCGTCTGTGACACTGTCAAATTTTACAAAGAGTACACAACACATGTTTCACCTTAATTGGGGCTCATCAGGTATACAGACATATATACACATACACACATTATCTACTCTATCTATCTATATATACGCTTTATATATCCATCCATCCATTATCCAACCTGTTATATCCTAACTACAGGGTCACGGGGGTCTGCTGGAGCCAATCCCAGCCAACACAGGGCGCAAGGCAGGAAATAAACCCCCCGCGTGTGTGTGTGTGTATATATATATATATATATATATATATATATATATATATATAATATAGCACTATGGCATAGTGGTTTGTGCTGCTACCACAGAACTCTGTAGTCATTAATTCAAATATTACATCTCTGTCTGCGTAATGGCTTTATGTTGTCTTCTGTCTACAATATGTGAATATTTTACTCTGCCTTTTCTCCTATATCCCAGTCACATGCGTATTAGATTAATTGGCAAGTTTGAATTACCCCCACGTAAGTGAGTGGAGTGTTTGTAGGTGTTGTTGTGTCGGTGTGCCCTGTAATGGGCTGGCAGCATAGGCTCCTGGCCCCGGGCAACACTAACCTGAATTAGGTGCTATATATGATATATGAGGGTAGTGAGAAAGAAAAAAATAAAACATTATTAGCTTACATTCCTTTATGAGAAAATGCTGACCTCTGATACTATCAGAAGACCCTGTGAAGAGCGTAAGATCTTTATAACTAATGTAATGAACTGTAAGAATGTTTAAATTGATTCTAAGTGTGTATAATTAGAAGGGTGTATTCCTTAGGAATGCAAATGGCTGTTTGTTCCATGTTTTAGGATACTCCAGTATGTCATAAATTAAGATTTAACCTTAAGCTATGTATAACCTCGGAATGAACTGCTAAGGGTTTTTTTTCTTTTCTAGGATATAAAAGAGAGAACGTTTTTGCTTTAGATATTCTGCCTAAATCCAAATCAGTGGGCTGAGCTGGGAAGAGGCAGTCTCACAATCTCTCTAACTCACCAAGAATTAAGAATAAAGAAATTATTTTTACTTAAATTGGGTTTAAGTTCTTCCGTTGTTTTCCGACTTCAGTGCTCACAGTAGACTAAAAAATTCCCCAAATCAGTCCATAACACAGCAGTAGGATGGTTAGGTGACTTTGTGATTTATTTTCTCCCAGCCACCAGGGCAGATTTTCAAGAGGCAATGATGATCATGTTTTTTGACATTGACGAACTTGCTCATAAGGAGTTTGTTCCCTGTGAACAGACTGTTAATCAGTGACATTACACTGAAGTGCTGAGGCGTCTCCTGGAAACCATCAGAAAAAAACATCCAGAGCAATGGCACACACAAAACTGCATTTTGCACCATGACAGCGCACCTGCACTCAAAGTCAAAGAATTTTTGATGAAAAACGATATGGTTGTTGTTTCGCAGCCCCTGTATTCCCCAGATCTCAGTCTCTGTGACTTTTTTTTGTTTCTGAAATGAAAATTAACACTGAAGAGAAGAAGACTTGCTACTGTGGAAGAAATGGGTGAAGTGCTGGTACAAGGGTATTGCATCTCAAGGAGATTAAGGTGAATAATAGGAAATTTCTGAACATTTTATAATAAAGTTTTAATTTCTTAAAATTCCAGGAATTTTTGGGTCCCCCTTATATACATATAATACACACATACATTCACATTTTTACAGAGTCATTCTGATGAATTTCTTTACTGAATCCTTTGTAAGAATAAAATGGTAAGGAAGGATGTGAAAACCTTGAATTTATGCCAGCCACGCTCTCTTCGCAAGTGCCTCATTTTCAAGCAAAGCACAATTTGTCCTTTAATCCTTCACCTTTAATTTACACACAATGCTCAGTTTGTCAGCAGTTTGCATGTTCTCTTCATGTCTGTACAGTACTGGGTACTCCAGTTTTGTACTAAGATGTCTGCTGAAAGTTAATTAAGGTTTCTAAACGGTCCCTCCTGTGTGTGTGAGTTTGTGAGCCCAGACACCCACACAACTCATCCAAGGTTAGTCCCTATTTTGCACCCAGTAGTCTCCTATGACTCTGGACTGGACATTGACTTAATAAACAGATGGGTGAATGGTACAGAAAAATGCACAGAAACAACAAAGTAGAGCTAGGTATCAGCCATTTCCCTGTTTATCATCACTTTTACATATTGTTCTAATCAGGAGTCACAAACACAGAATAAAGAGGTTTGAGTCCTCCAAAATAAGCCACAAAAGCAGGCCAGGAACTTTACAGGTCTACTCAGAACAGATTCACTCAAGGCATCCTGACCTTCCAACTCCACAGACAGGCTTCAGCCTAACCAGGCCCAAAATGGCTTTCAAAGTTCAAAATACTTAAATGTCCCAAAAATACACAAAATTATCAAAAATGACCTTCAATGGAGAGAAACAGAAAGAAAAAGAAAAGCTGGCTTGGAAGGACAAGGCCAAAGCCGAATCTTTAAAAATAAGTATTATTTTTATTTGAAAATCTTAGATCAAAAAGGACAGAAGTAAGGCAGAAGGAGTTTGCCATGAAAGCAACTCAGATCAAACAAGTCTGATATGTAAACCAAAAGTCAAAACCTGCTTCAAGGACCTGCTTTCTACCTTTGAATATATAGGCTGAGGTTGATCCTTCAGTGGTGGTATCGGGGTGCTTCTGGCTCATGGGGCTTCACTTACAAAACACATGGAGAACACATAATACCTACATAGTAAATAAACAAACAGAATAATAGTAGCCAAAAATACATAAATACAACAAACATCAGAAAAATAATACTTTTCAATAAAGAAAGAAGACACAGAAAAAGAAAATAAACATAAGTCAGGGAACAATGACTGAACTGAACAATGATATGTGAAGGAAACCAAAAGAAAAATGACATGCACATTGTCTCTAATTTTCAGTTTCTTTAAGTGGAGGAAAGGAAGCCTGTCTTGTTGCATTCATATGCTATAATAGTTTTTAGAGTGTCCTCTTGTCACCTTGCCAATTTTGCTCAGTATCTGTGAACTTCTGGTCACATTTTTGGGGAAGGTACAAGACGTCTTCTGATTTGACACTTGTTGGCATTAAAAAGCATTTAAAGAAAAGCTCAATTTTTGGGTAAATGTAAAGCGCATAGTAAATGCATTAGAAGTATGTGATGTTGCTCCCAATGCAATTTAACCATAAAAATGCTATTTTTGCTTGATCAAGTTATTTGTTATAATTTATATTATTCAGTGAGGTGAAAGGTCAGTATTACATAACAACTCAAAGAATTCGGATAGGATTACCTTCTCTGAATTGGCTAACTTGAAGTCCACCTACTTTCTAAAGGCATTTATGTGACATTTTAGACTGGAAAACTCTGATTTCCTTTCTTTCCGACAGCTTTTGAACACAACATCTCACGGACTCTGTAGGTCATCAAACTGTTGGTAGAGTGGGAGAGATTAATTTTGTAGGCGGACTAAAGGGTGGGGTTTAATTCTCGCAGTGAACAGAACAGACAGGCATGTTAGACACTTTAAATATGAAACTCCGCCCCTTTTGTGACTACTGGTATAGAGTCTCTTCAGGGTGACATTCATGACAGGGACCTTTTGAAGGGAACTTTACCATAGAGTGCTGCACATGTGGTGAGCTGTGGTTCACTCTAATATCTACTTGAACATCACTGGCTTATATTGGGTACAAGATCTCTTCTAACATTTGGATTCTCACTCAGTTTTACTGAATTTAACTTGGCAGTGTCATTGTAGAGTTCTGGACACCTGGATTAGGCACCTTTAAAATCTGTTCTGCTATATGAGCTAAAGAATTGTTATGTACAAAGTTAAAATGAAAAAAGAACCTATTCAAACATATTAAAAACCTTTATTAAAAAAAAAACTGTTGATATCCAGCATAGTTATTATACTTACTTCACCCTCCTGATTAGAGCCACGTCAGCATGCTTTATTTCTAATTGCTGTATTAATTTTTGCTTTGTTAAATGACTTCTCCCTTTCTAATTATGAATAGGAATCAGGAGCTGTAAAACACGATTTGCCCCCAAGCATGACTGCCACCACGATTGTTCCAAGATAAAGGTTATATATCCGCTCCTGCTGCCTTTCCCATAGGCTGACCTTTCTTAAAGTACGGAGTATTAAAATGCAGATGAATGCCTCTTTGCACATCCTGCTTACACTGGGTCCCAGTCACTTGGACCAGAATAACTGTCTCGCCGACATCATTTCCTGAACTGTGGGGGTTCATTAAAGAAGGATTTAAACTTGTTGGTATGGAGGGTGACAGCAGGATCTGGCAGGTTCTTAAAGTTATTCACAGCAGTGGCCTACAATAAATCAGGACCCTCCATTTGCTAAAAGGCCTCCAGACCATTATCAATATTTAATTTCTAATCTGCGTTACTCTTTAAATAATTTTCACAGCTTTTCTCATAAGTCCATTCTGCCTTTGCACCTTTTTGTTTAAAGATACAGCTGTGTGGAGTGTAAAATATGCAAGCTGCAATCCTTAGGGGAGCAGTTGACTGTTGTTGTCTTTCTAATAACCTGATAGTTTACTTCAGCTTTCTGTCATTTGTGCTTCCTGTAGCTGATTTTAAATGAATGCCAAACATGGAAGGACTGAAAATAAGAGAACAAAAGCAGGTTTTCTATATTGAATGGTTAAGAGTGCAGCACAGGGCATCAAAAGGAAAACCATCAGTCAACACAGAAATGCAGTGACTATAGAATGACTTGATATGAACAATAAGGAAGTTTCAAGAAAAAAACCATGTCTAGCTCACTCTTTATCTTATAGTAAAAGCATTTTTATAATTTATAAGATTGTCTGGCTAGTAGTAGATGGTAAATGTGCCACGAGAGCTGCACAGGGCTACATTTATGCCTATTTAACGACACTCATGTTACTAGGCTGGAGTGAGTCAAATCTGATTTTTTGCCTTAATGTGAAACAAATGTGATGTTTTCAGGGCTGTGTAGACACAGAAACCCCATCCTTTCAATAGGTCACTTTCATATGTGGTCCTAGAATGGATACGTAGCCAAGCTGTGGCCATGCAACATGAATGAGAATGGTCAGACTGGAATTCATGTGTTTTGTTTTTACCTTGTGGTCCCCGGCCGGGGCTGGAGCCCGGCCGGGACGCCCAGGAGGACCAGAGGAGGGCTTATGCCTCCTCCAGACCGCGAGGGGGCGTCCGTCCTGGTTATGTTGGGGGCCTCGGGTAAAGGGCTTGGAAGCCCAGCCCTGTAGGGACCCGTGGCCACCGCCAGGCGACGCCCCAATGCCGGTATATCCCGTGTGGTCCCCGGCCGGGGCGCCCAGGAGGACCAGAGGAGGGCTTATGCCTCCTCCAGACCGAGAGGGGGCGTCCGTCCTGGTTATGCTGGAGGCCTCGGGTAGAGGGCTCGGAAGCCCAGCCCTGTAGGGACCCGTGGCCACCGCCAGGCTGCGCCCCAGTGCCTGATTATCCCGGGAGCCCGGCACTTCCACCACACCAGGAAGTGCTGGGGGGAAGACGACAGGGGACACCCGGATGGCTTCCGGATGTGCAGCCAGCACTTCCGCCACACGGGGGTGTGTCCGCGGGAGATGGCCGGGAAGCAGCTGGAGCCCATCCGGGTTCCTATAAAAGGGGCCGCCTCCCTCCAGTCATGGGCGAGAGGGCGGGAGGAAGCGGACAGAGCTGAGAGAGAGAGGACGGGAGGCGGCCAGGAGAAAGGCAGTAGAACTGTGTGGCCTGGACTTTGGGGGATCGGTGCTGGAGGCACTGGGGTTTGTGAGTGCACGTAATTCTTGTAAATACTTTGTAAATAAACAGTGTGTGGTGGAGCCAACGATGTCCGTCTGTCTGTGTCCGGGCCAGCGTTCACAACCTATAAGCATTGGCTTAGAGCTGTCATCATCGGCCAGCACTATCAGTGCAGCAAAACAACAAAGGAGGAGAGCTACTGCTGTGATAACAATCATGGTCCCGCCATTGCTGGCCTCTTTCTTGTACACACACATCTCTTGGTGCAGCAGTGCCGGCAATACCTGTGAAAACAGCAAAAGCTACCTGATTTTTTTTCGCCTTCTCGACCTGATCATATAGAGTTGATGAACTGTTTGCCACCCCCATGAGAAAAATGTGATGCACACACTAGCTGCTAGTGAATCTGTTTTATCATTTTTAATACCATGGGTCATCTCACAAATGTGGCATTTCTTGTGGTTAATGATGCAGATGACTTGTGCACAAACGTATCAATGTGTGCATGCATGCAGTTCCGGAGGACAGATGCATTCACTTTACAGTTAGATAAAGGTCACTTCTACTTATGAATGAGAACCATTAAGACAGGTAAATCCAATCTGAGCAAAAAAATCGGAATTGAGCAATGAGTCTTGTAATGTGAATGTAGTGTTTGATGCTAGCTATGGAGACAGTAACTATAGTGGCAGAGAAGGAGTTAATTACATGTCATTGTGGAAAGAAGAGGTCAGGTTCTCAGTCCATAGAAATCAATAATCTAACTGTGAAGACCTATGAACAGAAGTCTCAGGGTGGAGAAAGGAAGGCTACCAAATGGACCAGGAATAAAACTAGCAGTGGTCAAAGCTAGAAAAACAAACAAACAAAAAAACAATTTACCAAACACAAAATATAAAGAATTCAGTCTCCATAAATAGATATACGCTAACTATTCAAACTGCAAAGATTTGTTTATTATCCAGAAACATTGATGACAATGTTTCTGTGCTGCCACCTTAACACTAGAATTACCAGAGCCTACGAAAAAACTCGTAAATCCATCCCACCCTAAATCGCTTCTTAAAATCGTTCACAGCTCTCCACCAGCGTCTTTTGTCATCTAAATGTGCTGATAAAAATCAGGCTGCAAGCAGCCGGCTATTCCATCCCCCCACCGACTTAGAACGTGCACAAACATCTCCCAGCTCATGCCTTGATTGATTTTCTGGGGGTGAAGTGGAGTTTTAGAGTGGAAATAATAGATTGTTGTTTGGAACACACGCATTTCATGTCTGTTCCGTTTCTACAGTAATCTGTGTAAACACATTGTTAAAACAGAAACGTTTTTTATATTCTACTAGTAGATGAAAAAATGTAAGCATAAACTATATAATGTATGAAGCCTGGAGTATCCAAGAAATACTTTCACAAAAGGTACAAATCTAACACAACAGTTGCGGATTTACGAGTTTTTTCATAGGCTTTGGTAATTCTAGTGTTAAATAGCAGGACCACAATGTTATCTCATGTTGAATGTTGCCTTTCATGTGGTAGCAACTGGACATGATTGCTACCAACAACATTGTCATAAGCATCACAAGTGCACAGTATGCAAGTAACTAAGTTTGAAAACATTTTCAGTTTAAAAATTTTCCATCCACACTAGCATTTTCAGATCATTTTCTGAAAGTTTGTCAACCACAGTGAAATGCCAAAAATTTGTAAATCTTTTCTATTGTGCATGTGTGGTTCCGCAGCCAAGACTGCTGTTTTGTTATGCAACCAACTGAAAATACATTGAAATATCAAAAGAACAAAGGAAAAAAAATAATCTTTTTTATGAGAACAAATAAGGAAGTGCTTTTAAAGCTCACAAATGAGTTTAGGGTTACCAAAACCTTGGAAAATATTGAATTAAAGTCTTGCGAAATGAAATACAGCGAAACACTAACGTTTTTCAATGTGCAGTACCCATCCATCAATGTAAAGAGGGTTAGGAAAGGGCTATCCCCACAGTAAAGATTAGAGTCATGGGGGCAAAAATACATTTATTGCTTGGTCTCATGACAATTATGTGTCAGTGGTTTTAAAAACCTTGGTCTTCCCCATCCACACTGCTACATGAGACCCAATGCTTTCAAATGTACATGCTTTGGAGAGTGTTTTCAAAAAGGTGTGGTTTCAGTGGTTGAAAATACCATAATGCCATCTATCCATCCATTATCCAACCCACTATATCCTAACTACAGGGTCACGGGGGTCTGCTGGTGCCAATCCCAGCCAACATGTTTTCAAATTTATCTTGCATTAGTCTGGACAAGGTCTAAGGTTTACAACAGCCTGATGGATTAGCAACATGGCAATGTCGTCCCTCTGCAACAATGGATGTGTTGAAACAGAGAGCATGCTGCCCAGCATCTATTTCTGACATCACTTTTGTGTTATTATAATTTGTTTTTTAATTATTATTTGTATGGATATAAATATCTGAATGAAATAAAATGAAATGAATATCAATGATTAATGGTTTTATTGCCATCTATATATTGGTCAATTTGTTTGCAAATTGTTCAGTTCTAAGATTTGCATTGGGCGTGACGAGGATGGATAGGATTAGAAATGGGTACATTAGAGGGTCAGCCCAAGTTGAATGGTTGGGAGATAAAGTCAGAGAGGCGAGATTGCATTGCTTTAAACATGTGCACAGGAGAGATGCTGAGTATATTGGGAGAAGGATGCTAAGGATAAAGATACCAGGGAAGAGGAAAAGAGGAAGGCCTAAGCAAAGTTTTATGGATGTGATGAGAGAGGACATGCAGGTGATGGGTGTAACAGAACAAGATGCAGAGGGACAGGAGATATGGAACAAGATGATCCGCTGTCTCAACCCCTAACGGCAGCAGCCGAAAGAGGAAGAAGTTCAGTTCTTTCATGTCTGTAATTTATCATTTGAACTTCTCATTGGTATAAACCAATTCTCATAGTAATGCTTGGTTGTGTGGATTCTGGCTATAGATGTTTCTTCTAAAGACCTATACAAAGCAAAGCATGAAGTTAAAGGCACTTTCCAAACCACAGATTAGTGAAGATAGACATGGTAAATGATGGAAATGATGAAATGATACCTTGAGCCCAAACAAGCCACACCCCAACCCCCAACCCTGGAAAAAAGGTGAAAATTACTATAACTTTTGTTTTTAGCAGTTTTATTGGCATCTCCAATGAGTTAGGCAGTAGGTTAACACAGTCAGAGTGTGTTATATTCATTAAGAGTAAATGGGATCCTTCCACAGCTTGTACAGCCATATAGAACGAAAGAAAAAGAGAGACAGATAGAACAAACAAAAGTAAGCACACCTTACATGGAAGCACTAAGTAATGAAATGCCAAATATTTTTCTTCTATGTTTTTTAAAATTTTCTCCAGTTGTCCTTCTGTCCTTTTTGAATTTCCCCCCTTCAGCAGGGTTATAGGGATCTGGAGCCCATCCATATACAGGAACGTGAATCCATCGCAAGAGATGCTCACTTCACTCACAACAGAGCAGCTTAGAGCCACTAGCTAAATTAATATTCATATCACTGGGACATGGCAGGCAACTGAAAACAGAGAAAAACCCAACAGACCAATAAATGTACATAATCGACACAGAGAAGTGACAGGTCAAATAATCAAACCCAGGTCTATGGAGTTGTGAGGCAGCAGTACTAATTACTGGACCACCATACCACCTTCCCTAAGCTTCCGTCATCATTAGGCCTGTTTCCTAGCGTAGTCAGATTCACATTAGATCTACGTGTCTGATGTCAGAGGCATTTAGAAGTCAGTTTTATCCACAGGCCTTGACTTGTAATTTATGTCTCCTTTTTTGCAGCATCCTATAAATGTAATAAAATGAAAACTGGTGTCTCCAGCATAATGATCCTGCTTTGTTGTTTGTTGTAGACGAGTAACACTAAATTAGACTTTTTAATTGGCTGTAAATTAACACATTAGAAGCTTGTTATTCAACAATTAATTGTTGTCATTGCTTATTTCTTGCTGTCTTTTGAGCTTACTGAATTGTAGAGCAACACGGTTATTTTAAAAAATGTTCAGTGTTGTCAAGACTGAGCTTAAGAAAAACTTCAGTAAACTTACTTTGAAATTTTCTTCCTAGGCGTACAGCACAATGTAGTAAATACTAATGTGTATACGTGCAATAAATATAATGTAAAGGTGCAACGCTTTCATTCCAAAGGTTTTCAGAAGAAGAGCAAATGATGTCAATAGCCAACTATAAACTTGTGTCACACTACTGATAAAAGAAAGTCTCCCTAGAGGCTTTCATGGACAAGACTAACATGCACAAGTACACTGGGACCATTAAGTTTAATTGGGGTTATTAAAGTGAGTTCATTTGGGAACAGTGCTTTAAAAAAATGAAACACCTGTAAATTTCTTTTCTCACATCTACAAAAGTGTCTGTTTTGCCTCACCTTACATTTCTAGACAGTACATTTAATCTCCATAGTAAATCTCTCTGTCTGTCTCTCGACAGGCACTTAAAGGATGAGGCTGGTCACAGTGTGTCCTTCTGTACCTGCATAGGCTTGCAGCATAAGATAAAACAAAAAATAGGGCACTTTGACACCTACAAAATTGTGATCAGAAATTACCAAATACTTCTAACCAACTGGCACAAGTTAACATAGAGCTTAATAGTCGCACTTAATTTTTATAGTGCCACTGCAACAAATAGAATTACAATAAAAGTTACAAATATATAGGATGGTTGAATATATAAATAAAAAAAAAATCCAATTTATGGTTGCAACAGGAAAATGACATGCTACACGATAGTCAAAGAGTAAAAGAGAAAATACTTAAAAAGTGGCTCAGATATTCTGCTATCATTTCAGATTATAAAGCATTGGGCTATATTTTTAAATGTGAGACTATTGGCAGTAAGAGACAATAGTATTATTATAAAGTCAACCTTATTCCACTTAAACGGAGTTAGTTATATTTGAAAAGAATGAAATGCCTGAAATTTGGCTGTAGAACAAAGCAGCAGTGAAAGCATTGTGCTGGCATACTCAGGTGCCCAATAATTCTACATTGGCAAAACATGCAATGGTAGTCCAGAATGAAATCAATTGATGAAATGTCCCTCGGCACTCCTTACCCTGAGTTCCAAAATCAGGGACACAAAGTCAAGAATAACGCTGACTTTCAGCCTGTCACTACCTGATGTGTCAGCATCATTACTTACTTTATTGTTATTAACTGTACTTTTGAAACATTAAAGAATCCCCACTTGGCAGCTTCTCATGATTCATACAGAAACATTTCTTACTACTTTCTTGACAGAACTGAAGGTCTTTGTTGCAATTTCTGTGACAGAGTTGATCATTTTTGTAAATGGATTGGCCATGCAAGTTTTAACCATTCAGCAGGATCTTAAAGGCTAAAACACAAGACACAGAAAATGGAGTAAATACATTACCCGAGTAGCCAGGAAAAACCTTCTCACACAAAAGGACACAAACATTTTAATAAAAAAACAAACTACCATGCCATATATCTGAAGCAGAAACCTTGCCAAATTTTAACCTGATTCTTGATTTAGATATTCTGACATGAGCTTGGTGGATTAAATGGCCACTGTCATTTGTTGAACTTTTTATTCTTTTGTAAACTCAAGTCTCTCGCTTCAGGGGGAGCACACTGATTTGGTTCAAAAAGACAAGTGCAAGTGCATACTGTAGAAAGCTCGAATGAACTGTGAGATTATAGTTAGATATTGTTTCAGTAGGGTTTACTTATTTATTCATTAATCTTTTGGGGTAACCATATTGCATAATGGGTGGCACGGTGGTGCAGTGGGTAGCGCTGCTGCCTCGCAGTAAGGAGACCTGGGTTTGCTTCCCGGGTCCTCCTTGCGTGGAGTTTGCATGTTCTCCCCGTGTCTGCGTGGGTTTCCTTCGGGTGCTCCAGTTTCCTCCCACAGTCCAAAGACATGCAGGTTAGGTGCATTGGCGATTCTAAACTGTCCCTAGTGTGTGCTTGGTGTGTGTGTTTGCGCCAGGGGTTTGTTTCCTGCCTTGCACCCTGTGTTGGCTGGGATTGGCTCCAGCAGACCCCCCCCATGACCCTGTAGTTAGGATATAGTGGGTTGGATAATGGACGGATGGATATATTGCATAACTCTGCATGTTTAGAAGTCACCTGTTTAAATAACAAGATGACACTGAATAAGGAGATATATAGATAGTTATGTACGTAACAGTACATAACATATTTTACCCTCAATGTGTGAAATTAGGCATTGTTTAGAATGCCTACAACATTTACAGAATACCGAAATTGGTACATCAAAAAATGAAACGATTAAAAACAATATGAAATGATTAAAATATTAAACCTTTCCTAGGTATTCTATGCAATGCCAAAAGGCACACCGACAAATTATAAAATACTTTTGCTAGTGACCAATGTTTCTTCTAATTATTTTCATAAGTGCACTGTATAATTATGCACAATGTCTATGTTCTATCAGTAGTTAATATTAGTTTATCAGCTGAGTGCACAGAAAATAAAATACAATGCGCAATTTCATACAAAATAGTACGCGGCCAGGCACCCACGCAGCTTCGAGTGACTTACTTTTCATACTTTGCCTAAATAGTATTTGTCGCTCTATATAATGCCTAGGTATTATATACAATGCCTAAGGAAAGTATATAGCATAATAAAGTAACACAGACATTTCATGCTGGTCACTGCCGAGAGTTGATTCTACAATAAAATAAACTAAAAATAAAAAGCCTGAAAGCGAATAGTAGACGTCACATAGTTTATGTGTACCAAATTTCAGGTCAATAGTTCAAACGGTTTGCAAGCTACAGATGATATAAATCCTGGACAAACAAACAGGGATTGCTCTGGAAATAGTCTTACCAGTGCAATTTTCTTAGTCGTTTGCCAGTGTTTATTTCCTTTCATTCTCACCTAAAGTTTATTATCATAATAAAAACTTAATGTCTCCTCTTTCCAAAGTAAAGAGTTTCCCATAGATATCTCAGCATGAGTATGGAAACTCTTACATGATGTTCAGCTCAGTACTCACACTCTGAGCTGTTATTAGGGGTCAATAGACATTATACTTATGTAAAGAGACAAGAAAGCACAAAACAGATATAATTACTTTTAAGAAGCTCTGAAAAATATAACAATATAACAGCAAGTACAGTAGACTCATTGTAATCTGACTGAAGTAATTTGGCATTGTGTTCTTTACCTTTTTAGATCTATCATATTGCCATGCAATTTTACTCCTAATTGTATTACTTCAAATTTTGAAGAGGGAGAAACAGAGTACTATCTGTGTTGATGCTCTGAACCTTTCTTCCCTCCCTGAAGAACAATCTACTATAATTGACGCCTCCTCCCCATAAATGAGTTAACTGATGCAGCTTCTCCCCAGCAGAAAAACAGATAGCCTCGTCTGAATGGCATCCCTCTAGAACTGCAAATAGCCATGTTGAGATTAGTTGGGCCATGGATTTTAGAATCATTAAAATGATCTAAGAGAATAAGTTCATTGGTCAGGGACCAAAAGACAGCGTCCATGTATTTGCTTCCTAAAATAACAAGGATCTTCTTGGATTACCTTTTCAATATGAGCATATAGTCAAAAGCTATAGCCCTGGAAAAGAGGTTTGACTTTGTCATTATCTGCACTGATTCACCAAGACCAGAAAGGTCTTATCAGAGAAAGGTCGGTCAGGAAGATTTACATTATTGATGAAGTTCCTAATCTAGTGTGCCCCTATCTTTTGTTCTCTTTAAACTTGTAAATTTTAATTAGGCAAGATTACCTGTGGGATGACATTTTTGCATTTTGATCAAAATAACATTGCATTCATGTGCAAACAAGTTGCTCTATCGTGTCCTAGTTTAAATTGGAAAGATGTAAACAACAGAAGGGCAGTGTGGCCTACTAGCTGAGGCATTAAAATTGCAACATCACAAAACTGACACTTCTTTCCCACTCTTGACTCTGTGAACTTGAGAAAGTCACACATGCAAAGTTGTCTTGAACTTAAAAAGTTTTCTTTACACAGTAGTTAGTGTTGCTCCATCACAGACTCGGAAACCTGATTTTGAATCGCATTATGTGTTGGCTTTCCTACATCACCCTGAAAACATGTATGTTAAGTTAACTGGTACTTTAAAATAGCTGTGAATGAATGCATACTTACTTACTTACTTATGCCCTCCACCCCTTCCGGGGTATGGGCCGCTAAAGGTAGATCTCCAGAGATTTCTGTCCTGGGCCATTCTTTCTAGTTGACTCCAGGTGTAGCCCATCCTTGTGATGTCTGCCTCGAGGTCGCGTCGCCAGGTGTTTCTTGGACGGCCTCTCTTCCACTTTCCTTGGGGGTTCCATCTGAGAGCCTGTCTGGTGATACTAGTTTGCGGTTTACGTAGGGTGTGCCCTATCCATCCCCATCTTCTCTTCCAGATTTCTGCTTCTACTGAAGGTTGGCAGGTCCTTCCCCATAGGTTGGTGTTACTGATGGTGTCTGGCCAGAAAATATGGAGGATCTTTCTGAGACAGGTGTTAATGAATGTCTGGATTCTTCGGGTGGTGGTTTTGGTTGTCCTCCAGGTTTCGGCCCCGTACAACAGTACTGATTTCACATTGGCGTTGAACAGACGTATCTTGGTGGTCAAGGTCAGTTCTCTGGAAGCCCAGATGTTCTTGAGCTGGATGAAGGCGGCTCTTGCTTTGCTGACCCTTGCCTTGACGTCTGTATCTGTTCCACTCTGCTGGTCGATGATGCTGCCCAGGTAGGTGAAGGACTGTATCTCCTCCAGGGAACTTCCATTCAGTGTGACTGGGTTGTTGCTGTTGGAATTGGTCTTAAGAATCTTGGTTTTCTCTGTGTGGATGTTGAGTCCAACCTGTGATGATGTGGCTGCCAACACACTGGTCTTTTCTTCCATCTGCTGCTGCCTGTGGGAGAGAAGTGCGAGATCATCTGCAAACTCTAAGTCTTCCAATTGGCTCCACAAGGTCCACTGGATTCCATTCCTGCGTTCACTGGTGGATGTGTTCATGATCCAGTTGATAGTGATGAGGAAGAGGAACGGGGATAACAAGCATCCCTGTCGGACTCCCGTCTTCACTTGGAAGCTGCTGGTAAGCTGCCCTCCGTGGATCACTCTGCAGGTAATTCCCTCGTATGAACTCTTGATCAGGTTGACCACCTTGGCTGGGATGCCATAGTGCCGGAGGAGCTTCCACAGGGTCCCTCGATGTACACTATCAAAAGCCTTCTCATAGTCGAAAAAGTTATGTACAACGGTGTGTTCCACTCCAAGGACTGCTCGACTATGATGCGCAGCGTTGCAATCTGGTCCGTGTATGATCGATTCTGCCGGAAGCCTGCTTGCTCGTCTCGTAGTTGTGGATCGACGACATCCTTCATCCGTTCTAGGAGGATCCGGTTGAAGACCTTGCCTGGCACTGACAAAAGTGTGATGCCTCTGTAGTTGTTACAGTTACTGAGGTCCCCTTTTTTTGGAAGCTTGACTAGGTAACCCTTCTTCCAGTCAGTCGGTATCTCTTCCTCCTCCCAGATCTTCTCGAAAAGGGGGTACAGCATTTCCACCGATGCTTCCAGGTCTACTTTCAGGGCTTCTGCTGGTATGTCGTCAGGTCCAGCTGCCTTCCCGTTCTTCATCAGGGTGATGGCCTTCCTGATCTCTTCTCTGGTCGGCTTACCGCAATTGATGGGGAGATCTTCGTTGGCTGGGTTGATGTCTGGAGGGTTTGGTGGTACTGGTCTGTTCAAAAGCTCCTCAAAATGTTCAGACCATCTATTCATCTGCTGCTCTAGTCCTGTGATGGCCTTTCCCTCCTTGTCTTTGACGGGTCGCTCTGGCCTGTTGTACTTTCCAGATAGTTTCTTAGTTGTGTCATACAGCTGCTTCATGTTGCCGTTGTCGTTTTGCCCAGAGGGGACTGGGCGGTCTCTTGGTCTGGAATCCCTACAGATTTTTTTTTTTCTTTTCTCCAGCCTCTGGAGTTTTTTTTTTTTTTGTTTTTTCTGTCCACCCTGGCCATCAGACCTTACTTTTTCTATGTTAATTAATGTTGACTTATGTTTATTTTTTATTGTGTCTTCTATTTTTCTGTTCTTCATTTTGTAAAGCACTTTGAGCTACATTTTTTTTGTATGAAAATGTGCTATATAAATAAATGTTGTTGTTGTACACTGCCTGTTCTGCTTCAGCTGCTAGTCCGTCTATGTAGTCTTTCCTGTCCTTCCTAATGCTCTTCTTCACTGCTCTATGGGCTTCTGCATATTCCTCTTGGGCCTTAGCTTTTGATGCCCTAGTCCTGCTGTTGTTGACTGCCACTTTCTTCTGTTTCCTCTCTTCTATCTTTCCCAAGGTCACAGCTGTGATCCACTCTTTGTGATGATGTTTCTTCATTCCAGCCACTTCTTGACAGGCTGTTCTCAGTGTCTCTTTTACTCCCTGCCAACTGATCTGTACACTACTTCCTTCCTCTTCTTGGTGCAGTTCTTGTAGCACCTTAAACTTGTTCTTCAACTGTAGTCCAAACTCTTCCCTGACGCTGGAGATCTTTAGATGGCTGACATCATACTTCACTCTACACTGCGTTGTTTCCTTCCAGTTCTTCAACTTCAGCTGAATGCTGGCTTCTACTAAGTGGTGATCGGAAGCCACATCTGCTCCTCTTCTAACTCTAACGTCCTGAAGGGATCTTCTAAACTTCTTGCTAATGCAGATGTGGTCAATCTGGTTCTCTGTCAAGTTGTCCGGTGATACCCAGGTACTTTTGTGGATCCGCTTGTGAGGAAATATGCTACCTCCGATGACCAGGTTATTGAGCACACACAGTTCTGTAAATCTCTCTCCATTATCATTCATTACTCCCAGCCCGTGGATCCTCATGACTTGTTCATATCCTGTGTTGTCGGGTCCAATCTTGGCGTTGAAGACTCCCATAAGGATGACGATGTCTCTGACTCGAAATGTCTCTACAATTTTCTGAACGTATAAGTGACGCTATAATGGACTGTCCAGGATGGTTTCCCACCTTGTGCCATATACTGCCTGGATAAGCTTTACTGCCTTGCAACACTAAATTGGATTAAGTGTGCTTGATAATAATATTGGATATTAAAGTAAATGTTTAACTGTTATGTTGTACATGTAAAGTCTTCAAATAACAGTATTCTATACATAAACTTGAAAGACATCAGCGAAAATAGTTTAGAACTGTAAAATATCCTAATTTATCTGATGGCCTTATTCTAGCCAAGTATAATTCATGGTGTTCTCAGTTCAGATCACTGCTGAACTCTCATTCTCAAGCTTCATACAAGTTATAGAGATGTCAATGTGGAATCACTCTGTTTCTAGGTTTTGTCAAAACCATATTTCCTGTCCCTTTTCTTAGATAGAGAAGTTGTTCTAATTATGGAAACATGCAAGTTCAATAGTTGGGCATAATTGCAAGTTTCCTCAATTTGATAAATTTATTTTTTATTGACAGATCCCAGGCCTGTCATTATTTATTAGTTCAGTAGAAATGTTGATATGTTGGTGATGCGTTCATATTTTTATTTCAGGATGCTATGGTTTTCCTGACTTGTATTTTTGAGTTGTATGTATGATAAATAAATATATAGGATCTCTATATATAATCTTCATTTGGATCTTGATCTTTGTTTGTCCGCGAATGAATTAGAAGAAGAAGCACTAGATGGCAGTAGAGAGACAGCTAAAACATAGGCATTGCATTAAGAATCTCCTCCAGGTTTATACTACTGAAGACTGTAGTACGCCAGCCACACCTCAAAACACAGACATTCAAACTAAACAAATTGTTGTGCTTTAAATTAACTAAAGAGATCTTCATTTAGATCTTGATCTTTGTTTGTCCGCGAATTCCACGCATGCGTAGACCACCTTCCAGTTTAGTACGTTGTTGTTACTCATGGATGTCAACAATGTGCCGGAATCACGAAAGGGGTGGTGGACAGTGTTACGCTGGTTAGCTCCTGAGGCCTGGTTAGAGAATGTGATTGCCGAAGATAAAAGGTACGTGCCTACGTAACATGTGGATGAAAGAAAGACAGTGGGTAAAATGAATGACAACGTAACAGCACGTTCCAGAAATTATTATTGTTACGTTGTAGCCGGCGAGTGCTGCGTGTCTCACAGTTGTACCGTGGCTTGCTCACATGTCAGTGAAGTGATCCCTATTTATGCTTTAAAAAGCCTGGATACCTATGTGTCCCCCTTTTTTAACCATTGCTCCGTGTATATTGCCTTACTCTTTGGATTGCCACAAAGCAACCTGCGAGATTGGAGAAAGGTTGAGAAGAGATCGTGAGAGGAAACGACAGCATCGTGAAAACGAGACGGACTGTGAACGGACAGAAGCAGAAATGCTCCTACACCACCACATAATTACAATTCGGACAGTGATTCTGAGTAGGCCGTTCCTATCGAATCAATATCCAAGGGTTTTCTTTTGTAATTTTGTTTCCCTTATAAAAAATCATAATGCTGTGCGACGAAGGGCCCAGTTCATGACTGGCAGCCGCATTTAAACAGGGAGCCCTTCACAGACAACTTTAACACGTGCAACGTAGTTGGGCACACATGGCTAGTATTCAATAAATCTCTTGTCTGCTAATACTTTTCACTACATATCCATCATTTCTATGGCAAAAACACATTCTGTGATGTGTCCTATTAATTTGTCAACAGCGTCTTTATCCGGAGTACTATTTACAATTAGGTAACAAATACAGGGTGATCATTAAACTCTTTATCAACTCACGCAGAGGATCATGGAATTCTTCTGCAGAATCTGAGATTTACTGGGGAACAGACCAAAGCAGCCTTCACCAGTTAAATTAGAATATTACATAATTTAATGCAATAGTTGCTGAATTATAATTTTTGAATTAGCTGCCATATTTCTCCATTGCCATCCCCAGCTTTGTGGAAGATAGTAAATTAAGCTGCATACCTGCTCTTTTGTCTTCTGGCTGCTTCACTTGCTGCAGGGAAAGCTATTAGCTGTAAGGCCTAGACCCTTGTGAATGAAAATGATTTTCCAGTAAATTAATTTCTTTTTTAGTAAGAATTTCTTCTGTATTTATTACTTTCTTATTTGATTCAGGGGCCTTTGTGCACAACAAGCTGCATATTAAACTAGTAATTCTAGCCACAGCAGTAGTTCCAGATATTTGAATTAATAAATAAAATTCTGCTTACAATAAGCTTGTTTAGACTGATTTTAGCTGTAAAATAAAGTTGTGCATACAATAACTTCTTTAGATTGATTTAGTTGTGTTTAGCATTGCGGATTAGGAAGTGGTATTTTCTTGCAGCCACCCATCTGTTTTCTGAATCCATTTAGTCCTTTGCAGGATAGTAAGGAACAGCAGCCTGCTTCAGCAGCATCAGGAGCAGGTGAAGAGCAAACCCAGGGTGGGATGGCACTCCATCATATGGCACACTTACATGCAAATTCACTCATATATCAAACTAACTTAAAAATATTAAATAGGCTAATATTTACATCATAAATTAGAAAGTCAAGTATCCAGAGAAAACATTTGCACACACAAGGGAAAATCTGCACACAGATGGTTGACTGGCTAGGAATCAAATCCTAGTTCCTAGTGCTATGTGGCAGCAGTATTTGCCAGTGCATCACTCCATAGTCCCCTTTTCAATACAATATATGCTTTTTTAAGCATATATTAAACGTTGGTAACTCCTGTGAGTAGTTTTAATTATGGAAAAAGCAAAATATGATAGCAGTTAAAACCCAGCATTTATTTATCTTCTTGTTTTCTCAGTTATTTCTTTAAGACACAACAACATAAAAGAGTTGGGACACCACCCTAGCGACCCTATATAATTAGACATAAAAATAAACAAAGAAAACACGCAATAAAAGTGATATAGTCTTTTCGACTGGAGTTCCAAACAGAATTAGCTCCAAGATGGCTGAACTTCTGGTTATGTTGCTTCCAGGCAGTAAGGGACTGGACCAGGAGGGCAGACAACAGAAGTCAGAAGTGGAATGACTGTCAGTCTTCTGTTCTGCAGAGGGAGGAAGAGAGAAGATATTAGTATACAGCGCCAACCCCTGGTTTGGCAGGCAACTAACATCACAAGAGCCCCTCAGCTACTTCCCAAGCGCGTATGCATGACACTATCTATAATACTGTATCATCTGACTTCATGTATGCAATATATTTGATTAATCTTTTATGTCTTAGGAGCATGCGCTGATAGCACAGTGCCACATCCACCACACAAAGAACCATATGGATTGGGATACGAGTGCAGCGGATGACACCTCAGCACCACACTGGAACATTTATGTCTTAGATAGAGGAAATTCAAGCCTTTCTGTGCTTATATTTTTAAGGTGACATGAATTGCTTAGACTTGTAGAGCCGGGAGGCAAAAGGCCATTTGCTTTGACAACATGCAGTGATAGGAGCATGAGCCCCGCCATCATCTTATTGCTTAACTATAGCACTTGTGACACTGCCGACTGATTTCTGATATATGACTGTTTGAGCTACACAAACAGCAAAACGTTTTTACTCTAACTAGCATTCATCAACTTAAAGTATCCATAATTGTGTATCATGTCTAGAACTATTTTCACTTCCCTCTATATACACCATTCTCTGTAATTCATAGACTCATCTTTATCATTGATAAAGGGGATGAGACAGAGTACAGAACTCAGGTGGAGAACTTTGTGTCTTGATGCAAAGAGAATTGTCTGCATCTTAACATCAACAAAATCAAGAAACTGGTTATTGACTTTCACCACACCAAAGAGCCTTGATGTCTAGTCACTATTCAAGGAGTGAATGTAGACATGGTCCACTCCTACGAGTACTTGGGTGGTCCACATTAATGAGAAGTTAGACTGGTCTCAGAACACAGAGGAACTACTGTATATATATATAGGGGCAGAAGAGGCTGGTTTTCTTTAGGAGACTCCATTCCTTTAATGTGTCAATTGCAATCCTTCACATCTTCTATAACTCTGTGATGGCCAGTGCAGTTTTCTATGCTGTGGTGTGCTGGGCTGTTAGCATTACTTCAAGAGAGTCTCACCATATGAACAAGCTAATTAAAAGGGAAAGTTCAGTTATAGGATACACTCTGGACACCCTGGAGGTTGTTGCAAAGGAGAGAGTTAAAATGAAACTGAATGCCATTATGAACAATGCTGCACATCCTCTCTCTGACACACTAACACTGAGGACTTGTAACCAGCGTGGGTCAAGAAACCCTACTGGGGCTTCTTTATACCAACAGCAATACGTCTGCATAATACCTCACTCTGACTATGACAACCAAGTCAGAACATTTTTTCTTTTTAATTTTCATGCTTTATAGTCATTCCAATGTGTGTTTGGGACAAAGTGTTTATTTATGTAAAGATCTTCTGTAAAAAGCCAAATTTCCCACTTCGAACAAATAAAATAAACACTGGCAATAAATCTTGTCTTAACAGCAGGGAAAAGAGTCATATTTCTGCCTAAAGTAATTAATATACATACTTGATCTAGTCCAGTATTTGGACCTTCTTTGAATTGTGTTGCATTGTTTCACAGATTTGTAACACTTCCCTCTTTATATGCTAGGTCCTTTATGGATCTTTTCATTTTTGAGCCTTACTTATAGAAAAATATAGTTTTGTTTTTCTTTTTTTTAATAAACTGAGTCAAACAAAGAGACAGAAGCTAGGAACTGATTGGTGAACCCTCAGTGTGTGCTAGTTTTGTGCTTCCCATTTTGACTGGAACCATCAGTATATAGCACGATTTTAGAGAGACTTCCCACCACTGAAGCGTAAGCTTTTAACAAGGCCCTATATAGTCAGCTCAATTGGTCATCTCAGGTTTGTGTTTAATTTGATACTTCTTGTTCTCCCTATAATTATTCCTCCCTCTTCTTGTTTTTTTTTTTTTTTTTGCTTTAAAAAAAGCTACATGTTTGATAGTTTTATACTCTGGAACTCCTTGTTCTGAGCTGGGGTAACACAGAGCAGTCCTCCCTTTCCATTGCTATGAAGTGTTCATCTGAGAAGGAACATTTACTGCATCATTCTTACATCCCAAATTGTATAAATCAATCCCATATATTTATTAATTAACTCATAAGTACTTTTATGCTCACTTTTCCTGTTTAAATCACTAGATACCAGAGATGTATGTGCAAGGCAAGAATTAGGCCCAGCCAGTTCTTGTCAGTTCATCACAGGGCTATTTATAAAAATAAAACTATGTAAAGAATACAATATAAATGCACATTTTAATCTTTTTTGATCCTTAATATATGTATAAGTTACACTGAGATAGTGCTGTTTGTGAAAAGCACATCATAAGATAAACACTAATTGACAATTGTGTTAAATACTACTATATAAGAACAGAAAGGTTTACTATATCAAAGTGAAAACGGACAGTTCAGCAGTTATAACTACAATTATTCAACCATTAAATGCAAAAATGGAACACTGGGTTTCGCACATTCCTTTGGTAGAAAAATGTTATAATCCATCAATGCATTGACCCATCTTAACTGTAATTTGTTTTGTTTGCAGCATGAGTGTACTAGGTACAAGACAGAGGCCAGCCACGAATAGGGCACAAGTCAAAGTGCAAACACACTTAAACTCAAACCAGGTCTGTTTATCAGGTTAAATATCAGAAGATAGATGAATGGATGTTCTGAAGATTATCAGTGTAACATCTTCGTTTGATGTTTTTTATTTCAGTCCATACAAGAGTGACACTACTACCTCACAGTTCTTAGGAACTGGACTTGATTTCTTTTGTTTTGTGCTTGATGATGCCTGGAGAGACCACTTGTTCCTCATGACCCTGTGATGAAATAAAATAATGAACTGATCAATGGATTCATTATGATTGATGATCCATCAGCAGGAGTCTGTACTGCTGACAGAATAAATTTTTGCCATTTCTGATATCTTAACTAGGAAAAGGTGAACACACAGACTTCTTATAAGTGTTTGTATTAGTCAGTGTTTGAGTGTAAATCCATAATCAGGAACTATATAAAGCCACTGTTGATTATTAGCAATTGCTTTATACTATTAATAGAAAGTAAAGCTTTAAAGTAGGAAATGTAGAAAAGTAATCAGAAGTTGAGATGCTTAAAGAGCAGCCAAAAGTAAACAACATGTGCATCATTTAATACTGTTAAGGGTAATTGCTTGTCAGACCCTTTTATTGTTAAATCAGGTCATTTTCCACAAGCCCACACTGAAAAATAAGCTCCCACATTGTAGTGTTTGTCACCTTGTTACAGAGGTTTCTGTCAAAAGAAATGAAGACAAGCGCATTGAATCAAGAGGTCATGTTTGTTCTGGCCTCAGTGCAGAGTTCATGGAATTATCAGCATGGGTTTCAGATTGCTTTTGTTTTAAGTGTTAAGTGTTTTTAATACATGGCAGAATACTAGATTATTAAATAAACAAACAACTACATTGATAAGGACCATGATTCAGTTATTTAACAGCTGTCCTTTTCTTTGTTTCTCTTTTCATCCAACATTCCATTTGGAACACAGCATAATATTCTTAAATTCAGTTAATTCAGTTCATGGTTACAGGAGGCCTGAGCCCATCAGAGGAGCAACTGCCTCAAGGTAACAACCAGCTCTGAAAAGACAGCACAGGGCCATTTAGAACACAATTTAAAACAAGTTCATAGACATCTAGCCAAGCAGTTGTTGGAATGCTTTTGGCAGTCAGACATCATGTGCTCCCAGCTCTTAAAACAACGACAAGCAACAAGCAGAAAATGCAACTCGCCAGCAGCAGCGGCAGCAATCCAGCAGATGATCCAACTGCAACTCCTTAGCGTGCGTTCAATCCCCCAACCCGTCCCTACCCTCCCTTCACAACGCGAGCGGCAGAGACTTGAAGTGGCAGAAAGACAGCTGCAATACAGGCTTTTAAATGATCGGCGTGCAGTGCAACAAAGAGAACATGGAGCTCGCCAGCAGCAGCAGCAGAAAGACAGCAGATGATCCGACAGCATCTCCTTAGCGTGCGTTCAGCCGTCCCCCCTTTGCAACACGAGCAGCGTTATACGTCCTGCGAGAAAGATTTAACCACGCCCGGGGCCGGAAATAAAGGACAAGTATTGTTTTTACAAAAGATTTAAAGTAAAAGTGAAAATAATGCATATGTAACAATTTCCATGAAAATAACAATCTCTTTAAATTGTATATCTGGTAAACCAAACCCGGGGCTGGGCAAGCGAAGCAAGCAGGGGGTGGAGCCCCCTAGTATTATAAAAAAAGAACCAAATGAGCATGTCAGAATTACAAAAGAAATTCAAGTTCACCTTTATTGTCCTTTGTATATAGTAAAAATTATCTTATGTTACTGATAACAGTACAATGCCAATAACAGAAAATATATCTAAGACATGCAGATTAGGTGCATTGGCGATTCTAAATTGTCCCTAGTGTGTGCTTGGTGTGTGGGTGTGTGTGTGTGTGTGCCCTGCGGTTTGCTGGCGCCCTGTCCGGGGTTTGTTTCCTGCCTTGCGCCCTGTGTTGGCTGGGATTGGCTCCAGCAGACCCCCGTGACCCTGTAGTTAGGATATAGCGGGTTGGATAATGGATGGATGGATATCTAAGAAGCTTCATGCATTGCAATATGAGTGAAAGTTCATTAATGTTTAACATCTGGAGATTAAAATCATCCATGAATTTAGGAGTGCAAGTACTTAAGGTTTTGGAGGGTTTGCCTAAATGGAAAAGGGAGAAAGTTGACTGTATCTGGTTAAACCCATGGCTGAGGGTTTTAATTATACTGTTTGCCTCTCTTAAGGCAGTGTATAAGTCAAAGTTTGTAAGACAGTG
Source organism: Polypterus bichir lapradei (assembly GCA_026402145.1). Classification (NCBI taxonomy): domain Eukaryota; kingdom Metazoa; phylum Chordata; class Cladistia; order Polypteriformes; family Polypteridae; genus Polypterus; species Polypterus bichir. The sequence goes on along the minus strand of JANRMT010062854.1, from coordinate 94,899,419 downwards.
TGTTAAGTATATTATAAGTCCTAAACAGAATGTATCTAAGTATTGGTAATATTCAGTGACAACTTCACCACCCTGTGTAGTACTTTGGGGTTCTGAGCTGAGCAGGTCCCACACCAGGATGTAATGCTGCCAGTGAGGACAGTCTCCACTGTGCACCTGTAGAATTCAGAGAGCATAGATGGAGACATCAGGGATTTTTTTCAAATATGTGAGAAAGTAAAGACAGAAGTAAACAATGGCTTGTCTTGACAACAAACAAAATGTGTTTTACCCGCTTAAAGGTCATCACTAGTACGCAACTTCTTATAGAATGTGCAGTATGTTGTCCTTAATTCGTTTTTATTTTATTACACACATTCCAGTCACCTGATCTGGAATAAACTCCTCAAACATCCTCCAAAATTGAAAAGAAAAAAGAGTGGGACATGTTTCTTACACAGGCCCATAACATTTGTAAGCAGTACTGAAGTGTAGCAGCTGTTACCAAAGGCCTGGGGCAGTACAAAAATTCCCACTAAATGGAACTGGAAGCTGCATTGAAAACTGGCTGTGTTTGTCCACCTGAGACTTACTCTAGATGACCTTTTATTGGATTTGTTTTGTTTCAACATGAGACTAAAGGTTTTACTAACCCTTGTCTGATCCATCTCCTTATGCGTGCTTCCTGGCCAGCCATGTTGGCATAACTCTTGGCTATTTATGATAAATTTATTCTGTGTTCTTTTCAGGCCTTTACTCTTCGCCCCCCATAGAGAATGAATTATTTATAGCATCAGACATTGTTAGAGCACTAAAAATTTTTGCAAAGCCATTGACCATTTTCAGTAGCATGCCTTCTTCATGTCTATAGTGCCTGATTGTCACTTTCTAGTTCCCTAACTGAGGAACCTTCTATTTGAAGGTAAACATTCTTATATTAATTTAGACTTCAATTAGGAGCTGTAGTGTTCTTCTGATTAAAGACAGTTTGATCCTAAATTGTGGTGAATGACTATATTTAGTTGGCATTCAGAACTATGATAAACTTGCTAACCTCGGGAGAAAAGAAGAGTTATTTGATGGGGTGACACAGTGATTAGTGCTTCTGCCTTATAGTTCAAAGATAGTGAGTTAGAATCTTGTCCTGTCACTGCATGCCTAGTTCTCTTTGTTCTTCAGTTTCTGCTCCAGATACCAATGTTGGCTTGTCCAGCTGAGAGTTAGGTTAAATGTACATGTACCCCACATTAAACCAGCACCTTTTCTAGGCCTTCTTCCTGCCTTAGAGCCACAGTTGGGTTCCAGCTGCCTGACCTTAAACTCAGCACATACACAACTGATTTGGGAAAACATCCAACTAGTTTCTAACCCACCTATCGACCCAGCAGCCCCTAAACATAATTTAGGAATCAACCTAGCTGGATAACTAGCCCATTGTAGAGCCCACTCACTCTTACAGGGCCAGTGTAGAATCCTTATTTAGTACAATAGTATTGTCACGTGTGCGCCACATAGTTAATTTCATACTGAATTGGCTCCCTTGTACCATGAGAAACAAGGTCAGTGTGTAGAATCCAAAACAAACTGATTAAACCCATATGGACACAGGGAGAACTTGTACTTGTATTCTCCACACAGGCAGAGGCTAGACCAAGAATTAAACCGGCTTCATGTTTGCGTCTCATAGATCTTACAATGTGTATTGATTATTATGAGTGAAGCTTTATTGTTAGACTATACACACACAAATAAAGTGTCAAACTTGCAGTTCCTCCTAGTTCCTTGCCCTATAGCCCTGTTTGTATATTTCAAAAGTGCACACTTAATAAAGCAAAACATATGACAAAGCTACATTCTCAGAAAACAGAAACTATCAGTGAGGACTAAACAGTCATGCAGAAATTACCAAAATCAAGGCTGTGCTTTATACTGGCATGTCTACAAGCGCAGATCAGCCAAAAATTAGAGTACATTGTATAATATAAATTAACTGTGGAATTGTAACCTGTATGAGGGTCTCTAAAGAGGAGCAGAACAGTGTTAAACTTCAGTTAAGGTATTCCGATCATTTTACAGATATGTCTATTATATTGAGCTACCCAAGTGGAATAAATGGGAAGCAAGAGTTAGAATTATCATTCATTAGTCCCTCAGGGTTGTACACAATGGGGGGATCCAATTAAAGTGGCAAAGACTCTGCACAGGCTGAAGCTTGGCAGAGGAATATTTTCACCATTACTGGTAAGTACAGTTTCATTCAATTATGCCCTAAGTGAAAAAAAAATCAGCAAGATAACAGAGCAGTAATTTGATATGACAGGGTTCTGTTGGCTGTAGGTAAGAACAGGTAAGACTCATTATAAAAGATTAACTTACATGCTGCATGCTCAGTTCTGCAGGTCCTCATATTTAAAATCCATGCAAACCTGGAAGTATGTGTTTCATTCTGAAAGGTGTTAGGTTGGAGGACTCATAGTAACTTCTGGTAAAGTTTCCATTCCAAAATCTATTAGTAGCAAGGTCCCCTGTTTATCTGAAATTGACATCTGCTGTAATTGTTGTTCTTCTTTTTCCTGCTTCAGTGTGTAAATCTGTAGATTCTAAAGCCAACAGCTTGGTGTTGTGTATGTATCATAAGATATTTAGCCCTACATATCTGCATTTGATTCTGTTTGGAGGTCTTGGAAGATACAGTGGGATGCAAAAGTTTGGGCAACTTTGTTAATAGTCATTATTTTCCTGTATAAATCGTTGGTTGTTACGATAAAAAATGTCAGTTAAATATATCATATAGAAGACACACACAGTGATATTTGAGAAGTGAAATGAAGTTTATTGGATTTACAGAAAGTGTGCAATAATTGTTCAAACAAAATCAGGCAGGTGCATAAATTTGGGCACCGTTGTCATTTTATTGATTCCAAACTTTTAGAACTAATTAGTGGAACTCAAATTGGCTTGGTAAGCTCAGTGACCCCTGACCTACATACACAGGTGAATCCTATAATGAGAAAGAGTATTTAAGGGGGTCAATTGTAAGTTTCCCTCCTCCTTTAATTTTCTCTGAAAAGTAGCAACATGGGGGTCACAAAACAACTCTCAAATGACCTGAAGACAAAGATTGTTCACCATCATGGTTTAGGGGAAGGATACAGAAAGCTGTCCCAGAGATTTAAGCTGTCTGTTTCCACAGTTAGGAACATATTGAGGAAATGGAAGACCACAGGCTCAGTTCAAGTTAAGGCTCGAAGTGGCAGACCAAGAAAGATTTCGGATAGACAGAAGCGACGAATAGTGAGAACAGTCAGAGTCAACCCACAGACCAGCACCAAAGACCTCCAACATCATCTTGCAGCAGATGGAGTCACTGTGCATCGTTCAACCATTCGGCGCACTTTACACAAGGAGATGCTGTATGTGAGAGTGATGCAGAGGAAGCCTTTTCTCCGCCCACAGCACAAACAGAGCCGCTTGAGGTATGCTGAAGCACATTTGGACAAGCCAGCTTCATTTTGGAATAAGGTGCTGTGGACTGTTGAAACTAAATTGAGTTATTTGGGCATAACAAGGGGCGTTATGCATGGAGGAAAAAGAACACAGCATTCCAAGAAAAACACCTGCTACCTACAGTAAAATATGGTGGTGGTTCCATCATGCTGTGGGGCTGTATGGCCAGTGCAGGGACTGGGAATCCTGTCAAAGTTGAGGGATGCATGGATTCCACTCAGTATCAACAGATTCTGGAGACCAATGTCCAGGAATCAGTGACAAAGCTGAAGCTGCGCCGGGGCTGGATCTTTCAACAAGACAACGACCCGAAACACTGCTCAAAATCCACTAAGGCATTCATGCAGAGGAACAAGTACAACGTTCTGGAATGGCCATCTCAGTCCCCAGACCTGAATATAATTGAAAATCTGTGGTGTGAGTTAAAGAGAGCTGTCCATGCTCGGAAGCCATCAAACCTGAATGAACTAGAGATGTTTTGTAAAGAGGAATGGTCCAAAATACCTTCAACCACAATCCAGACTCTCATTGGAACCTACAGGAAGCGTTTAGAGGCTGTAATTTCTGCAAAAGGCGGATCTACTAAATATTGATTTCATTTCTTTTTTGTGGTGCCCAAATTTATGCACCTGCCTGATTTTGTTTGAACAATTATTGCACACTTTCTGTAAATTCAATAAACTTCATTTCACTTCTCAAATATCACTGTGTGTGTCTCCTATATGATATATTTAACTGACAGTTTTTATCGTAACAACCAACGATTTATACAGGAAAATAATGACTATTAACAAGGTTGCCCAAACTTTTGCATCCCACTGTAGCTACTTTTATTCATACAATTGTCTTCAACCTATTTATTTTTTGATTAATAAACAATGGCATGCATGGAAATGTGTTCCATTCAGGAAGCTTTCCTATAGTGTCACCGGTGTGCATGTCAACGGTGTCTATTCTTTGTAAAATAGTTGACTTCATCCATACATCCATTCTCAAACACGCTTAACAGGAATCTCTCCCAGCATCACTGAGTACAAAGCATGAAGCAACCCTATCAATTAACTTAACCATTTAGGTGAATCTATGCATGCAGTCTCTAATCTGTCGGCCATATGTGACTTAATAAAGCATGACCCATTGTACTAGATTTCTACTTGAAAAGTAAGAGTGTTTTTACATTGAACCCATACAAACAGATTCAATGATAACTTATTTAAAGGTGAATTAAATGTGTTACAACAATTTCATTAAGGGATTGACTGGCATAACATACTGCAGCCATTGTAGCACTCTAGAAAATGAGCTTCCACAATTCAGTCTATCTCTCTTTTCATTTAGTCCCATATTATGATATCAAAATGCAACTAATAATTGTATTAGCCAGCTATAAGTGCCCATGAATAAAATGAAGACAACCTTTTACTCAGGTAGTGTCAGACACAAAGCAGGTCTGGATGGGGTGCTGCTACTTCATAGGATATGCTCATGTGCTCAGGGCCAATCTAAACCTGCTGATCAACTTATCCTGAATATTTTTGGTTTGTGGTAGAAAAACTGAAGTAGATGAACAAAGCCTATAGGGAGAATATGTATATTTCACATATGCAGTGAGCAGACTGTGATTTTTATTCCATTTCCATTGAGCTATTAGACAAAAGCACTAACCACTCTTCCAACATGTATCCCAGGATAAAAAATAAAATCCAACCTTTCTTCCATGTAATATCTAAGCTGTGTATTCCACTTGAAGGTTGTGGATAAAATAAAATCGAATCAACTTAAAAATAAGAATGATGTGTTTAAGTATGTTACAAAAACAAGAGAACAATTCATCAGAATCATTTAGTCAACTTGTAGCAAAATTTTCCCGTATTTTAAAAGTGATCCAGATATCTATTTTAACGACATGACTATTTTGTGGGCTGCCTCGCAGTAAGGAGACCTGGGTTCGCTCCCCGGGTCCTCCCTGCGTGGAGTTTGCATGTTTTCCCCGTGTCTGTGTGGGTTTCCTCCAGGTGCTTTGGTTTCTTCCCACAGTCCAAAGACATGCAGGTTAGGTGCATTGGTGATCCTAAATTGTCCCTAGTGTGTGCTTGGTATGTGTGTGTGTGTGCACTGCGGTGGGCTGGTGCCCTGCCCGGGATTTGTTCCTGCCTTGCACCCTGTGTTGGCTGGAATTGGCTCCAGCAGACCCCCCCGTGACTCTGTGTTAGGATATAGTGGGTTGGATGATGACTGACTGACTGACTGACTATTTTGTTCGAGCAAATGACATTTGTTGAATGCATGGATTGTACTCTATGTAACTTAATATCAAGTGCAGGACCATGCAGAGTAGCATTAGCAGGAGTCAGACCACATGGTTTCTTCATCTGTCTGTGGTTGGAATACTGAATGACTGTGCATATTAGCCAATGCTCAGTTAAACATTACATGAGTACCATAGGAGATCCTTTTCCCACAAGATCTTGGGGCCTTGCGACCAACATCACAAAGAGTCTGTTTAGCCAGCCATTTGTAATGATTATTAGATTCTTACTTTCACTACATTATATTTGAACTGAAATTTATATTTCTGTCATGTATTACGTCTTTCACAGTGAAAAATATTTCCAGGCACATTATGCAATGGTCATTTTACAATGATACAATATTCACACAGACTGGACGCTGTCAAGTTATATGACCTGGTAAGCAGTGCCAGCTATATCAAAGTTCAATTTAGGAGTTTGAGTTTCTTTCCTCATATGTTAGTCCAGATTGCCAATAACAAACTGGACAGAGAGAATTTTGTTGGCAGTAAATGAAATGGTCTTTATGCTGTACTGCACTATGCTCTGCTACACTAAAAAAGATTGGCTGTTATGCCTGTAATATTACTTGTTTATCTGCCTGCCTAACTCTGACGTTAATTTAGCCTTTTCTACATGTTCTGTTTTCTTCACAGAATGTCACACTTTACTCACCCCACTCCTTTGATAAACTTAAATTGATTCCCAAGATTACTGCATACATTTGAGACAATATAGTGACATTTGCTGACAAGCAGCTATAATTTGATCATATTAATGAAAAGGCAAAGTAGTTCAAATAACATCTGATTAAGAGCATAAAAGATAAAAGCCATTGCAAATGTCCCACTCAGCCCTGTCTGGGGACCTCTGATTCAGTGGATGAATTAAGGTCAACACTTCTGCATGATCTCTTTCTAATTAATCTTTGCTTCTTCCATTCGCCCACATAGACACACACGTTCGTCATATAAAGTTATCTTCTTTATCTTTATTTTTCTGTCTTCTCCTGTGAGAGAATGCTGTGTGTAACAGGGTGCTGCTTTTCTCTGATACTGTCTGCTGCCTGTTTGCTTTATTTACTGCCATTATAGCTTATTACCTGGTTACCATCCTTTTCCTGGATATGTTTTCTGGATGTGTTGCTCATATCTAGAATGCATGGATCTTCTTCACTCAGCATTGGCCAATGGAGATTAAACCCAAAGCTGGAGCTGCTGGTGTAGGCAATACTACTGAATGTGTTTTTGATATTCAGATACTAACACTGACATTTGATTTTGAAGTCTCCTTCCATCAGGCACTTCCTGCTTGGAATTGCTAGTGTGGATAATGAATTTTGACAAACACACTAAAACCTTCATATTCTAAAATAGAGATTGTCTGGTATTCCCTCAAAACCATTTCTCCCAGGCTTCTGAAACCTCTACAGCTCTTAGTAGTACATGCAATTTTTATATAGGCAGTGTAGCTCATACAGTATAACCTAAATTAGTTCAGCTAAGTAGCTGCAGGCAACATGTAAACTAAATTTAATTAATATATGAAGTTTAATTTAAAAATGCATTATCCACCATTTGATAAAAATGACATTAAACTGTGATAAAATGATGACAGTTATAAGAGTTAAATTCACATAATTCCTAAAGGTATTAGTAACCACAGATCTTTACTTTCAAAATGGTAACTTTTTATTAGATGAACAGTATGTTTTAGAAATACTGAGCAACAAATGCTAGTAGTTCTTCCACAAAATATATGATATTCCCAAATCTAACATTAATTCTTTTTATTGTTTCTATTTTTGCACTCTTTTTCCTTGTCTCTCATGGGCATATCTATACTTTCCTGCCCTGATGACATGGTTTATCATCCATCCATCCATTATCCAACCCGCTATATCCCAACTACAGGGTCACGGGGGTCTGCTGGAGCCAATTTATCATTTTAACTACATTATTTCTAACATGTTCCTTCAGAACTTAGGGACTTTAAAGCAATGGGTTGGTGTCTCGAGTGCCACTATGACAACACTAGTCTCACTGTCCACTCTGAGCATTTCATCAAGTACGGAGTTCTAAATAAAACCCATTCTTCACACTACTCTGTTACAAATGAAGGTAGCAGTAATCTAAAACCCTTTTTTGCAAAAACAAATACATTTAAACAATCCCCTACTCCATATGCTCGGAGCTCTGTAGTGGTCATGCTTTCCTAAGCATGGTTTTCCCACCAGTTATTTTTTTGGTGTCTAAATTAATTACAAAATACAACTCATCCTCCTCACATATTGAACATGTTCTTAGGTCTTTTGTTACAGCCTGTGCATCACTTATTTTAGTTTTGTTTCTCAAAGTTGTTAACATCTGGTTTTGTTCCACTTGCCCACAAAAATGCTGCTGTTACTCCTGTTCTGACAAAACTTGGCCTTGATTTGCCCATGCTTGACAGCTACAGGCATATGTGCAACATCCCCATCTTGGCAAAGGTGTTGGAAAGTCTAGTCACTATGCAACTTCAAACATTTCTTGTCAAACAATCTTTACAGCATAAGCCTTTTCAATCGGGTTTCCACACGTTTCAAAGTACAATGACCTCCTTCCCTTTGCTGATATTGCTGTGCTCAACATTCTCCTTCTACTGCTTTTTAAACTGTAAGTCGTGACATTCTTCTCTCCCATCTCTTTTCAATTGACATTGTATAAACGAGACTTTGGATCACTTTGTAACGGAGTTAAAATTGCTGTAGCAAGAAACTTTTAAGTGCCGGGTCTTAGCTAACATCAAATAAATCCGTTGACATCGCGAGATCGCACGAGCACAGCTGAGAAGCTTTGATGCATGTACTCCGAGCAGCTCACGTCAACTGACTTTGCAGGACTGGAAAAGATTAAATTAAGTTCACACACACGCTACCGCTAAATTATTCGCAGGCAATTTCCACAACTTAATACCGGGAATGCCTGTTGAACATCTTACATTCACGAGTACCGATTTGGGTGGTGAACACTTCGATGAATGAAACCTGTTATCTTTACAACGGTTGACAAACACGGAATATAACTTGAACACAACACATCCTCCAGATACGAACCTGATTGAAAGAAATAATGATAATCAAATCCTTGATGACAGCAACACTCATAACGGTCAGAAAACTATTACATTGACAATCATGTTACTTATTTTTAAAATGTTTCCTTTTCTTAGCACAAGCAGAGCTGAGAAGCTTCGATGCATGTACTCTGCGTTAAACAAAATAACGCATTTAATCACACTTTGCATTCCAAGCAAAGGGGCACATTTGCCAATGCATGATTTCCTGGTACATCGATTACATTGATGCACACATCAGAGCTACAAAAATGTAAGAGTCGGAAGAAAGCGCGTTGCTAGGACTGATCGGAGGCAAATTTCATTTCAAAAGACTACCCGACGGAAGACTTGATAAAAGTGTGGTTTTGTGCAAACTGTGCAAAAATGAGTTTGCATACCACCGAGGCACTTCAACCTTACGGTACCATCTAAATGCAAAACATGTTACAGCGACCACAGAAACTGTGTATGCTGTTAGCACTAGCAGTACGAGTTCGAGTACCAACAAAAGGTGGTCCCAGTCATTCAATACATAAGACACAATGTTCCTCCAGATATCAAGAGTGAGCCTGATATGGCCGTGCAATATGTAACAAAGAGAATGGAAAAGGTAGGTGCCATCCCCGGGCATGGAAACCACTCAGTAAGTGACAGTTCTTTGATTGATAGTGATCACCTCGATAGACATGGTAATGGGGGTTGGAATGATAAAGGAAATGGGTACCTGAGCAATGTAAAGTAAGTCTAAAATACCTATACAATAACTATAATTGTAATAAATAAACAATAAAACAGCGGAGAAGCGTTGGATTAAACAAAAAGGCTGTAGTTATCAGTAGGGAGACGTGAATCCCGTGGCGAAGCAAGGAAGGGAATGTAGAGACCAGAGCGCCGGACGGTCTTATATAGGCAGGCAGCCAACAACGTGGGAGGCGTTGGGATGGGGGACCCAACGCCACCTCACACGGTGACCGAGCTGCAGGCTATGGACATATATATGTACGTAAGTAGGATTCAGTTAGCGTTGGGAACCCGTGTACCAAATTTCTTGAAGATGGGCCCATAAGTAACAAAGACTGTTGAAAAGTTCAATATGGCGGCCGACAGTGGCATCATACCATCATACAATGTATGTACATTGGTTTCGGTTAGTGCCGGGAAGCCGCCTATAAAATTTTGAGAAGATCGGGCCATAAATAAGAAAGTTCAACATGGCGGTCGTTGTTGACCATTATGATCGTTACGCGTAGAATTTCGAAGTGAAACCTGCTTAACTTTTGTAAGTAAGCTGTAAGGAATGAGCCTGCCAAATTTCAGCCTTCTACCTACACGGGAAGTTGGAGAATTAGTGACGTTGGAAAGTTCAATATGGCGGCTGACAGTGGTGTCATACCACCGAAATAAGTATGAACATTGGTTTCGGTTAGCTCAGGGAAGCCACCTACCAAATTTCGTGAAGATGGGGCCGTAAATAAGAAAGTTCAACATGGCGGACGTTGTTGACCGTTATGACCGTTACGCGTAGAATTTCGAAATTAAACCTGCTAAACTTTTGTAAGTAAGCTGTAAGGAATGAGCCTGCCAAATTTCAGCCTTCTACCTGCACGGGAAGTTTGAGAATTAGTGACGTTGGAAAGTTCAATATGGCGGCCGACAGTGGTGTCATACCAACGAAATAAGTATGTACATCGGTTTCCGTTAAAAGTTTAATATGGCGGCCGACAGTGGCATCATACCACCGAAATAAGTACCAAATTTCAGCCTTCTACCTACACGGGAAGTTGGAGAATTAGTGACGTTGGAAAGTTCAATATGGTGGCTGACAGTGGCGTCATACCACCGAAATAAGTATGTACATTGGTTTCGGTTAGCGCAGGGAAGCCGCCTACCAAATTTCGTGAAGATGGGGCCATGAATAAGAAAGTTCAATATGGCGGACGTTGTTGACCGTTATGACTGTTACGTGTAGAATTTCGAAATGAAACCTGCTTAACTTTTGTAAGTAAGCTGTAAGGAATGGGCCTGCCAAATTTCAGCGTTCTACCTACACGGGAAGTTGGAGAATTTGTGACGTTTGGAAAATTCAATATGGCGGCCGACAGTGGCGTCATACCACCGAAATAAGTATGTACATCGGTTTTGGTTAGCGCAGGGAAGCCACCTACCAAATTTCGTGAAGACGGGGTCAGCCTTCTACCTACACGGGAAGTTGGAAAATTGGTGACGTTGGAAAGTTCAATATGGCGGCCGACAGTGGCGTCATACCATCGAAATAAGTAAGTACATCGGTTTTAGTTAGCACAGGGAAGCCGCCTACCAAATTTTTTGAAGATGGGGCCATAAATAAGAAAGTTCAACCTGGCGGACGTTGTCGACCGTTATGACCGTTACATGTAGAATTTCGAAATGAAACCTGCTTAACCTTTGTAAGTAAGCTGTAAGGAATAAGCCTGCCAAATTTCAGCCTTCTACCTACACGGGAAGTTGGAGAATTAGTGATGAGTAAGTGAGTGAGTCAGTGAGTGAGTGAGTCAGTGAGTCAGTCAGTCAGTCAGTCAGTCAGTGAGGGCTTTGCCTTTTATTAGTATAGAGATATATATATATATATATATATATATATATATATAAAAAATCCAATGTCTGTCTGTCTGTCTGTCTATCTGTCCACTTTTCACGAGAGAACTACTTAACAGATTTAGATCGAGTTTTGTTAGATAATTTGCTTTAACATTCCGGTTGATTTTGCAACTTCTCTCATTGCGCTAAGTATTATAGTTTGATTGTAGCACTGATTTATTCTCTCAAATCCGACCGACAGGCTGAGGGCCTAAGGGACTGGGAGGAGGAACCTCGGGAGTAGGGAACTGGGAGTGGGGGCATCCTCACTCATGCGCCAGCCTCTGTTCGTGTCGCTTTTCCTCACACCACGTGTTGGAGAGTACTTTGCCTCCGCTTAGCTAGCGATATCTATTTGTTCAGCAGACATTATCATCTAGAGCAGTGTTTCCCAAACTCGGTCCTGGGGACCCCCTGTGGCTGCAGGTTTTTGTTCCAACCAGCTTTTGTTTTTAATTGGACTCCTGGGCTAATTAAGTGATGTGTTATTTCCCAAGTTCTGTGTTTTGGGAACAATATAGAAATTAAAAAACTAAGTTTGGTTAAAAAAAAACAATATATTAAAATGTACCGAGCAGTTATATAGGAATAATGTAATTATTTTTCTTTTTAACAGTATTTTCATCTTGATTTTCATTCTACTTTTTCAGGTTGTTCGAATTATTTAATTAATCCATTATTTACTAATTAGTGGGTCTGATTCTAAAGTAGTAGCAGCCTTTGATTATTCAGTGTTATTTGCCTGTGTGTCTGAAGGGGAGAAACTGCACAGAGAAAGGACAAAATATAATTAAATCAACAAAAGAGAGTTAAGCATTTAAATCTATAGAAAAAACAGATATATTTCTAAATGTCTTATAAATGTAAAAATCACACTGCTGTGCTTTTCTGAATGTAGAATAAGTGAAAAAAAAAAAACAGGTAATTAAATGAGATGAGTGCTATCAGGTGTTGTCACTGATTAGGAATCTGGTTGGAACAAAAACCTGCAGCCACAAGGGGTCCCCAGGACCGAGTTTGGGAAACACTGATCTAGAGCATGGGTGGGCAAAGTCGTTCCTAGAGGGCCGCAGTGGCTGCAGGTTTTTGTTTCAACCCAATGGCCTAATAGGAAGCACTTATTGCTCAAGTAACACTTCTGCTTTATTTTAGTTGTCTCGCTCGTTAAGATTTTGAACCCTTATTGCTTATTTTGTTCTTAAACAGCTGTATTTTTGGTTTTTAATTGTCCCTTATTAGCAGTAAGATGCAAATGACAAAGGAAAGCAGCAGTTCTCCATTTAGCTTGTTACCATTTACACCTGTGTATTTATCGTGCACTATTTAGTTTAATTAAATACTTGGAAGAAAAGTGAAGAGAAAAAAGTGAAGGACTGAGAATTACTCCTCTGTTTTAGACTACAAATTATTTGGATGTTATCTTTAGAAAAGAAAAAAAATCTAGGATATGAGAATGACCTGACATGGCAGAGTTAAAGCACGAACAAGCAACGAAATATGATTATTGGCAAGGATTGCTTTCTAATTAAGGAACTGGGTTGGATCAAAAACCTGCAGCCACTGCGGCCTTCCAGGACTGACTTTGCCCACCCCGATCTAGAGATTGTTAAAGAGTAACGTTTGACATATTTGAGAGAGAGATCACAGCTACATGTGTTTTAGAGTGTACCTGCTCATTGGCAGAGATATCACATGCTCTTCTCCCCACACAGTGGATGGTCTCCTGTCAGAGCTGAACATGATCAGATACAGTGGCAACGTTTGACGCTGGAGTGTATCTACCTTCCGCTTGGCCAGAGATACCTTGCCAACTTTTTACATTTTTGCAAAGAGACCACAGCTACATTTTCGCCCCTGATAGCAAAACCAAAAATATTATATATCAAGATGCCCTTGGACATGGAAGCTATCAATATAAATTCTTCTCAATTATCCTGTTTCACTACTATGCGGGCAGAGCCGCAGGGAACAGCTAATTGTACATAAACTACAAAGTTCTCCTTACCACAATGAAAATTTAGCATGGTCCTAGCCCCCCTTGATCTATTTGAATCCCTTCACCCTTAAAACCTTTATGCGTATATACTGGACTGCTGGTGGTACCTCAAACTAAATTTTTTTGATACGTGACAGGTGAATTTAGTGGCAAGGCTTCTGTACTTTGAAATTCTCTTATCCAATGTATCTGAGAATGCTTTTCTTTGTCTTCCTTCAAAACTAAACTGCAGACTTTTCTGCCAATACTGTTCTTGGCTTAACATTTAATTTTAGAGTTTTTATTCTGTTTTACATTCTGGGTATTTTTTTTTCCATTTTGTGCTTTGCTCTTGTACTTCTTAATTAGTTCACTTATTGTTATTTCATTACTGATTGTGTTTACATACTGATGTTATATTTACCTAAAGGCAATATAAAATTGAACCTTATTAGATAGGATACTACTAATAATAATAATAATAATAATATAATTTTGCTACACACTACATAGTAACATTACCAAAATCCTGTTCTGGAATGTCTAGCAATTTACAAGGTTAGATGGAAAAATGGCACTATTCATTTTGTTCAATATGGTAAAGACCTTTATTTTGCAACCCATCATGCACTAACCAGACCAAGCAAGCATTGTGTTATTAAGAGCGTAAACTCAGTTTTCCAAAAGCAGGCAATTTATACACAAATGTGCTGGGTTTTACCATTCTAACATTATTTATTTCCATATCTACAGTATTTAACTTCAATATAAGTAGTATATTAAAAGCAGTTCAGACATTTTAAAAAGTTGTAGTACCAAAAGTTATCCCTGTTTAATTAGGAAAGATAACAAATAAAAAAGAAGGAAAATAAATTGATCGGGTGCACTGATATGACCTCATCTCTGCTGATAGATTAATAATTGTAAGGCCAGGTGTTCGAATAGGGATTCAGAGGCAGAGTCCAAGGCGAGGGCACACTTTTCTATCTGGGTTTTGCTCCTGTTGGCTATAGATGGAAAAGAAAAACGGGTATGCAATATTGTTACATCTAAATTCATCCATGATACATTCTTTAAACAGTTCATGTAATACTTAAAATATATTAGAAATTGGATAATGAAATCTAATTTCTGCATTATAATGTCTTTGTAGCACCTCTGATGTCTAATAATGATTATGAATACCCCAAATGATAATATTGTCTCCCTAGCATCCTATGCAGTCTTAAGCCAGCAACTATTATTTGGAGATTTTGGCCAGGCTGGACTAACTGTAAGTCATAATATTTTCTGTGCAATGATTTATTCACCATGGCTGTACTCACGTTGTCAAAAATAAAAAATAAACAAACTCTCCTTCCCCACCTAATGGTCTTCTACAGGAAGTGCCAAGAGCTTTATAATAGGTGGATGTGGCCATGAATGTTTCAAATGAAAAAAAAAAGTTCTGAGTGATATTTAGTCACCACTCTTTTTTTTCCTGAAAGTAAAGCAACACTTTATAATGTATTTTTTAACCAAAATCCAGCAGTACATAATTTATTTTGACCAAAGCCTAAAAGAGGCTTTCAACCACTACTAATAAACTGGAAGAAGCCAGCCTCACATTCAGAAAGAGAGGGGCAGAGGGACTTGATGCCTGGCACTAAAGGTACCTGAGGTTACCCATATGTAACATTGAATAATGCATAACCTCAACCATAATAATACTGAAGTGTGCCACACATTAAACTATTTGCAAACCTTATATCTAAGCATGGCTGTCATGTTATCACTAGTTTATCACAGTGGTTCATTTTGTGTAATATACAGTCATATGGCTTTTCTGAAGTAGGACATGGCAGATAGCAAGCCTTTCAGGTAAGTGCAGTTTGATCTTTATGACCCAGTGACCGAAACTGCTATTGCCAAGAGTGCCAGATGTTCTGCAAAGCATTTAAAACAAATGATTTTTCTTTATGAGAGTGCTCTCTTATAATGAAACGGCACAGGCGTTCGTTCAAGAGTGTCATTGTGCTTCACGCATTATTGTTCCTAGTGAAGCATGATCCCTGTTGTAATTATGTGCCATAACTTTCCATGTATCACAGCTCGGTTTGTGAACATAACATTTATGAATGATGGAGCAAAGCACACCTGTATGATATGTATATAGTAAAAATACATAACATTTCAAATAGTTTGTTCATATTAGAAGTCCATATTTAAATTGCATGTTTTGCCAATGACAAGTGACCGGCCTGCTCAAGTAATAGAAACCACCTCTCTGTAACTAAGCACATGTGTAATGCTGTTTAGTGAAGGGTTAGTAACGTAGTTGTAACTTCTGGAACTGCTGCACTCTTATCTAAGCCATATTTAATCATAGAATAAAGGTGTCACATTTTGTCACTAATATGATGGATTCTGTTCAACTATAACCTGATCCATACACAATGTAATGAGATCTGGCACTCTTGAGACATCCCTGAACCCGTAATAAACCCCAAGGAGGCTAAAGTTATAAAATAAGTTAATATTTTTCATTTCTATTTTAGCTATGCATATTTTACTCTCTTTACACTTAATAGAAAAGAACTGCAGGTGCCTGTAGGCACTGATTTGTGCCAACCAGATTGATTGATACTGTTACAACATTTTAATGGTGGTTTCCCCCCAAACTACAATGGCTTGTTAGCATCTCTGGGAAATCTTCACCGATCACATAGAGCAGAAGTTTTTTAATCTTTTGCATGATTTTCAGCTTGTTTACAGAGACTATTTAAGTAGGCACACGCTGTGTTCTAGTGGCTAAGGAGGTAGATTTTAAATTTTAAGACTGCTGTTTTACTCCTCACATTTTATGCACTGTATGGCTGTCAGCAAGTAATTAAACTTGTTTGTGTAGCAAATGTAAAACTGAACATCCATTACATCCTCAAATTTGCTTAATCCTGCCCAAGTGCCAGAGGGCCAGACCCTTTACCAACAACATTGGGCATAAGGCATAATTTGCACTGACACGCTATGGATCCATATTCACAGAGGCCATTTTACCTTGGAGTTGTGGGAAGGAAATGGGAATACTCAGAAAGAAGCCTGCACAGACATGGGGAGAATGTGCAAACTCAATCTAAGCAACTCCTCATCATGGACCCGTGAGGATGTTGAGCCAAGTACTGCAATATTCTGCCACCCCCAACTGTAAAAACCTTAATGGTAATGTAACTTAGTACTTTTAAATTGTCTTAGAATGGTTCTCATTATTCCATCAATCAAGTTAATCAAGGCATCAAGAAGCAGGAACCTATCCATTGAACGGACAGCATAAGACAAGAATGGTGAGCCAGCCCTTTGCAAGTCTCATTTATGCACACACCTACATTCACTCATGTGAGGCAAGTTTAGCATTGGGATGTGGGTTGCAAATCGAGGAGACATTCATACAGATTAGGGGAGAAAGAGATTGTCCATGTTGGGATTCCAACCCAGCCTCTTGCAGACCAGAGGGGGCAGCACCTCCATCCCACTATGGATAGGCTGCATAAAAACATTTTATCTGTCTGACACATGGCAAAGTCATGCACTGCACTTCAAAAGAAATCTGAGGAGATTGCACTCAGGATATTGCGCCCGACCCGACACAGATCGGACATGGGAGGCACGAGTAAAACAAACACTTTTATTTTTCTTCACCTGTGGGGCACGTCTTCCCCGTGAACCCCACAGGCAATACACAGTCCCACAAGCACTTAACTCCATACAACACAATCCTCTGGTGGCAGCACCACCACTCCTCCCAGGCAACCTTGTCCTCTTCCTCCCAATTCTGGCTCCTGAGTAGTGGCTGCAGGCTCTTTTTGTAGCCCTCCCGGAAGTGCTCCAGGTGGTAATTGGCCTAATTAGGCTGCACTTCCGGGTGTGGCTGCATTCCAGCCCACAGGCTCGTTAAGCCATGCAGCTCCTCCGGGTCGTGTCCACGGAGCCCAACAGGTCTGAGTCCTGAAGTTTCACACCTGTGGCCCCGATGTAACCCAGGAGGGCTGCCACCAAGCATTTTAGGGGACATAGAGTGCATCCCATAGCTGCTACCCCGGATCCAGTGTTGAAGGGGGCGTCCCGGTCGGGCATGGGACCCAGCGGCTAGTCACACTATATTTGGAGCTACTTCAGACTAAAAGCACAGTGCACCACTACAATGCCAGCTTCAAATACCTTCTAGCTTGGTAATGTTCTCTGCTGAAATGTTACACCTACTGTATGCTTTTGTATACTGTAGGTGTTAGTAGCTCAAGCAGCTGCTGTTTATTCAGCAATTGAGCCTATTACTGTTAGGAGGACAAACAGGAACTTGAATGTAAAGGAATTGTTTATTTCATGAATCAGTTCTTTAACAATGCTGGTTTACGTGTAAAAATTCAACAAAATATATTGCACAATTTCTGTTTGAATTAGGGCTTTAAAGTATGTATTTTTTTTTATTGTTTGCTTTACATAAAATATTTTTTTCTAAAGCAATTTGCTATGATACTTGCCAAGGGTGGATGGATTATTGATTCTTTCAGATGCCCCAGTTTCCTCCCACAGTCCACTCTCTTGCTGTTTATAGTGAGCAGCCCACTCCAGAAAATGTGCCCTGCCAGTTGCCCTCTGACACCTTGTTAGTGAAGCCAGTCATCATGATATCTAATAGGTTTAGTTTTCTTGGTTTGTTTTTGTGTGTGGGTTGTTGCCTCAGAAAATAGAAACCATAATACAAGGAAAACAGTGAAAGTAAATGTCACTGAAGAGCATGCCAAAACTCATGTTATAGCTCTGTCCGAGGTCTCTGTGTAAAGCAGGAGTCAGTTACTGTATTTGCCCTAACTTTTCAGCCACCCAAATGTGGATCTAAATAATAAAGTTGACATCCACTCTTGTTTAATTCAGTATATCACATGGCAGGCATTCAGTGTCAACACTCCTGCCAAAAGTAAAGTCTCTATAGGTCTTTCTTCACTACTTGCTTAGATGTTTTTCCTGTTTTCTAGTTCCAACTTTTCAGTTTTTCTAAATGTAGAGGGCTTCCTGAATCCATAGTCAAATAAAGAAATAATAAATAACCTAAGAGAAGCCATGAATGTGTTGTGTTGATTGGCTTTCCTAACAGATGCATAAACAAACTGTTTTCATCATATCTAAGTACAGTAATAGGTACAGAAGGCTTAATTGGTACTCCAAATCCCTCCCATCATTAGGCTATGCCCCCAATAATTAGCCACGCCCCCAATAATTAACCACGCCCCAAATGTAATCAGTTATTTGCACTTAACACTTAACTTCATCCCCCAAAGTGAAAGAAGACATAAAAGGGGCAAACATATCGTTCAATCCAGAAGCCACTTTGAGTCTCCATACATAGGAATTTGGTGCTGAGAAATCTCTTTTCTGAATTACACGCTAAAATAAACACTGAGGTATGTTTACCTGTTTTCTGTACACATGTGCTTTTTTAGGTTTATTGGAAAGTATTAATTGACCCTGTGTGTATGGGAGTGTTTATGTGTCTGAATAGCCCCTGTGATAAACCGGCACCATATTCAGAGTTGTTTCTTGTTTTTTTCTCTGTGTAGTTGGGATAGACTTTGACCATGAGTGGCCCTGAATTGTAATAAGCAAGTTTCAAAATGTTTGTTACGTGCTATTCTACTGTTCATGCTACTGTAGACAAGAACCATACCAGATGTGTCATGTGAATGAAATAACAACTGATGAGTTTAAAGTTTGTCTCATTTTGTCAAAACATCTGTTTTGGAATAAAATTGTTACACATACAGGGATTCATTATGAATTATGAAAATATTCCTTTGAGTATATGAACTATTTAGGACTGGTGCCTTATTGGGAGCAGTAGTATTTCCTGTTAGACTGGAAGGATTTGAGCTGGAGTTTCCTACATTAATCAGCTTTTTCCCAATAAATGCCTTGTTTTGAATAAGGAAGACTACATTTTATATTGCTCATTGCTGGGCTATGTGCACTGCAAGCAATCTGTTGACGGCTGTGACTAATGCTGTCATTGCAGTGTAACGGTGAAAAAAAAATAAAGTGCCACGGCTGAATAATGTCTGTGCTGGAGGGACAATGGTTGCAGGAGAAGATGCTGGGAAGGAATGTTATTTTATATTGTTTCATTTCACTGGCTGTTGTTAAGACAGTTATGATCACATCTTCATTTCAAATATTGTGTTAAGAGCAAGTAATGGAAAATATCACTGTGGAAATAAGTCCTCTCAGAAATTGTAGATTTGGAGAGTGTCCCGTGTTAAAAAAAACACTCTTATGGTTTGTTGTGTTAGTTAAGGTGTCCATTTTTACTGAAAATTTTATACATGGACAAATGGCTGTTGGAGTTGCTAGAGATTTATTTATTGTACTAGCCAGAGTTTGATGAAAGTGAAAAAAAATGACAGGAGGCAGGTGAATACAGAAGAGACTCAGCCTTCTGTAGGTGCATCTGTTAGGCTAAACCAGCAGGGTAGATGTGCTTATATTTGTTTAGTTTTTTTTTTCATTTGTTTACACAAGCTAAGCAGCCTATTGGCTAAGACATTGGGCTTTATTTGATCACTCTGGAAGGCACTATATGAAATAAGTGCTTCTTTCTCTGTATGTTTCAAAAGGTATTTCACACAAAAATTGTCATTCTAGTTCATTTAGACATCATGGCCTAGTAGCTGGCAGTGTGGCCCTACACCTAAAGCATTGGGCCTGAAACCACAAGGTTGCCAATTCATGTCCCTCCTCTGACTCATTGCAGCTCTTTAAGAATAAAGTGCCTTGGGATAAATGGCCATTATCTTTCATTCATTTACTTTATATGCTTTCTTTCTAGTGAGGACTGAGACCTATCACAGCAGCAGTAGCAGCACATTTTTGCAATTCAGCCATTTACAAACATAAATTTGCCATTTCTGTTCATCAGCGATTTCAAACAATACAACACTCCTTAAAAAAAAACAAGAAAAAAACACACACACAGGAACCCTTTGTGTAGATGGAGAGGTTGAAGACTGCAGGTTAAACAATTAAGTAGCTTACCAGCTCCGCTTTCCTCATCTTAAGAGAGGAGAAGTGATTGAAAAGCTAGCAGGTGCACGTCTCAGGGCTGAGGATGAGAGATCTGAAATATTCATAGAGGTGATAGAAAGCCCCTTTCTAAGAAGGAGAAGCCCTGACTCATTTTATTGTGGATGGTTTCTGAGCCGTGTAGATGAAATGAGTTATGGTCACCTCTGCCAAGTATCACATAGTTAGATTTGGATTTGCAAAAAGAATTTTCAGACCTCAGACTTTTATTTCTTCCACGGAAAAGTAAGTTGTAATGCACAAAGGCTGCTTAGAATTAGAATGTGACAGGATGGAAAATATTAAAAATGCATGATTTTAACTGCTTTTTCATTCAATTCTGATATTCATTCATTTGTGTTCCACAATAGCAAATGTACACCTAGCAATGTCAGGAAATTGAAAACAATTAAATGGAGTCAGGTTAGCTGCCTTCTGGGTCTCCATACATTCAACAAATGTCCCATCTATCCAGTTATTTTTTTAAATCTGTTTATTTAGTTCAACATCTCCAAGACCTGGTGCCTGTTTTGGCAGAATTGCCAGGGTGACCAAAAAACATTGTATTCATACTTCAGAAATTATTTATTTATGAATAAACCTCAGAATGCACGAGGCACTTGCTGCTTCCTCACAGCTTTCAGCACACATAATATATAAGTATACTGTATATATTTATATATTGTAAAAGAAACCAAACACATCAAGGTATTGAGCCACTGTTTTATAAACAAAGACAAGATGTGAACTGAAAAGAAAATAGTTGTTGTAACAGTTTGTCTATTTAGAAAAATAAGCTAGTGCTCCTCTTTGCAATGTGTCATCTGGGGATTTGGTCAACTAATGGTGTCCCACTTTTGATCTGTACTGCTGTTTTATTCCAGAGACTTAGATGGTAAGGAAAACTGACGTTTATTGTAATCCTCATCCTCTTATTCAGTGTAAGAATGACGACTGAAGTGCCTTCATAGTACATGCTAGAAATCGCTCATTACATTTAAGTGTATGATGATATAAATATATGCATTTATGCATGTCATGGATAACAATCTCAAACTGCACCAATTCAATTTAACAGGTGGCTATGGCCTATCCCAATAGGTCCAATTCAAGACACAAACTCAAAATAAGACACAAATCCTTTGCAGGATTCACTCACACCCATGGATCCAATTTAAAATCACTTCCTTATCCTATCATAAATGTGTTTGGCATGTAAAGAGTAAATCAAATACAGGGTGGCGCAGGGAAACAGGAAATTTTGGAACAAGGTGTTGGCGACCCTGGGGCGTCGTCAGTTGTTTAGGACCAATGCAACCTTGTTTAGAACCCCTTGTGATTAGTTATGAGCATTCGCTGTGAAAGCCTTTTATAAGAATGATGATAGTGTGACTGCTGTGCAAAGGGAATTTTGGCGTCATTACCAGTTAGGACGTCATGATAATGTCCATGGGTGCATAATTTCAAAGAAACGGGTTGAGCCTTAAAAAAGAAGTCCCCAGGTGGAGCCACTTCACATACTGCCTGACAATCAATGGCACCAATTCAACGATTGTTTGGAAGGCGCATCATTTCATGCAACGGTGACATTCCATGGCCTCCAAGATCCCCAGATCTCGTTGTTTGTGATTTTTTTCTGTGGGGACATCTCAAAAGCCAAGTGTATCACACACGTTCTGCAACCTTTGCTGAACTAAAAAGGAGGATTGAAGAGGAAATCGCTGGCATTCCAGTTGACATGTGTCGTCAAGCAATGCAGAATTTCCACAACAGGCTGTCAGAATGTGTACGGAGAAATGGACAACGCGTTCATGATGTTTTCTTCAGAACACATAATGAATATTGATTATCATCATTAATTGCATATCCTGTACAATACATTCCATCATTAAATGTATTTTGTAATGTGTTTATTCGTGCATTGAACATCAATTGAAAATTTCCTGTTTCCCTGCGCCACCCTGTACAATGGAATCCCAAAAATGCAGTTTCTGCCTGATGTGGTTGTTACGCTTAATTTATTAATTTTAAGAAACAAAGTGGGAGGTCAGTGTTACATCATAGCTCAGTGATTCTGGTAAAAAAAAAAAAGTTTTCTACAAATTGTCTCATTGGGATCTACCACTTGGGAAGATGTTCACATAAAGCTTCCTGCTGGGAAACTCTGTTTGTTTTTCATCTGTCTTATAGCATGTACAGTAAATAAAGAGGCAAAGTGTGAGTTTCAGGATGTCTTGTGTTTGCTTAGTGGTGGAAGAAGAGAAAGCCCAGCAAGGCTGCCCTTAAGAATGGTTTATATTAGAAGGGGTATAACAGACAGTCAAGTAAGACCCAAAAAGACACATCAAAAATTGGAAAGTAACAGTATTTTATTTCTCAGGTGGGTAGCTGGATTTATTTTTTATGAAAGAGTGATGAGGGAGTAATCTAAGCAATATTTCTAATGTAGTTATAGATTCTCTCGAACTAGAGGAGTCGGTTTGAGCGGTTCCAGCATCTCACAAGGATGCCTCCAGGGTTGGTATCATTAGAGGTGTGCAATACATAAGGAGAAGACCTCGGGGCAAACAAGAAATGCATTGGAAGCATTGAATTTTACAGTCGTAATCAGACCACCTGGGATTCTCCCTGTAAGAGATGGAGTATGTTACTATGTTATGGAAAACATGGTCTGGTGATTTGATGCCACTGCAGCCTTCACCAGGAAAACTTGAATGAAAATAGATGAATAAAAGCATTCAATGTAACGCTTCATTAAACTGATGCTTTGTTTGGTCTGTCATTTTTAAAGGCTTAAATTTGCTTTCTTCATGGAAATATTATTTGCCTTCTGCTGCCTTTCTAGTTCTGTGGGTTGCATTCCTTTCCATTAAGCAGTTCACGGAGGGTAAGCACGTGCAAACAAAAAAAGAAAAGCCAAATTAAAGCTGCCAAGACATGCCCATAGATGCACTTTATAAGCAGTTTTAATTAATGATAAATGGAAACAATGGCCAAATCCGAACAACTTCTCTAAGGATTTCTAGCAGAACATACAATAAGTGTCAAAATTATCATCTCATTATTATTGTAGTGCTATTTAATACTTGGAACAGTATACTGAATATTGGGATTTAATGCAATAAAAGAGGAGAAAATGCGATACACACTGTAGCTAGAAAATGTTTCATCTCATAATAACATTTTAATAAATAGGAGTGTTTCTATTTTTCAGCTGAAATATACAGTAAATAATTAGATTCTTTAACTCAGCAAGGGTTCACAAAAATGTATTTAACGATGACAAGCCTCAGTTTGCCAGACGTTTTTCATGGGCAACATCAAAAATTTATTTTTTATGTAAAAAAAAATTCTATTTAACCAGTTTTTATGCTCCATGACTCTGTAAAGTGGAACAGTTAAGGCTCTAGATAGGAAGATAGGTTCAAATCCCAGTCAGTCACCTGGGTAAGTCATCAATTATGAGACCACATGAGCTTTTTTATACTCGACCTGGAAAGAGCTTTATGATGGCTCAGTATTGCCTAACACACAATTTTCAAGATTATTTAAGAAAAAAGTTTGTTTTACATGAATGTGTAATTATTGCATTTGTTAAGAACCATGTTACTTTTCTAGAAGTCTACAGTAACTGTAAGTTTTCTCTTTTTTGCCTTCTGTGAAAAGTGTTTTTTTTTTTTCCTTAAGATGGGCTTCACTGCTGCTTTGAAATTAATAAACATTTCTATTGGCTAATAAAATAGGAAAATAATCTGATCCATTTTCTGATTTTCCTCCTGTATCCTGTGGATGTTCCCTGCTTATCAAATGACATCACCTGAAAGCCAATGCTCTGTCTTTGGAGTACATGATAGCAGATGGTGGTGTACAGATCTGTCCTTTGATGTCCATTTCTAATCTACACTTTATAAAAGCAGACGTGTATAAAGATGCATGTGATAAGATGGCACTTTGCAGAAACGTAACTTCTTTTTGGATTTCTTCCATGTCAGTGTCTATTTGTATTTAAATCAATTGCTGACAAGTCAGTATATATTTGAAATTAGTTCTCAGAAATGATGTGTTGTATACAGTAGGTGTCTGCTTTTCTTTACACTGGATGTCATATGTTTTGGATACAGAAATGAGACATTGAATGCCTTCACATGTACTACTCAAAATAAATAGATGACCCTTAACTCTTGCCCTTGTGATAGGTAATAAGACAGTACCATTTTAAGAATGTGTAATATTACTGTCTTCAAACAATAAACCAAAAAAAAAATGCAGGTTGTGAGGTTTGAGCCTGGCCACAGACAGACACCAGGACACACAATGTCCAAAAACACACACGTTTATTTTACAGTTCTTTTCCTTGCACAACACAGTGCACCAAAACAGCCACAACAGCTCAGTCCTTTACTTTTAGTCTTACTTATACTTTCTGCCACCTCCACTCCTCCAGTTGCAAGCTCCGTCCTCTTTCACCCGACTCCGGCTCACTTATGGAGTGAGGTGGCTCCTTTTTATAGGGCACCTGGATGGACTCCAGGTGCCTAACGAGCTTCTTCCAGCCACACTTCCGGGTGTGGCGGAAGCGTGACCAAATAAGGCCCTGGAAAGGTCCATGCACCTCCCACGGCGGTGGCTAGAAACCAAGGGGGCTGCCCTCTATCGGTCTGGGAGGAGACACTGTCCCACAACTCTCTCCCCTGGTCCTTCCACACTCTGGTCGTCCTAGCTGAGTAAGGTATCACTCACCACAAGGTATCTAAGCAAGCGCCATCTAAATAAAATAAATAAATAAAAATGTCTTTTAGACAGAGAGCAGTGACACTTTGGCACAGTGTTTTACTCTTAGGCTTGGACTACACATCCAGGTCTGCGTGGGTTTCTGTTATCTTAGTTTTTGGGTTTCCTCTCATATCTCAAAGACACATTTCTAATTTAAAGTGGGCATAAAGAGCCCAGTGTTAGACTGGTACCCCGTCCATGGATGGTTTCTGCATTGCCCCCAGTGCTGCTAGGATTGATATTTCCAAGGGCCCTGAATTGGGTTTGGTGTGCTTGCGAATGTACTTTAATCTTGAGTTTATCTGGATTAGCTGCAACAACACATACCCATCATGGAAGTATTATTTATTATCAGTAAAACTTACTGTTTGTCACGTGAACACTTGCTTAATCTTTCATTGATTTACAACTGCCAAAAAAATTTAAACTCCTAATAATCTTTCATATTTTACAATGCTAGCATCCACATCTGATGTACATTTTAAATGGTGTATAACAATAGCATGACAAAATTCTGTGCTAAATTTGTGAGTATCAACAGGTACCAGAGGGGAATGGCTTCAAATCCTGTCCCTGGAGGTACATGCTGAGTTTACAGATTTTCTCCATGTCTGTGAGGGTTTTTCTCCAGTACTCCAGTTTTGTTCCCATAAGGATGCAGTTGTTAGCTTAACTGATGATTCCAAATTGTCTGCTGTGGGCCTGTACGTGAATAGGCACGTGATGGTCTGCCACCCTGTCCAGCGCTGTTTGTATCTTGAGCCTGGTGCTACTTGTATGTGCTACAGTCTGCCGCACCCCTGAAGTGGCTTAATTGGGTTGGAGAATGTTATATTATCTTATCTTATCCTTAGTAGTGATGATGAACACGTAAGCATCTTGTATTACACCTTTTTAGTTTTTGCTTTACACTTTGTTATCATATAAGGACACACATAAATCACATAAGCAATAATTTTAACTGAGATAATTTTATAACAAAAGGCTACATTTTCCTGAATTAAAGCAATATGATGATTTATTCTATCAGAAAGAAACAATGCTGCATTCATTATACTTACTGTCAAAACTGAAATACATCCATTCATTTGTTTCCTAAAACCCTTTAGTCAAGGTCAGGGATAGCAGAAGCCTATACTGGCAGCACTGGGCAAAAGGCTGTAAATAGTCAATAATCCATCTGATCCATCAAAGAGAAAGCTCACTTGCTCACACTCATACCAGTCATTAATTAGCCCAGCACATATCTGAGATGGAGGAGAAAACCCACAATGGTGTGGAGACAATTGTGCAGTGACTGGGATTCAGACTCCATAGTCTGAAACTAACCTATGCACCCCTGTGCCACCACAATATTAACAGGGCAAAAAAATTAGCTTTTAGTTTGTGTTCAAATTGCCAGAAAATTGCATAGAGCACAAAAATAATAAATAAAGCGTATAGTAATCACAACATTCATATTTTGCTTGATCTATGTATGTGATGTATTCAAAAATTATTATATGCTTAATTCATTTCAGAAGCATTATTAAGTAATTATTTTTGGAATGTTTTTCCAGTATTGGTTTCCTACAAATGCAGCTCGTTAAAATATATCTTTATATAAAATACTTGACATGGTTTTTATTGTTTGTATACATGTTGGAGCCCCATCCACAGCTTGTCCTTGCTTTCATGCTGCTCCCAAAGACTCTAGATTCTGTGGGTTTAGACAGCAGATATGTGCAGTTGTATAAATAACTAGAAACACCCAGACCTCCAATCTCCCAAGATCATGATTCCAGTTCCAGCAGTTTGCAAGTACCAGCCAGTTGCTTTGCCACATGCGCGTGATGTTTAGCGGATACCAAAGCCGTCCTTCTTCTTCTTTCATTCTCATAATTGGATTCTTCTATTTGCTTCACACTCAGTGGATGTTGCTGCTGTTCTTTTTTCTTTCTGCCATTCACCTTCTGGATCTGTTTCCCTTTGAAGTTAGCCATGAAAAGATGTAAACTCTGATAACTTTGTGGAGGTTACCACATTTTTGGCTTCATCATTGTGTATCATGTCATGAGCTGTTGTTTAAGATGAAGATCAAGGTTGTAACCTTAGTGAATTGTGTGTGATCACATAACAGACAGACACAGCCCTTAGCATTTCATACACAAAGGTACTTCAAGACCTCCATTCAAATATGCATGCAGGTTTGTAGTATTTACTTGCATTTCTTATTCCTCACAAGCTTTGAATGTAATTTTAGGCAATCATTGGAATATTATAAGTGAATGCATGGCAATTTGTCTATAGGGTCTAGCTAACAGATACAGGATATAATTTTCTTTAGTGTTTAGTGTTATTACTTATCTTTAAAATTACTATTTAAAATAAAAAATATTTATAAAAGTGTGCCTCATTCCCAAATTAATCTTTGCTTAATATATTGTCTTTTAAAGTGATTCCAATAACTACGTTTTGTATAAACAGTGCTAGATTAAGTATAATGAGTAGAAACCAACTCCTTAGTTTTTACTGAAGAGAGCAAAGAGCCCCCTGTGCCTTAAGTCTGTAAAAAGGTTTTACATTGCAGCTTTTTAAAATTTATGGTGGCCCTAAACTATGAGACAGGCTTTGCAGTATAAGAAGGGCTGAAAAGCTTCAAAGATTCTCTTTGATTGTGGCAGCACCCCAGTTCATTAGACGTCTTCTGTTATGCTATTTGGAACAGAATAGCTCTTTTTTTTTGCAAACTTTGTAGCCCCTGCCATCCACTAAATAGCTCTTAGCAAAGGTGCTGCCATGGCTGGGGGCTTATAATAGTTCTTGGGCGCCTGCCTTAAGTTACTGCCGTCAACCACTGGTACTTTATAGTGGAAAAAATGGTATTGTACTAATTTGTAGGCTTTTTTTTTGTAGTTATGAGTCTTTTAGAAAAATTAATTCATACTTTTTGCCAAAAGGCTTTATTAGGAATAAATAAAACATTTCTTTTCAATAAAAATGTGAAACTCCATTACAAATGTTGAGCTTCTGAAAAAGCTCTTCATACACAATTGCTTTTTATTTTATTATTTTATTTTTTCTTTCCATAAATATATTTTACAATCTATGGATTTGCAGATTTCTGTGCCTAAACTGCATTTCATGAATTATATTACACATAGCTTAACAGAAATTGATTTTATGAAGTAATAATTCCTGTTTTATTACAAAATATATTTAAAAGCAGCAGCCTGTTGGTTTTGTATTTTAAAGCGAGCTCTGTTCATCCTCGTGCAGTTTGGTATTTCTGAAGAATTTTATCATGCAGACAGATCAAATACAACATTTACTTCAATTATTGGAATGCCTTTTGTAATTGGTCAGATAAACTTCCTGAAGTCTAGCTATCTGTGTAGATTTTGTGTGTTCTCTGTGTGTTTGTTTTCTCCTGGTATGTGGGTTTCTGGAAGTTAGCTTGTTGGAGATCCTGTTTTTGCTTGCAACAGCATGAATGAGTGTGCCATGCAGTGGACTGGCAGCTCCTTTCTACCTTGCCTCTAAAGCTGCCAGTGAACTTTGTAGCCCCCTTCTGATCCTGGGTTGGAAAATGTGAGTTTGGATGAACCAGTAAGTGGTTTTGTAAAACAGCCCAAGATTATTCACTATTTGAAAAGCAGTGTTAACATTTACATTCAATAATTGTTTTACTTAAAATTGTGGAAGGCACTGTATCACTTTACCAATCAGTTACCTGTTCTCAATTTCTGTCCTGAGGGCTTTTTGTGGCTACAGGGTTTTGCTCTTTAGGCAACCTGATATTTTCCCAGTTTTGGTGTCAATCCAAAAATTACAAAATTGAGTTTGGTATCTTTTTTTAACAGAATATAGCAAGTATTTATAATATATTATACAATGGGATAATTGTGAATTTATTTTGATTTTAAAAATTTTCATCATCATCATCAAGATTTCTACTCTACTGATCTAAACTGTTATTTCAGTCTTTCATCATTCAGTGTTTTTTATCTTGGTGTCCACATCACTCATCATTAACTACCATTATTAGGATAATAATCCTGTTTTTTTACAAAATATTTTTAAAAACGGCAGCCTGTTGGTTTTGTATTTTAAAGCAAGCTCTGTATTAGGATACAATTAAGGGTGCAAACACCACAGGAAGAGGCTAATTAAATATGTAACTCTCTCTTTTTTTTTTTTTTTTGCTATTTTCTTGTTAAGGTTATGGCAAAAATTCAAGTATTTCTTAATTATGAATTTATGTAAATCTTCCACTAATGCACATCACTGAATGCAGAATAAGAGAAATAATAACAGACAAGCTAATTAAACGATGAGATGAGTTAAAAGGAAAATGACTCACCAGGTGTGAAACTGATAGGAACACAAACCAGCAACCACAGAGAGGTCTCCAGGATCCACTGGGCTATTTCATAGTTTAAAAAGCAATCTGAAGTGATGTTAGCCAGTATACTGGTATGTAAGATGTGGTCTTTAGTTGAAACGGGGAACACTATGGTGGTGTGGCAGGCGAGACAGAAAGCAGTGAGTGCCAGTTTTCATTGCAGCACATCTCTTAATGAAATTAAGGCTCATTTCTGCTTTATAATAATTAATGAAAGATTTGCTAATTGACATGGTCTCTTTGTGTACATGCACTCAGTCTTAGTGTTACCCCAGTTAGAAATATTCTGCACTATAGAATTTACCTTTATGTGTAATACTGTATATTATTAAATTCATGTTCATGTGTTTCGCACTAACCTATTAAGTATTTCTCAAAGTATTGTAAAGCAATTAACAACTAGAAATGTTAATGGAAGTTAGTTTCTTGTACTGTCAGACTGAAGGTGATTTATACCATTTACAACACTCAGATTTAGAGGTTTTGTCTTTTAAATGAAGGGCCATTTTTAAGCTTCTTGCAGTGTGAAAGACAATGAACAAGACCAAATTAAATCAGAGGTTTATCTCAAGAAGCAGGCAGTGATTAATAGATTTTAGTCAGTACCCAATGTCATTGACCCTGGCCACAGGAAATGTGGTCTTATGAGTGCAAGAGTTCCCTTGGTTTAGCCTACAAATCCTGTGCCAAAGCTAACTGACATTTCAGGGACAATATACAGTCCCATTCTACTAAAATGTACATCCCCATGACTCATTTCTGCTGAGCTAATTTTTCTGAGCCAGGGAAATAGAGAATGAAGCAGTGCTGGACCACACTACTTCAAACAATTCTTTATAGTTTTCTTTGGTTCATCACTCTTGTCAAGTCCATCCCTCTTGATCTGATTTAGAAAGCATAGCAACAGTAGTTTCTTGACCACACTGCTTCTGGTATTCTAACAGGCAGAAATGAAACTACTGTACGTATGATTATGCTGGCTGAGCATTGGTTTCAAGCATCCATTATCGTTTTCTAACTCGCAAGTCACACTGCCCATTATATGAGAGAATATAAACTAATAAAAACAAAGAATGAACAAAGCATGCAGCATCAATATTCAAATAACTTGGGGGTATTATTCTCTCCAAGCGGTCCTTTGGCGAGACCTGTGTGAAATGTTGTGTTATTTCCAATAATACATTGCTAACTAAAATATCCTAAAAATCAATGGTACATTAAAGATATCCCATGCAGCTCTCAAACAGGGTCCAAACATCTTGTAGTCTTCTAGTCTTCTAAGACTACGGGGCATATACAGTACACTAGAATTTTAATGTATCAGGTGCAGACTTCAGGGAAAGAATTATGAAGCGCAACAAGCTCAATACAAAGATGCTTTTACTTTTTACTTGATTTTCTAATTGTAATTTTTCTTTTACTATTTGTAAAGATCTTTGAGCTATAGTTTTGAATGAAAATGTGCTACCAGCAAATGTTGTTAGATTAAACTGAATGGAATACAGAGACAAGGCACTGTGTCAGATATAATGCAGAGTGATTTTTAATGAAAGGTCATAGCATAAAAATATGATGGATGCAGAAACTGTGCAAAATGTGGTCAGTATAATCTGTGCATTATTTGTAGAAAACATGTCATGTTTATGCCTTCAGATCAGAGAGCAGAAGTGATTTGAAACATTATGATTGCATATGATTTCATAGGTATACTGTAGAACGGGCCTGGTTGACCGCATGGCACATGATCCTTCTTTAGAGTGTGCACATACTCCAAGATTCAAACAGTGCGGCCTACATGACAGACCGCTCTACATTACCCCAGTGTTGATGTGTTCTTATCTACATGCTGTCATGGACTAGCATCTGTTCAGGGTTTGTACTTGCTTTGCATCTCTTGCTCCTGAAATAATCTCTATCCAGGCTAAAATAGAATTAGAATTTGAGAAAATGAATGTAATGTAATTTTCACTTTAACTAAACCATTTTCTCTTTTTTTTATGTCTTATAGGTTTTCTAAGTACGGGTGACCAAGCTGCTAAAGGAAACTACGGACTGCTCGATCAAATCCTAGCCTTACGTTGGACTAGTGAGAACATTGCATTTTTTGGTGGTGATCCCCTAAGAATAACTGTTTTCGGATCAGGGGCAGGTGCTTCCTGTGTCAATCTTTTGACTTTGTCCCATTATTCTGAAGGTAACCGTTGGAGCAATTCAACCAAAGGTATAATGCAGGTTGCAAATTTTGACAATTTTGGTGTCTGCATGCCACCACCATTAGCAGTTAATGTGAAATTGTTTGCATTTCTACTTTATACAGTATACAGTAAGTTTCAGTGTCTACTCAATCACAGAACAGAGAAATGATTTCTAAAACGGTGGATTTCTTTGTCTTGTTTCTGCCTTTTGTGTCCGGTTTTTGCATGCTTACATGTTGAGTGTCACACACTTCCTTTCATTTTCTTCTTGTTCTTTTTATTTCTTCATTCCTATAGGTCTTTCTAGATGATATATTGAAGTCAGTTTCTGAACTGCCAGCCCAGTCTGCTGTAGATATACTGTGTGAATCATAACACATATCAGCTCCACATCCACATTAGTTAAATCTGTTGATATCTCATGAAGTGTTGTGATCCCCTATTCCATGGCTAATGACACATAAATGGATAACCCATTAGACTTTAATGCCAGCCTCCCTCAAATGGGAACAACACTCAAAAACGTTGAGAGTACACTTTTGGTTGCTCAACAGTATATTAGCAGATAATAATGCTTTGTCCCCAGGGACATTGATTTCTGATTGTTTTACTGAGGTACCCAAACCACATTCAGAAAATGTGTCTTAACCTGAAAGGTTTGCATTATCCTGCATCTCCTGGGTTTTCCTTTTTCTTTGTGAGTTTCAGCTTCAGGCTCAGCTGTTTGAAGGCTCTCATTGAAGCCAAGTTGATAAATTGCTTGACTTGACACCACAATATTATGTGGACGGATTCGACCACCGCATCTCATGTTGACTATAAGTCATTTAAGTAGGCAGTGTTCCCAGTGTCAAAAATACAGGTACCATATGAACGTTTTAATCTATCTTTTATTTCTCTCAAGGCCACAGCTGCTTCTCTGGCTTTCATGTCAGCTCAGTTGTCTTTGATTGTGTCCTGGCATTTAGGCGAGTGTTGCTTTTGTCACAACACTCGATAATTGAGTATTTCCTGGTCTCTTGATGTAGCTCTTTCTCTTTTGGGGTGTTTTGTATCTGACTTTCATTTTACTGACTACACTTTTGTCTGCTTCATTTGCTGCTGTTTAACCTTGATCTTCTGCCTGCTCTCGCCTGACCCAACTAAGCCTTGTTATTTTCTTGAGATGAGTGTTTCCCAGTTTTTGATACACCATTTGTACCTTGTCACTAGTGGCTTTCATCTCTCCTTGCCTGGAAAAGTGCTTTTATGCTCACATACAACTGCTGGTGCAGGTGAAACTAGTAGGCCATGGGAATGGATGAAAAAGTTGAAGATGTGGCTTGAAGGATTTATTTAAAAGGCAGGAACCTCACATTTGTTTTGGATTCTATTAGCAAAGTGTACCATATGCCTTCATATACATCATTAACCCCGTAATTGGAATAGGAAGGTATGCTTGGAGTTATATACCATATGGAGTTAAAATTATACCTAAACATTTTGATTTGTTTTGCTTGACACTATTTTCAATATTCTCTGCAGTTCTCTGGCATGTGTAACATTTCATTTGCACAGAATGTAAACTGTGGTTGTGAGCGATGAGCAGTCTTGGTACAGTCATGCATATAGACCCCAGTTCTGTGTCCTGCTGGGGTGACATCTTTGTGAAGTTTTCATGTCTTCTCTTCGTTCACATACTATACAAGACTCTGGATTCCTCACATAGTCCAAAGACACGCCGTAAGATCAATTGGTTACTTTACCATGCCCGGGCTTTTGAGTATGTATGGTCATATTTAGTGCTCCTGCGCTGTACCCTTTGCCTCTATGATCACCTCTAGCTCCCGCAGTTAGTATATGCAGCCGTGACATGTCAAATGACTAGGAAAACAATCTAAAAAACACATAGTGCATGCAGTATGTTGGCAAAATCCCAGGTTAAGATGTCATCCTTTTAGAGACATTAAGTACCTGTTCAGAAATCTTTTGTCTGAATCTGCATGAAAGTCATTTGTTGTCATCTAAGATAAAATTTATTATAAAAATATACATTTTGTATGTATACAAAGAGAGAGAGAGAGAGCACATAGATATTTTGCATGCGTAATCCAAAATTGTCAAAGCATCAAGGTCACAAGCAAATTTATTTATTTATTCCTTATTTCTGTGTCTTGGTGTCTGTTTTCTTCTGTTCAAACATCACTCCTTGTGAGGTCAGGTAACACTACACAAAGAGTTGGGTTGGGGGCGGTCATCTCTTTAGCCATAATAATCTCCATATTTGCATTCTGCCATGATATTGTCCTGCATGGTCATGACCTGGCTGGCCCTCGCATTTCTTTTAAGTTTACATTCCATTAAGTCCTGTAACCTTTGCTTCATTTTAAAAATAAATTTAATTAAGAAAAACTATTAGTTTTAGTATATCAGGATCATCTTTGCTATTTTTTATTAAGGTTACTTAAAGATATCTTACAATTTCATTACACACATAAACTCCCTGGTGTTAATGATCCATAAACAAGTTCTTGTAATTATAAGTTATTGTGCCAATTTTATGCTAAAATTCAAATTTCTTATTACTGGCATTTTC
Organism: Polypterus bichir lapradei; assembly: GCA_026402145.1. NCBI lineage: Eukaryota > Metazoa > Chordata > Cladistia > Polypteriformes > Polypteridae > Polypterus > Polypterus bichir. Next base: position 94,864,942 of record JANRMT010062854.1, on the reverse strand, counting down.
CCATTTTCTTTGTGGATTAACCCGTTTTACTAGATGTTTGTCATCATGAAAATCAATGTGTCTTGCTCATTAGGAATGTATTTTTTTTTGCCAGTGGTATGTTGTGAATGATCAGGTATGGCAACAGAAGAAGATGGAGGTTTAATTATTTCAGCAGACAAGCCAGATATTCAAGCCTCATGTGAACTTCAAACTTCACAGAAAAATGAAATGTGACATATTCTTTCGTACAAGAGGCAGTACCCCACATTACGCAGAGTCACTTTTTAGTTATATGAAGCTCACCTTTATCTGAAGGCTGAACAATTAACATGCTCATTTTATAGGCAAAGTCACATTTAAGAGTCTCAATTTTTATTGTAAAGCATCTCCTTTGACTTACAAAACACATTTTGTTTAGGTTTTTAATAATAAACCTCACTTAATACTTTAATAAATAAACAGCTTAGATAAATTCTAGTGTTTAGAAATGGCTGATTTATGTGAATTCTTCAAGACCGGAATGGAGCATCCAGCAATCATAAAATGAGAACATGAAAAATCTTTACTTTTCAGCTGCTCTGTCCAAGGTCCTTAAAGATGAGTGTAAGCTGGATGGCAGTGCATGTCTGACAAGCTGCTAATGAGTTCACACATTTAATCAAACGTGTTCAAGCTACTGTAGGTCACCTTTTTATACTGTAGGATTGCAAGATGGACATGGGCATAATCAATTGTAGAGAGGCCTCTAAATTAAAGAAGAAGGGCACATTTAATGTCTTCTGTTAAATACAAGAAAGCATATCTCATAAACTAAGGCTGTATTAACGTTACCAAAGTGGGTAGAATGTGTGGCTGCAGGAGGGCAGTTGCAACTAGAAGAAAATGACGTCTTGAAACATTACACAACCACTAATGGCAGGTGAATTTTCAATTTAAAATGTCAAAACTTTGAGTAGCCTGTGTAGCCGGTGATGGTTACATTTTCTGATTTATACACCACTGGCATGTGAAAATGACTTGTGTGTAACAGTCCAAATCAATTTTACGCAGATTCTGTTTCAACACAAATCACATGCTGGCAAAATCCACAAAAGGAAATTCTCAGAAGAAGGCATATTTTGAAATTTAGAGTACAGTATGTAATCTTAATGCTATTTGTTGTTCCTGAAGTTACAAGAAACAAATTGCAATTGAATAGATGCACTTAATAATGAAAATGTCATGAAAAAGAAATAAAAAAACATCCTAATTTGAACATGCACTACCTATTCATACATTTACACAGAATGAGGAGTTTTAATTTGTCTTGAATATGCAGAAAAGTGACTTGGTGGGTATATTGTAGAGTCTGGTAGCTGTAAAAAAAAAAAAAAATTAACTCCTGAAGATAATACATTTTAAATAAGTCATAAAGGAAAGGAAAGCAAACTAATGCGGAAGTTCACATTGTTAGTGTAACTATTTATTATTGGTAGCATAATTCCACAAAAATGCATATTACAATAACTGTGTGATGACCTGGGTAATAATTGGAGAGTCATACATACTGTATATAGTATTGGGGTTATTATTGTCACATATACAGAGTACAGTGAAATTCTTACTTGCATGTTCTAATTAACATACAACCCGTCATGATTAGAGAATAGAATTTAACTTACTGAATTCCTTACCTGAACAATCCCCATTAATATTTAGCAGTAACAGACCAACAGAGTGAGGATATAAAGAAACGGTGAATCTGATTGCATCCTTTTTTTAGAATATGCAAAAACTGTCACCTTCTATAAGTGGTATTAGCAGAGCAGTAGTTTTTAGCTGCAGAATAGTATTCGTGTTACATGGCCAACCCTGAATTTGGAACCAATACATGAATGAATGTAAGAATCCCTATCCAATTTAGGGTTTACATTTAATGTTTAATATATATCAAGGGATGTTATGCTCTGAGTGAATAATGCATTAGTGATATCAAGGTTGTCCAGTTCACCCTGTAATAAAAAAGACACATCAGCATGGCAGAAAACAGCAACTAAGTGCATCACCAGCCTAAAGGGCCTTACCTGTTCCAACAAGCTAAATGAATTCAACCTCTTTACTCCTGTACAGGAAAGGCTGTGTAAGGAGGACCTATTCTAGGTCTGAAAAAATCACAGACCAGTAATATTTTATCAGTAGCACACCAGTACAGCATATCTCTCATGAACAGGTTAGTTCAGTTTGGCACAGTATCAGAGGATGTCTTGGTAAATATATTATTAAAATTCAAAATGATACTGATAATCATCATTTTTGCCTCATCTCATTAGTTGTTGGCAGCCACTTACCTAGGCAAGGGCAATGCCACACTGTCAAATTGCCTACTTTACAAATACAGTGAGTACTATAAGAAAGATGACACATGAAACAATATTACCATGTAGTGTGTTAGTGAACAAAAAAAAAAGTATAATAATTCATTACCAGCTGGCACAATGGTGCAGAATGAATTCATTCTATATTTATATTCCTTATTGCTGCACCAACACTAGGCAGATTGTTTAAATGTGCCAGAAATGTATCTAGTCTTTTAAAATGAGTGGTTTACCCACAATTCCATTTTTTGTTTCTGTTTTATTCCAGCGTCAGAACGTGTGAATACTCTTTAAAACATCACCATGCTACTCAGAACTCCAAAGAACTGGCTTTGATTTCCATTCACTCAAATCTGTTTCAGTTTAGAGCTTACAAATAGTATGTGTGCCTGATGTTTGTTCTGGCACTCCACTTTCCTCTCATGTCCCAAAGTCAAGCATATCAGGCTTACTGGAAATGCTATAATGATCTAGGATGAAACACAGTCGATATATGCATGAGTCTGCCCTAAAATGGAATATCATCTCATCCCTAGTTGGTTTCTAGGCTTGCACACTGTACTGCCAGGATAGACACACTGTGACCCTCTTGTGGCAGAGACTGGCCCAAAATAATAATTTGATAATGATGGTGCATGACTGATGACAGTTCAGGCAGATGTCTTTGGTGGTATGGTTGTTGGTGTAGTAAGTATGCTACTTAAAAACTGAAGCGCATCATGCAGAGCCACTTGCTAATGCTGATGCTGCACATGACATGGCCATACTTTATAGCTCCATTGAATATTGTAGATTATTAAATCTTTTCCAACTTTATTCAATTCAAAAGACTTCTAAGGGCTCCCAATGTTGTACCACTGGGATAGGGCTGGTCACCTACACTAAAATCATCAGATTCTTTTACTTTATAAACAAGAGGTTAAACTACAGAAAATGTTTTTAGGTTTTTCTCAAAATATATAGACTTTTTAGTGGATATCAGCATACAGCAGTTACAAAAAGCTGCAGAAAACAACAGTTTTAGCTTTAATCAGTCAATGGAGATGCCATAGTCCATGAAGAGGGATACAGAACAGTATCATTTTAAAATGTCCGCTCAAGGCATGAAGTAATATTTTTAAAGGTTTAAAAATGGAAAATTAGGAATCACATTAAGCCTAGTAACAAAGTGTATCCATAATGAAGTGATTGACTGACTGATTATTCCAGCAGCACTTTTATATTTTAGTGTACAGTCTTCCTCAAGTTATTATGACAGGCATTTGCTTAGCACTTTCGAATAGACTCATTGCCTGTTTTCATCTGACAAATAAAAAATGTTATATATAATCCATGAAGCCTAATGATCTATCCTAAATTGCTACCAGCTTTTAAAAAAGCTGTTATAGAAAAAGTATTTCTGCTTTATAAATTTTCTCACTAACTCTCTCTTTGATTTTCCATCAAGCCAACTAGATTTTCATTTTCTACATCATTTAAAGTGTGAGATTTGTTATTGCACTCCTTATGTAATAATAAAAATGACTGATTGAGATGACCTTGCCATAATGTATAACTTGAATATGTACCAACATGACTGAACACTGTTTTATATACTTTTTTTTTTTTTTTCATTGTTTGCCTACAGGACTCTTTCAAAGGGCGATAGCACAGAGTGGCACTGCTCTCTCCAGTTGGGCCGTGAGCTTCCAGCCAGCAAAATATGCCAGGATGTTGGCCACCAAAGTGGGCTGCAACCTTGTCGACACCCTTGACTTAGTGGAGTGCCTTCAAAAGAAGCACTACAAAGAATTGGTGGACCAGGACATCCAGCCTGCTAGGTACCATATAGCCTTTGGACCAGTCATTGATGGTGATGTCATACCAGATGATCCTCAGATTCTGATGGAGCAAGGTGAATTTTTGAACTATGACATCATGTTGGGTGTGAACCAAGGAGAAGGACTGAAATTTGTGGAGCTTATTGTCGATAACGAAAATGGAGTACAGGCCAATGATTTTGATTATGCTGTCTCAAGTTTTGTGGATGATTTATATGGCTATCCAGATGGGAAAGACATTCTTAGGGAAACTATTAAATTTATGTACACTGATTGGGCTGATAGGCATAATCCTGAAACAAGGAGGAAGACTCTTCTGGCGTTGTTTACTGACCACCAGTGGGTGGCACCAGCTGTTGCAACAGCTGATCTTCACTCGAGCTTTGGATCTCCAACTTACTTCTATGCCTTCTATCACCATTGCCAGACCGACCAAGTGCCAGCATGGGCTGATGCAGCACACGGAGATGAGATTCCATACGTTTTTGGTCTCCCAATGATTGGCCCTACAGAGCTGTTTCCATGCAATTTCTCTAAAAATGATGTCATGCTAAGTGCAGTTGTGATGACCTACTGGACTAATTTTGCAAAAACTGGGTGAGTGGAAAACGACATGTGCTGAACTGCATGTGACTTGTACACTGAAATATCGTAGAGTGCAAAACAGAAAATAATCCTTGGAGTGTACTATCTATCTGCACTATGTCTAATTCTTGTTGAATCAAAACCTACATCCTAGTCCCAAACATCTTTAGTGGCTTAAGAATTAAATTGATTACAGTATTTGTGGTATAGGTTGCATGTTCTTCTGACTAAACTGAGGTGTCAGAAATCCTTAATAGCAGAGCAACACAAACAGTACAGGTATTTGAAACCAAATAAACTTTGTGGCTTTGCTACAGACCCCTATTTAATACATTTTTGAGACTACACTCTTCACCCAGAATGATGACAAATATGCCTTTATTATACAAATAAAAAAGGAAGGGAAAAGTGCAGGGACAACATGATTGTCCAAACTAAGCCAAAACTAAAATTACAAAGCCTGTGGCATCTCTGGGCCTACCCTGACAACTCCCCCTCCTGTCGAGCTCAAAGTGGCACCAGAACTCTCCTTTTAGCTTTTCTATCCTTCTCATTCTCTCCTTTCCTAGCCTCAATGTTCTTTCTTCTGTTTTGTGTGGTGTGCCCTTAACTCAGCTCAGCTCCAGAACCACTGGTATGAGGTAGCTCAGAGTCTCTTCCTTATGTTACTTTTGGTGAAGCCAAGAATTATATCCAGAACCTCGGGAGTCCTCTAAAGTCTTGGGGCCACCAGGACACAATGCCCTTTCGACTCTCTTAGAGATTACTGCACCTCTGAGCTATTGGTAGCCCTAACAGGTCTATTAGGCAGCTTCCAAAGTATTTCTCATAAAAGAGACACTTGGTCCCACTGATTCCTCTTGTGGGCAGTTTCCTGTCACCTAATGGGATGGTGGTAACAACTTGACTCCTCCCAGGCTCAGCCTATGAAAAGTCAGCATGCTGCCATTCCTGAAATGAGAGCATGTGGTATCCTGCATTGGCCAGCAGGTGTTTTGTCTTCCTACCAACACTATTTAAAGTACTGTGTTCTATCCTACTTGAATATTATTTTTTTATCCTTTCTGCCCTCATTTACATTCCCCTCTTTGTACTTCTGAGCCTCCAATAGATCATTATGGCTTACCATCACCACATACCAGCACATGCTCAAATATCTCTAGGCTGCTTGTTTTCCTACAAAGGAACCCCACAAGTATTCATTGTAAAACTATACTTTGTATGTTTAGGTACAGTGTTGATGCACTAAATGAAAAACATATCCTGCATTCTTCAGGATTCCAGCTTATATCCTGTTTAACAAAACCATCGTGACTCATATGGACTCCAACATACATTAGGTAATGTTACCACTGGTTCCACCACATGAAGCTGACATAACAAACAAAAAAATACATTAATCAAATGGAACATAATTTTGGTGAGAATAATGTTTGACACTTTTTGGTGAAAATCCTAATTGAGAGAAAGTTTAACATGTTAGAGAGTATGCAAAAGAAGAATGCCCAAGGAGTTTAAAGGCTTAGCCTTCTTAAACTTTGATAACAGTGCTCTTCTTTTTTCCAACTGCTCCTGATTCTTACAACCATATGATAGACAGCAGTGCTGCTAAGAAAAGATTTTCTGCTTCTCTGTCAATTTGAGCTTGTTTTAAATGAAAGTTGTATATAAACAACACATCAAAAATGTTTATTTTATTTTTTTATTTATTTTTAAATAGAGTCCATGCAGTTTGGTACTCACTCCTTGTTCCATACAGTGCAGCTGAATGTATTTTTTAGCTTATGTGTGTACTACAGAACATCTTTACTTCTCTGATATCAACTGTAAAGAAACAGACTACTACAACCTACTTGAACAAAACTGTATAATATTTTTAAGACCTTTCTATTTGGAATGTTGCCCTTAAATGTAAACCAATCCCCTTCAAATACGTCCCCTTAAAGTCAAGCCGTTTTGCTTATAAAGAAGAGGGGCTTCCCTTAGTTCTGAGACCACTGTATGATGGTGCTGCTTAACCCTTTGTGGAAAGCAGTATGTTGTACTGGCAAATGCACTGAGCCTTAAACCAGATGGTTGTTGGTTCAATTCCTGTCTTTGGTGCATTGTGTGACTTTGAGTAAGCAAATTAACCTGTTATAGTCCAACTGTCTGTAAACAGTTGTAATGTATCATGATCTTCTCAGTCACCTTGAATAAGGATATCAACAGAATACATCATAATAGTGTGTCTTTTAAACACATTCTACTGCCCGTTTCATTGTACAGTGCATGAATATTCATTATAGTGCAAAGAAGAAGACACACTAAGGCTAATCCCATGCCAAGCCTCCAAGATATGCTTAAGAAATACTGTGATACCTTTAATACCATGCAGACACTGACTTCAAGCTAATTAAAACTGTTCTTATATACATAATAAATAATTTATGTATATATATATATATATATATATATATATATATATATATATATACATATATAATATGTTTGTGTGTGTTATTAACATTTACCCACTATTAAAATTTATCTCATGCACAAACATCTTAGACTTAACAGTCATCCACACTACTTAGTCTGTGTTTTTATGAAATTGGTTATTTGTAGATTGATGACGACTGTTCAAGTTCTGTATAAATGACAATATTGTGGCATTAAAGTAAAGCAAAACACAGACATATTAAAAAAAAAAAACATGATTTAACTTTTAGACAAATACTAAGCAACATTTCTGTATTTTTTATTACCGAACTTGGCTGGTAGTGTGGTGACATAACAATGGAATCAATAGTACAAGGCGTTAAAAGGCCTATACTTCATTTCTTTCTATTTCCAGGTATGTGTATGGTATAAAGCACAATCCTTAAACTTAAGTAAAATCTTTTCCCAGATATCAGAGTAAATCATTTTTTTTCCTCAGTGTTACTTTGAAAATGTAGAGTGATTATTAAAGTTGCCCATGTACAATTACAATATGAAATTTGATATGTAATAAAATGTGAAAAGTACTTATAGTATATGTTTTACTAACAATATGAGAATATACCAGAAAAAGTTAGCATTAACTGACCTAACCTGATAAATCAGTCCTGCTTCCCGAGAGGTTGTTGGTCCATTTAGGTTTGGTTGTTTGAATCAGTATTATTATTAGTAGCAATAGCCCCATCTAACAAGACCCCATATTTACCTCCTGCAATTAAAAATGATGCTTTAAATGAAAGATAATCATACCTTCAAATGATTGTCAAAGAAAACAAAAGGTAATAAACCTTTTCATCCAGGCTATAATAAATTATAAAGTGTTTTACAAGGATTTAAAAATCGACCACTTAGTGTTATGTTACTGCATGTTTCTCATAAAGGTTGGCTATTAGCCATTTCTTAAAATGAGCATTTATGACTCGTATGAATTCTCTTGTGATGATAGACCTGTAAAGGAACTTCAAGTGCTGCATGCTGTTTGTTAAAATATCACAATGAATGTGAGGTTTTCTTTTTCTTTTCCATTATATATTAAGTTTACCAGGAGCAAAAAATTCAGAATGCTGGTCCCTTTGGCCATACTAATTTGTATAAGCTCCCATAATCATCGATGCAATGGACACAGAACACTATAGAACAAGAAAGATGACACAGGGGAACTTCCTGCCATTTAGAAACTAATTTTAAAAATATTTTTAGCATTAGCAGAAAAAATTACTGCATAAAATATTGCTTTCACTTTTTTATCCAACTTATGCATTATTGAATTTAACTAGCAAAAACTAATTTTTTTTTTATTTGTTCTTTTACAGTGACCCAAACCAACCGGTGCCCCAGGATACAAAATTTATTCATACTAAACCTAACCGCTTTGAAGAGGTGGCGTGGACCAGGTATTCTCAAAAAGACCAGCTGTACTTGCACATTGGTTTAAAGCCCAGGGTCAAAGAGCACTACAGGGCAAATAAAGTAAACCTTTGGCTCGAGTTGGTGCCTCATCTGCACAGTTTGAACGAAGTAACCCAGTTCTCATCCACAACCACAAAAGTTCCACCACCAGATGTAACTCCAAGAACACCTAAGAAAATCCCAGGAATTACCAAGCGTCCGGTAACGCCCATTCCTCCTACAGAGAGTCATCATAGTGAGAATCAGCAGGAAGATCCTTTCTTGGTGAACCAGCGAGATTATTCTACAGAGCTGAGTGTTACAATTGCAGTTGGGGCATCTTTGTTGTTTTTGAACATCTTGGCTTTTGCTGCACTCTATTACAAAAAGGACAAGCGAAGACATGATGTCCATAGGAGGTGTAGTCCCCAGCGTAACACTGCCAATGACCTTATTCACACACAAGAGGAGGAGATTATGTCTTTGCAAATGAAGCATACAGATCTAGATCACGAGTGTGATTCCATCCATCCACATGATGTGGTTCTGAGAACTGCTTGTCCACCTGATTATGCTTTAGCGATGAGAAGGTCGCCTGATGATATTCCTTTAATGACCCCCAATACCATCACAATGATCCCCAATACTATACCTGGGATTCAGCCCCTGCATACGTTTAACACTTTTACTGGTGGGCAAAACAACACCTTGCCTCATCCTCACCCACATTCACATTCAACGACCAGGGTATAGCCAGACAGGACAAACCATATAAACTCTTCTGCAACTCCTCCTGGTATGGAAGCTGTCTTGGTAAACTGTTTACGGGTTACTGTATAAGGAGATAACATGTTTTACTTTGGTGAAATATCCTTGTTGGGGTATTACTGGAAAATAAAAGGAAGAACAACAAAAAACCTTCTTTTGGCGAAGGATTATCATTTTCATGAAAACTGACAACATTTGCAGTGTGCAATTTTCATAGAAAAATAAGGAGGGGTGGCACTAAAATTGTTAAAAGAATGTTTCCACAAGGCTGGGAAATGTATAGCGAACCTTCGCAAGCCAAGAACCAATGCAACTTAACAAATTAGGCATGCGCAACGCAAATGATAAAAATGTAAAGAAAAAACAAAACAAAACAGAAAACAGAAAAAGCGAAAAGTTGGGAGAAGCAAAATGAGAAAAAGGGAACCGTGTTAAAAATATGCACAAGGGAGACATTCATATGATGTCTTGGATTCTTTTCACCAGTTTATTTTTTGGAACAGTTTTATTGTATAGAAACTCTTTATATATCTAGATATGTACACAAAGCACCAATGCTGTTTAAGCCCTAATGGGGCATCAATTCTGCAATCTGCCAGCAGAACAAAGGGGATAATGACATTCTGGCAGATACAGCTTCATCACATAAGTGCTGTCTATACCAAGAGCTGGCGGACAGGGGAAACTGGATATTTTTAGCACGATGCGCATGACAATTTATCTGCTTGGTGGCTGTTCTGCTGATTAAGTCGTAATTAAAATAATTTTCATCCCCATTGGATTTCTTTGAAGAAATACACTTGATTGGCTCAAATCTATGGAGATACATGAGGGGGGGGGGGGCCAGAGGAACGGGGTATGGGGAAATGGAATATAACAGTAAATACTGTTCATTCACAATAGCTTCAGTGAACATGGTTAAAAAAAATAGTTTTGTACAATGTGTGTTGGTACAACTTTTTAATAGTGGTGAACACATGCTGTTATAAATCCCAAACAAGAGGTTATTATTATTATTATTATTATTATTATTATTATGATTATTATTATATTCTGTTCATGTTTTATTTCTGGCATAATTAATCTCTTTTAAATATTTGTCTATTTTGCTAGAACAAAAAATGTTGCCACTGGTCTTAATTAACTCCAGTGTTATTCATGCATTTTGTCAAAATTATGTCTACCCAGGGCTATCGCCTTATACCGGTATTTTATTTTTACACACAGAGAAATGCTAAATCTGCCATTTGGAGATTTCATTGATTGGTAGCATTGATTTTTAGGAGGCATGTTCAATGGGTGTTTTAGGATGAATACACATCATTTCAGGTTTGACAGAGCTATTACTGTATTTGAAATGTATAGAGATATTCTGACTGCAATATTATTCATTAAAAGAAATTGCAAAATATATTGAAACAAGGTGGAACCCTACTTGATGAGGTTGTATGATGAGAATATTGGGTATGACCACCCCACCCACAAATTACTTGGAGCGTAACACTTTGAAATCCCATATTGTTATACCTCTAAAAACACATTTGCAGACAGTTTTACATTTCTATTGCACTCTGGGAAATGTTTGCTATTCTTTTTAAATCAGGTATGGCTCCCATTTCCATATATACAGTATGTGTGTGTGTGTTTGTCTGTGTGTAATCATACGTCCTCCTTCAACAGCTCGTGGAGGCAACAGATCCATTATCACCTCTTCTGCCTGGTAAGCACACCATGCATTTCTAGAAATATCAATGCAAATAAATAAATAAAAAGTTAGGCCTTATTTAAAATGTCCTGAAAAGGACTGTGTCCCCATTGGCATAATTGCCAAAAATGTTATCCTGTAGGTCATAGTAAACAGCCATGTAAGTTTTACTTTAGCCAGAAGAATTACAAGCAGGTAGCCAGAAGAACTGACTGTAGTGCTTGGCTATAAAGAATTTGCTTCAAAGCATACATTAATTATAATAATACAGTATAATAATCCAATATCTATAATATATTGGGTGATTTAAAAAGAATTGAACACATGTATTACTCATGACACCAAGCATCAATATGAACATGTAATTTGTAAAGGAACTCTCACAGTTCTTTCTTAGTCTAACAAATTCTCAATATATGCCACAGGGCACATGTCAGTCTGGTAGTCTAATTCATCCCAGACCCTTTGTAACATATGTATTACCTTTGATGGTTAACACAAGCACCCAAGATACCTTCCTCTATTTCTGCAAGCTGCTCTATAGTACAGTTTATTGTATATGTTTATATGATAGTTAGTTAATGGGTAATACGTTTTTTAAAAATTGTTCAGTTCTTTTTTAGCTGCCATGTACAGTGTATATAATATACATATGTATATCTATCTACTGTACATATATATACGTATATGCATATATGTGTGTATGTATGTATAAATATATACATACTGCATTTCAATAGATATCGTATTATACTGTATATAGATTGAAAGATTAACATACACACATAATTCATTTATATTTGTATAAACATTTCATTCAAGGCAAGTTCTTTCCTTCTGGCTTTCTGCCTATTTCTGACTGTAATGTTCAGGCTTTTCCTTTCACTAATTGATGAGCAGGCTGAGAAATATTACAGTATATTTATTATTTGTCACAACCACCAGATTTTGGACTCGTATTTCCATTCCACATACCACCATTACCATTTATTCTTTTACACTCTTATGAAATCTGAGGTACTGTACTTGCCAACTTTTAGCATTTATAGCACAGCCCATTTCTACTAAGGAGGCAATTATGCAATTGTCTTAAAAAATATGTGTTGTAATTGCCTGCTTTTTTCTGTATTTCCCCCAGAAGGCCATAGTAAACCTTGTTACAGAGAAAACAAATGCACAAATCTTCCTTGGCCTCCATATGTCTGAGAGAAAGAAAGAAAAAAGACTTTCCTAGCTGATTATACAGGTCCTAGACTGGCAGACAGTTAAGGGATTTCCAATGCAGAGGTCAGCACCCTTGCGTTTTGGTTCTTTGCTGTTGATAAAAATGAGAAAAAGAAACAAGCGCTCGCCATTATTTTGCCTTTCATCTGATTCATTTGGTGAAAGAATTGAAAGTGAACAGAGGCGCAAAGATGGGAGGGATTCTAGTTATGTGCTGTTAACACTGAACCTTTTTTTTTGTCTTTTAGTATTTAATCCCAAAGATACATCGAGACCTTGACCAAAAAAGCACACGCGGCAGGCAGAGCTTTTCAGCAGCCACAAGATGAAAGCCGCTTGACAGGTAGTCCCCTGATTAGCTTGCCGTCGATGTTGTTACAGCTGCAGTCTGCAAGTCCGGGGCCCAACAAGATTTCCGTGCAGAACGAGGCAGCAACTGATGGATGATCAGTCATTGCTGTAACAGCTTCTGAGAATTGTAAACATATTTTAAGACCTTCCCCCCAAAGCCCTTCCTAAGCTGTTTCTTATTTAATTAGCAAAGAAATGAATATGCAAAATAACTGTTTAATGTTCCCACTCAGCTGTATTTCCTAGAACTGCATTAAAAACTAATGAGGTGTTCAGAGGGGCAGCTGCAGGAGCCACTTGGCTATCTAAAATTTGCATGTAATAGCGATGGAAGAAAAAAATACACAGAGAGAAAGAGTCGCAAGAAAAAAGACTGAGGCAGTCCCCGGTGGTCATTTCTTTTTCTTGAGATTTGACCCAGTGTTCGTGTATGTCATATTTATATTTCAATTAGTGATATTCATGAGAAATGTCTGGTTCAATATTTGAATATTTTCATTATTTTATTAATTTTTCCCTCTTTAACCCAATTGGATTATTTTCTGATCCTCCCTCCTCTTCTGTATCCTTAGTGACCATCAATTAAAAGAGAAGCTGTCGCATGCAATGATACTGAGCTTTTAACACTTCATCCAAGGGTAGCTGATTATGAGATTAGAGAGGTGCCAAAAGTAATCTATCAGCAGTGAAGGAAGCATTTCAATAGATCAATCAGCCCTAAGCAAAATGTTGTGCCTCATAGTGGGAATGGTGGTTCTGGTGGAAGCCTTTGTCTTAGGCTGAGGGTAAAAGGGGTACAGCCAGTTGTCCTGTCACCACGTCCAAAGTGAGCATTGAGGTGTACAGTCATATGAAAAAGTTTGGGAACCCCTCTTAATTCTTTGGATTTTTGTTTATCATTGGCTGAGCTTTCAAAGTAGCAACTTCATTTTAACATATGACATGCCTTATGGAAAAAGTAGTATTTCAGCAGTGACATTAAGTTTAGTGGATTAACAGAAAATATGCAATGTGCATCATAACAAAATTAGAGAGGTGCATAAAATTGGGCACCCCAATGGAGATATTACATCAATACTTAGTTGAGCCTCCTTTTGCAAATATAACAGCCGCTAGATGCCTCTTATAGCCTTTGATGAGTATCTGGATTCTGGATGGTGGTATTTATGACCATTCTTCCATACAAAATCTGTCCAGTTCAGTTAAATTTGATGGCTGCCGAGCATGGACAGCCTGCTTCAAATCATCCCATAGATTTTCGATGATATTCAAGTCAGGGGACTGTGACGGCCATTCAAGAACATTGTACTTCTCCCTCTGCATGAATGCCTTTGTAGATTTCGAACTGTGTTTTGTGCCCTTGTCTTGTTGGAATATCCAACCCTTGCGTAACTTCAACTTTGTGACTGATGCTTGAATATTATCCTGAAGAATTTGTTGACATTGGGTTGAATTCATCTGACCCTCGACTTTAGCAAGGGCCACAATCCCTGAACTAGCCACACAGCCCCACAGCATGATGGAACCTCCACCAAATTTGACAGTAGGTAGCAGGTGTTTTTCTTGGAATGCGGTGTTGTTCTTCCGCCATGCAAAGCGCTTTTTGTTATGACCAAATAACTACATTTTTGTCTCATCAGTCCAAAGCACTTTGATCCAGAATGAATCTGGCTTGTCTAAATGCGCATTTGCATACAAGTGACTCTGTTTGTAGTGTGAGTGCAGAAAGGGCTTCTTTCTCATCACCCTGCCATACAGATGTTCTTTCTGCAAATTGCGTTGAATTGTAGAACGATGTACAGATACACCATCTGCAGGGAGATGTTCTTGCAGGTCTTTGGAGGTGATCTGTGGGTTGTCTGTAACCATTCTCACAATCCTGAGCATATACTGCTCCTGTATTTTTCTTGGCCTGCCATACCTGGGTTTAACAGCAACTGTGCCTGTGGCCTTCCATTTCCTGATTACATTCCTCACAGTTGAAACTGACAGTTTAAACCTCTGAGATAGCTTTTTGTAGCCTTCCCCTAAACCATGATAGTGAACAATCTTTGTTTTCAGATCTTTTGAGAGTTGCTTTTAAGATCCCATGCTGCCACTCTTCAGAGGAGAGTCAAAGGGAAGCACAACTTGCAAATTGACCACCTTAAATACCTTTTCTCATGATTGGACACACCTGGCTATGAAGTTCAAGGTTTAACGAGCTAATCCAACCAGTTTGGTGTTGCAAGTAATCAGTATTGAGCAGTTACATGCATTCAAATCAGCAAAATTACAAGGGGACCCACATTTTTGCACAGCCAGTTTTTCACATTTGATTTAATTTCATACAACTAAATACTGCTTCACTAAAAATCTTTGTTCGGAAAACACCGCAGTACTCAGATGTTCCTAGGAAATGAAAGACATACCACTGTTATCTTTCTTGTTGAAAGTAGAGTAAATTATTATGCAGGCTGAGAGGAGTTCCCAAACCTTTTCATATGACTGTATGTGTTAAAGAGGACTGATGGAGGAATGTTTGAGAAAACACACACTAAAAAGGAGAGGGACATATTTTTTAACTGCCTGAGCTGGAATGACTGAAGTAGCACCATGCTTCTCTTTAACACACTGTCACTTCTTTGATGCCCTCCGTTCATAGAAATATTCGTCATATTAAAAAATCAATAGCAGTTAAGCTTTTCACTAGTGCTGTCTCCTTTTAATCACTGAACTTTAAAGCTTCATCTACTTAAAAAGGTGGGAGAGATAACAATGTTTTTGTGATTTACCATACGCATGATCCAAGATAAGTAGCTTCTAAAATTAAGAAAGCATTGGGCATTTGGAAACTAATTAAAAAATCTTCTATGCACCCATGATGCCTAGGTGACAGAAGTGGAATTCCAAAGCAGTGCTAGTGATGTATTTTTTGTGAGGGAAAACAAATTATTATTTTTAAAAAAAAATGCACAATTTAAAAGTGGTGGATGTATATTTTGACTGTTGTAAATTCTTTTTTTTTCATTTCAGCCATGAAAGTCTAAATGTAGCTTATTTGCATAAAGTAATATGTGCTTGAATCTGCCTATATCTTGCAGCTGTTTGCTTTTGTCATCTGCCATAAATATTCATTTCTGGCAATGCTCTGGGACAGCCAGAACCGCAAACACTTAGCCCCAGGGTCGCTAGGGAATCCAAAATGACATTAGTTCATTGACAGAATGCACACTCAGTCAATATTATGATGACCACTAGAGAACGAAGGTACAAAAATAGCCTTGTGGTATCATCTGCAATTGTGGGGCATCAGTAAAGGGGTAGGGGGAACCACTATAATCATACAGTTTTGGAATTCTTTTTCTTGAGAGCATTGCAGCGAAACAGTAAACCGAAGTCTGTCCCTCTTTAAATATATAGTAGGTCAAAATCTCCCCACTTATTGTTCATTTTAGTGACTTCTGTTTTATTTGACTTTTGCTAAATATTATGTGAATAAAGAAAGGCTGAATGCCTTTTTTCTCACTTTGTCACAGTTGCCTCCTTATTTATAATAATCATATGCTTATTTATATGAAGTACAGTTTCCATTCTTCATTGTTGAGTTACACAACAACCGTAAAGGTTTCTGTTGCCTTCTTTCTTTTTGACAGGGACCTTTATACTCCCTTCTACACCTGTTTGCATTTTAATCAACATCTTGCTGAGGATACAGTCTGAATATGCTAGGATGAAATTATAATTACAGTTTAAATCCTGTCTGTTTTACTTTGGACATTTTATGATTAAACATATCTATGTATATCTAAATTAAACTATACATATTACCTAATATATATATATATATATATATATATATATATATATATATATATATA
>JANRMT010062854.1:94806187-94848413 GCA_026402145.1 Polypterus bichir lapradei | reverse complement strand
ATATATATATATATATATATATATATATATATATATATATATATATATAAAGAAGTAAAGTAAAACTATTGTATATTCTTTTATATTTTTCCATTTCTGTACCCAGGAGAGCTGAACAGTATATCACATTTGGAATTTCGATTGATAAATTATTATGTGCTTGAAATTCTGTTGAAAAGTGAGGAACAGGACTTTTCATTTGAAAACTATGTTTTAGTGGATTTTCAAAAGTGAACTCACAGTTTTCTATTTGTAAACCTCTTGAGAATAAAAAAAAAGATAAGTAAACTGCTATAAAAATGGTCTCTTTTATTCTTTGCTTTGTTTGAAATGCCAGTTGGAGGGTTTCTTGACTTTCTTTCTCTCTCTCCATCTCTCTCTTTTTCTTATGTTACAGCCTGCTTAAATAATAAAAGTTGTTCTCAATCGTTCTTGATGTTGCAGTTTCATAGGGTAGTAAGCAATGTGCCATATTTAAAGATATGAATGTTCATTTGAATTAGAATCAGACTTACAAAAACATCTGCCGTCTTTGAAGCTGTAACAATAAAATCAAACTTTTGTAACTAATTTCCAAAGTTGCATTTTTTAAATAAACTTGAGCTTTTACCCAGCTTGCAAAAGACCGTTTATATTTATTTTCATAGCTAATGTAAAAAAAAAAAAAAAGAATAATCTAAATGAACAGCCATAAAATTTTCATTACAGCTTTTAAGACCAGGAATTGGTCTTTAGAGATCTGCCTTGAAGTTTTCTGCAATTTCCATCTTTTTTTGTCTTTTTTTTTTTTCTTTCGAGATTGTTATAGAATCTAAAATAGAAGGCACATTACCTATTTCTAAAAGATTAAATTTGTTTCCGTTAAAAATATTTTTGTTTTTTGCTATTTATTTCCTTTTTTTATTTCAGTGTTCCAGATTTCTTTTCAGAATGGATAAGAAATACCCCTGAAATGTTGGCCTAAGTGGATCTTTGCTGCTGTGCATTTATTAGTTATATGGTTTTACGTAGTTGCTTTAACGCCTCCGGCACAAATAAAAGAATGAATTTGTACTTGTTATGGGTTTACTTTTAATGTGTGTGTGTTTGTTTTTTTTTTTAGTTTGCTAAGCTAAGGACTTCAAGCAGCTAATCTCAAAGCTCCCAAACCCCTCTAGAGACGCAATGGCCAGTTTTTAAATATTGTTAAAAATGCAATGGTAAGATGTTTAGAAATTGTTTAGCAAACAAATGTTTTCATTTTGAGGTTATGTAATGATACAGGGCAAACTGTTTATTTGACAAGATTTCCGACTTCAGGGGCAGCAGCTACTGTCAAAGGACTGCAAAGTGCTAGATATTGGTGTGTCAGGTACTGTTAGCTTGTGTATTGAAACATCAAAAGCTTGGGTTCAGCTGGTTATCAGTAGGAGGTGTTATTCAATGTTATACAGGAATTCTTACTTTATGCTCATCACTCTGCTGTGCATCATCAGAGGGGTTTTATAAATTCAAAAACAGACACTTCTGTTTGGGCTTCTTTATTTTAAACAGTCTGCAGGCTTATTAGTTATTAGTTTAGCTAATAGCTTTGCCTAATTTGCTGGGAAAATGATAAATGCATTTTTTTATGTAATTGAAAGGTCTTTCTCTGTGCAGCAAGAGCTCTTCAAGAATAAAAAAAGCTCAGCAGTGAACTTAATATGAAATAAAGTTTTGTTGAAGGGAATATCACTTTAAATTTTGAACATAATTATATTACAAGTAAGAACAGTATTTGTACATTTTGGTAAAGACAAAAATAAACTTTCAGTATTTTAGACGTTGTTTTTGTTTTTTCTATTTTTTTTCTTTTACTGCCTCAAAATGAAAGACGAGCAGCCTTCGCGACATTTATGTGGAAGGCGCATTTGCCTTCAGTGACTCTCTGTTCATGTGTGGATATTCATGGCTTTCATTGCAGTTTTTAATACCAGTTATAAATATAATCTTTTTAACCTGCTTCGAGTTCTGTGTTCCTCTTGTACTTGAGTAACAGCACACAACTTAAATGCTAGAGTTACAGCAACTTTTCTAGACTTAAAAATTGCACAGCGAGACCATGCAATCCTTTTTAAAAATTTAATTAAACTCTAGCAGAGTTGCCGAAATGCATTTGATTTTGCCTTCAGTGTTAAAAGAGGCACCCTGCAGATGGTGGGAATTATCTCTGAAAGACCGTAGAGGAATCCTCAAGTACAGGGCCTTAAGTACAAAGGAAATATCCACAGGTAGAGGGAGTTAAACCCCAACAGACAGAGGGCTTTGAGTTCAGAAGCCAAATCCACAAATAAAATGCCTGAAAGTCAAATGGTAGATCCACAGACAGAGGGTATTGGAGTCCAAATATGGAAGTCAGTTAAACGTTCTTAGAAAACTACAGTAGGAATCCATGGATCGAGCATATGAGCATTGTAATCCAATAAACCAGTTCCAGTGGTAAAGGGTTTCAAGCCAAATGTGAATCCATACATCCATAGAGGATATTAAACTCCACATGACCAGATGTACAGCTAGAGGTTATTTAAACAAATTAGGACATCCACACCTAGTGCACTAAAGTCCAGAGGAGCAGTCTACAGGTAGGTGTCAATGGGATACAATAAGCTATTCAAAGATAAAGAGCATTAAAGTTCAGCAGTAAAATCCACAGATCCCAGCGCATAATATGAATGTTATTAGAATTCAAGACAGATTCCATAGGTAGATGATGTGGAGTGCATAAGTGAAATTCACAGAGGACATTAAAGCCCAATGGAAAGTCCACAGATTGAGAGTATTAGATTCTAAATGAGAAATCTACACAAAGACGTTACTAGAATAGAGATTATTAGACTACAAAGGAGAATCTTCTGAGAAAGGGCAGCAAAGTTCAAAATTGAAATCCGCTGATAGTAAGTATTAGGGGCCAAGTGAGAAATAAACTCCTAGACATTTGTGAAATGCAAAGTGGGCATTAGGGTCGACATGGGAATCCATACGAACAGAACATTTGAGTTCATAAGGGAAACTGACAGACAGTTGGTATTTGAGGCCAATTAGGAAATCAACGCATAGACATTATTAGAATAAAGAACAGAATCCAAAGTTAGAGGATTATGGTAATAGAGAAATTTATAAATAGGCAACCTTAGTTAAGAAATTCCAAGAGGCATTGACGTTACAGAGAAGGGGTTATCTTTCAAAATGGTGAATGAATCACAGATAGACAGCCTAGAATCCACTGAATCAACAGATGAAGGATTTTGGAAAATAAATGGGAAATTGGTGACATTACTGGGGAACTAACCAGAAATCGATATATAAAAGACTTTGGAGTGTTTGTCAGGATCTGGTTGTATTTAGATTTTCTTTTGATGGATGGTTGTTTCCCAGTGACATCACCAGCCTTCTATTGCTTTGTTTTCAAGTTCTTATATTGGCGCATTAAGTCATGGCAGCCATCTTATTTAACAGCAGTCTGAACATCAGAAGATTTTTTACAATAAAGGAAAGTCCCCTTCAATAGGCATAGATTTAAAAGCAATTAAAAATATAACAAACGTGAGAAAATTCAAGGTGTCATGAGTTTACTTTGTCTACATCAACCAACCTGACAAATGTCCCTAAAATACAGTGTCTGCCATTCTTTAAAACTTTGTGAAGATCATTTTATATAAAGGACAGATTTTAAAGGTTAAGAAGCAATGGAATTAAAAAAGCCAACTGGCTTCAGTGGACTTGTTCTAATCTGTCGTCCTTCAAAATGTCATCATAGGAATATGTCCCTCTATCTCCACTCCGTTCAGGGCCGTCTTAACGCATGGGCATGCTGAGCAGTACTAATCTATGTATGTTGTGACTTGCCGAGTGGTTGTGTAGGTAAGGGCCCGAGTGCACTGCTTTGCCCGGGGGCCTATAATGCTGTTAAGACAGCCCTGACTCCATTTACTACTGCATTCTAGGGCTTGCAGATGATCCTTTCCCATTGTTTCACTGCAGATATGGCTATGGTTTTCTAAACTAGCTATATTGCAGTTGGTTCTACATCTGTGTAAAATTAGCAAGAAGACAAATCCTGGGTACTTGTAAAAATCCTCTTCACCACTGGTCAGCCCTGAGCAAAGTGACTCAACAACAGAAAAGAGACTTGTCAGATAAAGGACACGCGAGTCCAAAATAAATTCACAAGGGATGAGTTTTAGAAGAAATACACATGTTAAGGGCATTTAGTCTGCTTTGAAATTCTGCAGACTTAAGACTTTATGCTGGAAATGTGATGTCAATGTGTTCCAGAAAAAAATGTATCAGACAGGAGGCATACGGCCTTGGAGTCCGTCCTTGAAAGCAGCTTCTTCATGACTGCAGTAAGTACTAAGTATTTGGAAATGCTCTGCTCTTTAATTCAGTCTAATTTTAAAGCTGTCTGTAAGAACTGTCAAAGTATCTAAAATCAAATTGTAATATAAAGTATACAAGTCAAGGGCAATCTGAAATTGGTCTTTTGCTTAAACAGTTAACGTGTTAGTGTGAAGCAGGAGCCTAAAGCAGTCCATTTCATCAGAGTGGTATTAAAAATATCAAATGTTATGTTCCAGTAACTACAGAAGCAAAGACAATGAAGTGCTGCAGCATCATTTAATGAATTATCAGTTGGTCACATGGTCATACTAAATAATTCCTTTGTCTAAATCTTAGTCTCTTAAAAAAATCATTACATTATAAATTAAGATTGAATATTATATTCTAAGTAAATACATCCAGCTAAAGTGGTTGCTTATCTGAATGTTTTCCTTTTTTTCCTTCTCCTACCATATTTGATTCTGCGTATAAATGAGTCCAACTTGATGTTTCGTGCTGTATCATCGCCCACACATTTACACTGTTGTTATATACCTGCATCCTCAGGACAGACCTTCATAGTGAAGTCTTGTGCAATATATTATCACTAGACTGAGTTATGTGCTGCATAAATAGCTCCTTTTATTTGAAATCCAAAACTGGGAAACTGGAAGAGTGGTGTTCATACTACGTGGCAAACCTAAAAGTGACTCTCCATCACAGAGATGCTCTTGGGCCGCCAGGCTAAGTAGTCCATAAAAACCTGGCAAAAAGAATTATTCTCTTGAGAAATGTTCATGGATTTAAATGTTCCTGCGGGCATTCTGGTCCCCTTGTGGCCAATGTTTAACAGAGATCAACTTTTTAGGTGTGTCAGTAGTTCAGGAACTAAGAGAGGCAGAAGACTTTTTGCTGGTTGGTGGTGAAGTTGCTCACCCTTTTGACCACAACATCATATATCAGGAATATTTATATGTGTTTTCATTTCTTTCTTTAAAACGCTTAAGCAGTTGTGGAGGAAATATTCATGTCATTAATCGTATAGTGCTTGTGAAAATCATCTAATAACGTGACAACTTCTGAGAAGAAGTTTAGTAGACTGTTCTGTGTACCATCTACATTACTTTTAGAGCATTTGGGGCAGCAGTTATTTCATGTTCATATTAATAATATAAATCTCCACTTTTAAGAGGTTTATGTTTCATAATATATAAGATATCTTGATGTAGAATGGCTTAATGAAAGGCCTTACTACAGTTGTCGTAACCCACATTGAAAAGTCGATTAAACAAATTATTAGCTGTTTTAAACATAATCACAAAGGTAATCATACAAATACCTCACTGTAATTACAGTTTAAATTTGTTGCCTCTTGTTGTACATAGCCATAAAAATAAAATGTGCATTGTATTAAAATGCATTTTCTGACTCACAGAACATCTTGTTCTGACTGTAAAAACCCAACTTAACATTTGCTACAATTTAATTTTATATTGTCATATCGTCATGCCAGCTCTGATTGCCGGAGAAATCACCAAACAGAAAAAATCTATGAATTTTGACATTCAATCAAACACTTAGTTAGCCAACAAGAAATGTGCAGCACATGCCAAAGGCTAAAATTTGAGCAGCAAGAGGGAAGAGGCAAACAGAACAGAAAAGATTTGTTTTTCTTACCATTTTTTTCACATTAAAGGAGAACTTCAATCATAAAATGGCGTGGTATACATACGGTATGAACAGAAACTAAACATTCAAATGATTTGTAGCCACCGCACACCAAACAGAAGATAGGAGACAAGTAATAATCCAGTAAATTTTCATGTAAATCAGCATTTTTGCATGTGACAAACTGAACAGCATAAAGAAACTAATGTACACAACTCCATGAAGACATGGCCAGTGCAGCAGATTACTCTGTGACGGAGAACTCACTAGACTGCAGATAAATCCAGTAAGCGTCCAAAGTCATTGGCATGCCTCTAGCATTTCCTATACATGGTTTTTCTTTTACTTAGCTTTTTTGTCATAATGTCATCAATTGCATGAAATTGGATTTGTTGAATCCCATAAAAACAGACCATTAATACAAACACAGACCAAAATCATCATTCGCCAGCAGCCCCCCTAGCAAAAACACACACTCAGGCATTCAACACATCTTTATGTCGTGATGTTACTGTATGTTCACACGTCTCACAACAGTGAGTGGGTGAGTGGACACCAACAGGGACAATTCTCCTGATGGGCTTCAGCTGTTTTAGCAGGTGTATGAGCACTGGGTTGGTGGGCCAGAAATAATGTTAATGGTTTGGGTTTCATTCTGCAAATGTAGAGTGAATTCACAGTGAAGAGGTGGTGGCTAATGATTTTATAAGCAATGTACTATACTATCATAAGATGCTTCCTGTCCTTGGCAAACTGTCATGAAAAAGCTGACATTTTCAGTTATAATTGCTTCCTGTGACACTCTCAATTATTTTAGCTTTCCCAAAAACAGCAACCACTGTTGAGTTTTCTTGACTATTATAGACCTTGTGACCTCCCATATCAGAGTAAAAGACATGGTGGCGGTCAGGACGTTAAAATTTCCACTGCCTATAATCTGCTTGAGAAGTGAGCTAAATTATCTTTTTACTTGTCCTTAACATCTTCAGGGCAGTGTTTTCTGTGCCTTTGCTTCTATTCAGGTAGAGCCATTTCCCACGTTCTTGTGTCACTTGCTTTTAATTTTTTACCGCCCAGGGACAGATTTTCCATCTCTAGCTACAAAGCAACAGATTGAACTTGGTAGACTTTTGTGGGGTCAGGATTTGCATTGTCTCAGGGCCACTAGCCCAGTCTGGACATTGGGGAAGAATATTTAAAACTGTGTGCTTTACCTGAACTGTGAAGGGTTACCCACATGGTGTGTGTGTGTGCCTTGTGTTGAATATACAGTAATAGGCAGCTGATACGTTTCAGGATTTTTTGGAGTGTGTAATAAAAAGCACAGACAAGCATAAAGGTTTGGGGTGTTTTAAGCCCCGTATACTGAAAAGACAAAAAAAAAAAACGCAAGTTGAGTCAGTGTTTTCAATCCAGTACAACAGACAGTCAAAATAAACCGGGTCGGACATTTTATAAGGGTGCACAGGAAATGATGGGGAGAACAGTGTTGCGTGATGGGAAGAATGATGTCATCTTTGGGGGACCGGAGGTTAGAAAGGACCCCGGAAGCTGGAGGGAGTTGTAGACTTCCAGGTACGTCTATGGCGGTGGTGTTTCAGTCCTTCTAGGGAAACAAAAGAAGAAAGGTCAGTACTTCGCCGTTGTCCCCCGGCACGGCTGATCGCGGCGCCCAGCGGGTCCTTAAGCCGCTCCCCATGCGCTCGTGCGTGACAAGTGTTTTAAAGGGAACTGTCCTGAAATGCAGGTAAGTGGGCACTGTTGTTGTGAATCTTCGTTTTTGACCCCCTGCCCAATTCCATTTCTGTTAGTATTTTTTATATGTAGTAGTTTTTTTCTTTTTGTTGTTATTTTAATCATTATTTTTGTGATGCTACTGCAGCACCATTTTGGTCTATTTTGGGTCATGGTTTATCGCCATTTTGAGTTTTCCCACGTTATTGCAGGGTAGTTTTTTGTAAAGATGTCCTGTTGCTACTACATGACTGGCAGATGTCCCAAGTTTTGAAATACAAAAAAAAACATCTGTGGGGTAGGAGTAGTATAGCAGTTAATTTTCTCTAAGGAATTTTTGGATAGAGATTTTTGCCTGCTATTGTTGACTTTGATCTCTGGTTTCACTATTTGGTATTGGTATGTTTACTAGTTTTTGACCGTGGCTCCATTTCCTGGTCCTTGATTATAAACTTTTCTCTCCTACTATATTCTCTTCCTGGGAGCAATGGTCATCCCACTTCCTGAATCCGTTCGTACAATGGGTTTGCAGACTTTGTCAAATTCATCTTCTGCAGCTCTTCTTTAAGATGACTGGTTATCTCAGTTGACACACCATAGCATTCACATTAGGGTCACTCAACATGTTACTTTTGTTTGTGTGTTTGCCATCTCCAGCCTAACTAGGTGCAGTATATGCAA
Source organism: Polypterus bichir lapradei (assembly GCA_026402145.1). Classification (NCBI taxonomy): domain Eukaryota; kingdom Metazoa; phylum Chordata; class Cladistia; order Polypteriformes; family Polypteridae; genus Polypterus; species Polypterus bichir. The sequence goes on along the minus strand of JANRMT010062854.1, from coordinate 94,839,992 downwards.
TGACGTGCTTTCATGCTGCTTCTAGTGGTGGATAAACCAAAGGATCAACATGGATCAATACTAAACAATTTCATCTGTTTCTGTTTGTAGTTTATTGTGCCCACACTTCAAACATCCAGCTGCACACCACTATAATCTGATTGTCAGAGATCTGAGGGTTATATTGTATATTAACTCTGCAACAGTAAGCCATTAACATGAGCCCCTTAACGAATAATTGTGTTTCTTTGCACACATACCCTGAGCTATCCTTCTATATAAAAGCAGTCGGGATTGTTCTTCCGTCCCGTGAGTGCTACGCAGGCGCGGAGTTTCACACCTGCCCTGCCCATTTTGCAATGCATGATGGGATTTGTAGTTTCGTTTTTCCAGGTAAAAGATGATTTTCTACTCCAGACTGTGCGAGTAGCATGGAGTTTCACACACGCCCCGTCCATTTTGCAATGCACGATGGGATTTGTAGTTTCGTTTTTCCATGTAAAAGATGATTTTCTACTCCAGATTGTGCGATATCTTCTTTCTTACTATATAAAAGCGGTCGGGATTGTCCTTCCGTCCCGTGAGTGGAAAGCGTAGCGGTATTCCGCTTATCACAGACTTACTACTTGCAGCTTGCAGTACGAAGCAACATGATGTGAGCAGAGTTCTGGTGCTCCCATCGTTCCCTTGCTTTTGTGCGCGATGCGCTGGAAAAATAGACAAAATTATGTCTCTGGAAATAATTAATGTTGATTGGAGTACAAATGCTTCACCGCGTAGTAAATTTCAGGGGGGTTCAAAAGGGCGACCTCAATATAGAAAAAAAGTTTAAATTTCATAACAAAAATAACAGAAACTACGAGTATTAAAGTAATACCGCTCAAATGCAATATAACCAAATTAATGAGTTTGTATAAAATATCAAATTGATCTACATATTGAATTGCCTTAAGAAGTGGTCAACTTAAAAGTCGGTTGCCTTAAAAGGCGGGTCAGCCTAGTAATATGAATATAAGTTGGTCTTTATCCAAGGTCTCATTCATTCTTTCTTTGTGGCACTGCACTGATCACCAGTTTGTCATTGAGTGCACTATTACACACAGGCACTCATGATGGTAGTCACTCAAGTGGCACACCCTTGATCAATAATCCTATCTTTTATCTTACAAACACCTTTTCTCATTTGCTGAAGTGTTTGATGGTGTCATTATCCTCTGAGACATCTCTCGAGCTAGTTTGGAGTTGACTACTCCATGAGTATTTTAACATTGTGCTTCACTTGCTGCCAGCTGACTAACTGCATGTACATTTTGTTCAAAAAGGCAGCTTACATTGTAATTTATATTCTGAAGAATGTTGGACCTCCCAGAGTTTTATTTCCTCAAGGTTAACAGTTACCTGGAGTTTCCATTTTACTTTTCTATGTAATCGGTTGGCCAGATCTTCTAATACTGTGATTTCTGTTACATTTGAGCCAAAGTGGGTAAATCCCTTTATTGCTTTTAATTTAAATGGATACAGAATGCATTTTCATGTATGGAAACATTTAATGTTTCACTCTATTAATGTTTTACATGTGTAAATCTGCGTATATTTTCCGAGCATGTCCCCAGTGACAAGTGCCTTGTAGCAATAATTTGAATTGTGTGTATGGATTTGTCAAACTCTCAGCAATTTCTCTTCTACACACAGTGAGGTTTTCTTCCATCTCCTGTTTTGGAATAAACACATTTTAGAAACGAGTGAATGAAAGAAGAGCCATGCTATGTCCTTTTAGTAAGACTCCTTATTCTGCTTTGCACATCCTGCATACATAACGACCTTTGTCTTACCAGTCTGACATGAACAGAGTTAATTACAGAATATTCATGAAACCATTAATCTGCATAAGAGAAGGAAGCAAGGACTAGCCAGCCCATAGTCCTTGAACCTGTTATTGCAAAATGAAGGATAATAAACATCTTGTATGGAACAAAAAGTGATATTTATATGAAGTAAGAAAGAAAGAACATTTGTTTGTTTCTGCAAGTTTTTTTCTTTTTTGTCAAAGCTTCTGCTTTTGTCTACAATGTCTGAATTATTTTTAGTTTGAAAAAATAAGGTATTCTCTCTTATACTTTGGGACATGTGGTGTCATTTTTTGGTCCCTAAATGATGTAGCAAGTCAAGTGGTGTACCAATACTTACCTCTTCAGTGTCCACCAATTGGGATTTGAGCAAGTCATTAATGGAGAACACATCTGGCAGGTTCCCATTAACACTATGTTCTGCATGGTGATGTTCTTCTTATTATTATTATGACTGGTTTACTTGTGTGAAACCTTTATCCAAGCCAGATTACAAGTTCAGAATAAATTCCAAATTCTTACACAAATTTGTTACATAGGTAGGTATAGTGACTTTGAGTAGTGCAATGATTTGGGCTTGGGAAATTAACCAACATCCTTGGGTTTTAAGGTTCACTGCCTTAACCAGTGAGCTCAAATCAAAAATATGACTAACGGCACAAACCACATCACCTTCCCCACTAATAAAAAAGCGCAGATCTCCAGGCAGAAGTACAGGCCCCTTAGCATGATTGATTCTGAACTCAGTGAAGTGAAGACCATGTGCCCGTCTTCAGAAGTTAAACATGCAATCAGGTATGAGCATTCTACAAATGTTTGGACACTTGACGTTGAATTACCTTACCTTTTTCAAAACGTCTTAGAGTTATTTCCACTTAAGTTGGTTGTGTGCTCTATAAAGAAATGTTTACATTTACCGTGTAATCATAAATTAGAAAACTCTCATCTCATCTTCTCAAACCACTTCTCCTGGTGAGGATCACAATGGCAGCAAGCCTAGCAGGTCAGACCTTTTCTCAGCTACTTATTCCAGCTCCTGTAGACACCCAGCCGTTCCCAAAGCCAGCCAACACATATAATCTTTCTAGAGTGTTCTGGCTCAGCCATAGGGTCTCCACTCAGTGGAACCTGGAGGGGAACTTTATAACATGACCAAACAACCTCAGCTGACTCCTCTTGAAAGGTCTCCTCTTTGATGCTTCTGTGAATTGCTGAGCTTCTCATCCTTTAACAGAGTGTCAGCCCAGTGACCCTGAAAAGAAACCTCATTTCTGCCACTTGTACTTTTGATCTCATTCTTTCAGCCATTACCCACAGCTCATGACCATAGGTGAGAACAGAGATGTGACTTGACAGGTAAACCAACAATTTTGTCTTTAGGCTCTGCTCCAGTTTCACCCCGACATCCATGCAACAACACTTGTGAATAGCTGCTCTTGCCCCAATCTGCTTGTTGATCTCACATTCCCTCTTTCAATTACTTGTGAAATGATCCTGAGATATTTGGACTCTTTCACTAAGGATAGTTTCCCTCCACTCCCCACCTGAAGAGAGCAATCCTCTCTTTTCCAAGAGAGAGAACCATGACTTCAGAGTTTAAGGTGCCAATCTTCACCCTTGCTGCTTCACACTTGACAGCAAATTGTATGACTGTGTGTCGATGGCAAAAAGAACAACATCATCTGCATAGAGCAATGATGCTACCCCTAACCACCCTAACCGGACTCCTTCACTAGCCGTCCTAACGCATGGGCATGTTGGGCAGTTGCCCGGGGGCCCCACGCTGTATGGTTTACCAACTGAGTATCATTTATATGTTGAAATGTTTGTCTTTTTCAAGGTTCATGTTATATTGTTCAAACGTTTGTGTTGATTAATCTTTTCTGTACAGCATGTTTTTTTAATGTTTAAACACTGATTTATAAGTACCAATACATGCCATTTAAAGCACACATTACAAAGTTGTCCAAATCATGTTTCTTCCATCTTATAAATGTTGGGAAATTAAGACACTTTCTAAATAAACAGGATTCTGAGAAATTAATTCATGTATTTATTTCTAATAGCATTGACTACTGCAATGTGGTGTTCACTGGATGTTCAAATTGTTCTTTAGACAGCCTCCAGTTAATCCAAAATGCTGCTGCAAGAATTATTACAAGAACAAGAAAGTGCAAACACATAACTCCAGTTCTTAAATCCTTACACTGGCTCCCAGTTAAGTTTAGGGCAGATTTCAAAATCCTCCTTTTAACATATAAAGCATTAAACGGCCAAGGTCTGGCTTACTTGTCTGAACTTATCATGAATTACAAACCAGAGCGCACATTAAGATCTCAAGATGCCAGTCTGCTTATGATTCCAAGGATTAATAAAATAACAGTGGGAGGTCGAGCTTTTAGTTACAGGGCCCCTAAACTGTGGAATGGTCTGCCTGCTACTATAAGAGATGCCCCTTCAGTCTCAATTTTTAAATCCCGGCTGAAGACTCACTACTTCAGTTTAGCATATCCTGACTAGAGCTGCTGATTAACTGTACATACTGCATCTCTGTTGTTAGTCATTAGCACTAAAACACAAGTAATATGATAGTTTTAATTTGTTACTAACCTTCATCTGTTCTGTTTCTCTTCTTGGTACTCAAATGTGGCACTTGGTGCCACTGCCCACCTGCCAAGTTGTTTTGCCTACCTAAGGTAAAATCATCTCTGATGGAGGATCACAGGAATCATCTGGTGCTGTCTGAGCTGTGGAATGGCCAATAGGGGGAGGCAGCTTGGTGAATGAGGTCTCCAGGACTCTAAACAAATCCAAATCTTATTATGTGATATCATCTACTGTTAAATTCTACTCTGTACTTCTAAAATTATTATTTTTATACTGTATTGAGGATTTGTTCTGTTCTGTGTATTGTATTGTATTGTATTGACCCCCTTCTTTTTGACACCCACTGCCCGCCCAACCTACCTGGAAAGGGGTCTCTCTTTGAACTGCTTTTCCCAAGGTTTCTTCCATTTTTTCCCTACAAGGGTTTTTTTTGGAAGTTTTTTTTTGTCTTCTAAGAGAGTCAAGGCTAGGGGGCTGTCAAGAGGCAGGGCCTGTTAAAGCCCATTGCGGCACTTCTTGTATGATTTTGGGCTACACAAAAAAAAAATTGTATTGTATTTTAATAAATACATGTTTAATTTTATCGTCCCTTTACATTTATATTCCTGTGAGTGGTTGTGTATGTAGGGTCCCCAGTGCACTGCTTTGCCCAGGGGCCAATAATGCTGTTAAGACGGCCCTGGCCTTCACATCTTCAGCTGCGCCCTGATATGCTGACCATAAAAAACACATCTTGATGGAGTCTGACACCCATACCGAATGAATTTCACTTAATGTTGACTATTCAACATGGTTAATGCATCTATTCAATATCATGTAAAGTATCCTTAAACTGGCAGACTGTTGTGGTGGTCCCCATGTTTAAAAAAGGTTTCCATCTACAGAGGAATGACACTCCTCAATTGCCCAGCTAAGGCCTGTGCCAGGGTGCTGGAGATGAGACTTGTTTATTGATTGAGCCTAAAATATAAGAGGAATAATGTGGATTCCGTCCTGCCTGTGAAAAAGTAGATGAGTTTTTCTTACTGGTGTTGCTCCTGAAGGGTGCGTGGGTGTACGATTACCCAGTCTACTGTGTTTTGTAGATTTCGAAAAAGCATATAACCATGCCCTGCGGTGGGTTGGCACCCTGCCTGGGATTGGTTCCTGCCTTGTGTCCTGTGTTGGCTGGGACTGGCTCCAGCAGACCCCCGTGACCCTGTGTTCGGATTCAGCGGGTTGGAAAATGGATGGATGGATATAACCATGCCCCTTGGCATGTGTGGTGGAAGGTGCTGTACGAATATTGGGTAGCTGGGGGCCGCTCGTGTGTGCTGTTTGTTCTCTATATGAATGCAGTGAGAGCTGTGTCTGAATATTTGTTGTTAAGTCAAAGCTTCAAGTTCACTGAGCATTCACAAAGCTGTCCTGACAATCCTGCTCCATGAACGGCTCCGTCTGGGTAACCCTCAAAGCAAGTAAGATCAATACAGAGTTGAAAACTGTGACTTTTCATACTTTTTTGAGTTTAGTGGGGTTTTTTTTTTTTTGCTGGTTTAGTGACTGAAATTTAGAGTCTTTTCTAAAGAGTCAGCAGTTTAACACCGGGTACCCTGGGTACACTGGGTCTGTAGCACTCACATTTTATAGACGGGTACAAGATAGCAGATACAAATCTGTTACTTCAAGAGTTGTATTAATGACTATGTGTTTAATTGGTTTATCTTGAACAAATTCTTTCTTTCCCAGTATGTCGCACCTTAGTTTTGATAATTGGGCAGCACAAGACTCAGTGGTGCAGAACTCCTTCCATAACTGGCAATACAAACAGCAGAGACAGAGCAGTACAGAAGTAAAAATAAAAATCATTAAAATCTTTCAAATCATAGTTGTGTTAGTTGGGCCTGAGATATGTGTGGCTGTTCTTTCTTTTTTTCTTCTTCTCACTCTTTCACCAGTTTTGTGTCTGCGTCTTTTCAGCTATTTTAAAGAATACAGTATGAAACTCCTTTCTTTCATTAGTGAAGATAATGTTGACTGGCGTTGTCGCCATTGTAATATTCAGCTTACCCCCTGCTGCACTGTAAGCACTCTGACAAATACGGTTGGGTGAGCATAAAAACATACATTGTTAACTGTACTGTGACTAAGATCAGAAGTGTCACATCACAGTCATTTGCAATGAATCCTCAGATATTGATTGTTAAATAGCAGCAAATTAAGAAATTCACTGAATGTTTCTCAATATACCATAGATTAAGACTCACAAAGACAGTCTGAAAACTGCAGTCATTTTGCTCATTCTCTGTTGAGTGGTAATTTGTTGCAAGTGGCCAGTGGCAAAACAGCAAAACTCACAGTGGGCATAATATTTACTGTATCCATCCCAGCTAGAGACATGGCAGAGTGGAAATCAATCTCAAGAGCAATGGATGAAAGGCAAGATCTTACAGTGAGCAGGATGGAGGCTCCCATACTGGGCAGATACCCCTGACAGCATGATGAATAAAAGCAGACACACAGGAAGTATACAAGGACACAGAGATAATATACAAATACAACAGCCTAGAATCAGGTCCAAAACTAAAGTCTACAACTGGATATGGTCTCAATACTGCCTGCTGCATCCCCAAACCACAAGAAGATTGCACACTTGCACTAGACAGTGCTCCTCTTCTGGAAGCCTTCATGCACACACTGTTAGTGACTTTATGACATACAGAGCGTGTGCATAAGAACAGAGCTGACTGGCCATACTTAGAAGGCATCCAAAACTAGGCAGCATATCTGTGAATCTGACTCCTGCACCACTCCCAGTCTCATTCATGGGTGCAGACTAATTATTTATCCAAAAATACCTGTATAAATAAGAATGTGAACATCAAATTCCACATCAGATCATGAATAATTGTGCAGAGGATTCTGCTGCTGCTCACTGATCCTGCCATTCAGGGACTGCCAGGGACTATAAGTGAAAGCATCAATGCAAGTAAATTTTAGGAGCAAAATGGAGCTTTGACCCCCAAAAGCTACTCACCCATGTTTAAGTACACCGAGTTACATTATGCGTCAGTTTGTGAGTCAATTGACAATATTTAGTCTGACACCGACAGAACTGATAGGTATAGTTTGAAAAGTTCATTTGGTAAAAAGAAATAATATCAAAGCTGTCAAGGAAAAATACTTTCTTTTTTCTTGTTAACTTAATTGATATAAAGAATTATATGCTGATAGAGTCCTTAAAATTGTGAAAAATATCGAATATGCTAAGTTACCAACCATTCATCCATCTTCTAATCTGATTATCCAATTTGAAGTTGCAAAGGAGCTGGTGCCTATCCCAGCAACATCTAGTGTAAAGCAGGAGCCAACCATTTACAAGACCATGCTCTAAAATGGCCTGTTTTAGGATTGTGGCCTTGTGGTGAACTTGCATGTGTGTTCCTGCTTGTTCACATTAAGGACACATTTTGAAAAGCCCTACTAACTGGTGGTGGTAGTGCAGCGGTGTGAAGTATGTATTTATGGTATGATGGCACATGCTTTTTATAGAGTAAAGACTCAGTACAAGGTCATTTGTGACAACAAAGGGACGCTTTGGAGCCTTCATGGACCAGTATTCCACCTCTATACTTTCAACAGCTTGCTGAATCCAGGCCCTGAAGGAGCTCCAAAGGACATTTCCGCATAGCAGGTTGTGAAGGACGACACGCAAGGACCAGCCAGACTTGATTTAGGATCCTTACCTGGCTGGGATGCTAATAGCATGAAAGGACAGGGGAGAACAATATACTTTGTTATTACACTAGGTGGCAGCATTCATGGACTTTGGTGGCCATTCAGACAACCGCAGGGAGTGCTGGGAATTGTAGTCTGGGGTCCATGGTTGCTGCTAGGGGATGAGGCAGGGAGTTACACTCCCTATTCTTTGGGACTTCCATATGGCCCGGAAGTGCTTCCAAAGGACAAAGGCCTGGCGTCGGATGTACTCCCTGGTCTTCAATAAAAGGTACTGCCTTGTCCAGGAGAGTCGGAGCTGGGAATGGAAACAGGCAACTCTCATCTCAGAGGAGTAGCAGTGTGGTGAAGAAAGAAGAAAAGGAAAAACAACTATAATTGTTTGTACAGGTACAGCGATCCCTCGCTATATCGCGATTCGACTTTCGCGGCTTCACTCCATCGCGGATTTTAAATGTAAGCATATCTAAATATATATCACAGATTTTTCGCTGGTTCGCGGATTTCTGTGGACAATGGGTCTTTTAATTTATGGTGCATGCTTCCTCAGTTTGTTTGCCCAGTTGATTTCATACAAGGGACACTATTGGCGGATGGCTTAGAAGCTACCCAATCAGAGCACGTATTACGTATTAAATAAAACTCCTCAATGATATACGATATGCTTCCCGTGCTGTGCTTGATTGTTTGCTTTTCTCTGTCTCTCTCACTCTCTGACATTCTCTGCACCTGACGGAGGGGGTGTAAGCAGAGGGGCTGTTTGCACAGAGGCTGTTTGCCTAGAGGATACGGACGCTCCTCTAATAAATGCCGCTTTATCGCGATGCTTTGGCATACTTAAAGGCCCAAAAGCACGTATTGATTTTTTGATTGTTTGCTTTTCTCTCGCACGCGCTCTTTCTCTCTCTCTGACATTCTCTGCTCCTGACACGCATTCCTTTGAGGAGAAGATATATTTGCATTCTTTTAATTGTGAGAAAGAACTGTCATCTCTGTCTTGTCATGGAGCACAGTTTAGACTTTTGACTAAAGGGTGTTATTTCATGTCTAGAGGGCTCTAATAATGTTAACAGTGTGGGAGAGTTTATAAGGGCTTAAAATATATAAAAATAAACATACAAACATGGTTTCTACTTCACGGATTTTCACCTATCGCGGGGGGTTCTGGAATGCAATCCCCGCAATCGAGGAGGGATTACTGTATTTTGTAATAAATCCCTTTGTTTGGAACCCAGCGTCTTGGCACCTGTGTCACTATGGAAACTTCATGGCTTCACAAGATACCTGGATTCAAAGCTAGCAATTTGTAGCCTCCCATAGCTGTAGAAGAAAAAAGTTGCAGACCATTTAATTTAGTTTACCACAGAAAGTACAAGGAGTCCCGAAGGTTACCGTAAGCAGAGGTTTTGTAAGTATTAAGTCTAGAGTTGGTGAGTGCTCATGAAGCTGCTTGTATTTTAATAGAGGCCTTGCAGAGGTGGGACATGATGTGTAACATGAACGTTGGTTAGGAAGTGACTTAGAGCTCCAGGATTGGTCAGCAAATTGCTACAGAGTATGAAAGGCAGTACCTGCCTATAGGGGTCATCTTTTTGACCGATATCAAGTGGAGAGTGTTTAAGGTAGCTCAGCTCTAAAAAATTACATCAAGTATAGTGGTGTGTGTCTTATCTTTGTATATATTTTCTTTCCATAAATATAACTCCTAGCAAAGTTTATTTTTTGGTGGAGATATTTATGTGAATTGGCTTTATGGTGCATTATTCTGTTTTTGTATATACACTGATTTTTCTTGTTGAATGTTTTGTAAATTATTTCCTTGAACTGTGGAATTCCTTGTGGAGCAGCTTCCAGACCAGAATCTACATTGAAGAAGACAGCCTTTCTTTTCTGTATATACATTTATTCAATCATTAGTTTTTTTTTTTCTTTCTTTTTCTTTTTGGACATGCTACACTCACAGTAAATATTGTGAACAGTCACTCTTTTGGGTTATCTTTATTTATCTTCTGTGTCATTTGGGGTGGGGTCCTGGTAAGGCTGGCTTGTTGTGCACCTGTAAATGAAAACCCTCCATTGATTCTGAAACTGCACTCTTTTTTCTGTCTGTGCCTCCCTGTCTTACATCTCTCATTCTGATCCCAGTCTGTTCCGAACCAAAACATATCCAGTGTATAGTCTGGGGCCCCCTGTCCCACTACATGTGGGGGGTCACACATGGAGAGAATTAAACTGATAAAACTGTAACTGCTCAACTTTCCATACATGTATGGATTTTAATGGGAGCTCAAGTGTCTCCAAACTGTGACAGATGGGCACCCAGTATAGGGCTCATGGCTCTTTAGTAAAGGTTTACTCCCATGAGCCTCTAGTAATGTGAACCTGCTACCCGGTGTATTCCATTGCCTGGCTTAATTCAAATCTTCAAACACATCTTCCATACAAGCTAATTTTTTGTAACACCTATTTTTCTAGATTTTGTACTTTGTACATTTTATTTTATTTTTGAAGGCCCAAATTCCAAGCAATAATTTTACTAAATTACTTTTTTTTTTTTTTTGGTAGATAAAGTAGACAGTGATTACATTAACATTTATACTCGACAAGTGCTGTTTCTTAGCAACATTTAAATAGCAAATGCCTCTTCCATCCTTTCAAACCATGGCGTTAGAGGACCAATTCAGTGACAGTGGCAGCAACCACAATATTTTTATTAAACAAAAGTAATTTCATGAGAAATGTAAGATGATGATTGCATTAATGCCAAATTTAATCCTGTCACTTTAGTATGCTGTTTGTGCTCCTTCATGCAGTGCCACTAAGGCCACTTAAATGAACTGGGACTGCGCCTGCTGAAGATCACGTGAAGGGCAGCACTTAGCCTTTTCATCCAGTCGGGGGTGCAGTTAACCATGTCGCTGTTTGTTCATATTGATAACGTTCAATGATTTAATTTTAAAGATAACAAGCAATAACTTCAAAGTCAATAACCCAATCAGCGTTCACAGCACAGCCTTTAGAGAGTCATGTTTTGATACAGCTAACTATTCCCTTTTAATTCAATGAATTTATCATCCTGTCAAATGTCCTTGTTTTTATTCTTCTGTCCAATCATTTTTCACTTTAATTAAATAAACGTTCCCCATGTCTTTTTTATTTTGAAGTCTTCATACAAGTGACCTCTGTTCCTTACTTGTTCTGCACTTTAAAGTTACCATGAGGATTTTTTTTCTTATACCATGAAGATTAAAAGTGTTCCACCGGTGATTATCTTATTTTTTACATTACCTATGACACTTTCCCTGTTTCGTCATGTATATTTTACAGGCCAACAAACACAGATCCTGTGATTCAACATTTCTTGAAATCATGTCATTTTCACAAAAGTGAAAAGGCATTGGCTGCACAGCAAAAACTCCAGTGTTAAATACAATCTTACAGATTAAAACAAACACTTAAAAGTATTTATTTGGGAACAAAACCTTCACATGCGCAGTTTCATAATTTGTTTAAAAAGGCTGACCCGACACTGAAGCAGCATTCATCTTTAGAATATTAATGCTCTTTATCTGGAATAACTGGGAGTCACATTAGCCTAAGAACAGTGCCATCCACTTGGGTAAGGCCCGAGCAGCTTATTCATCTCATTCTAGGCTGATGATTAAAATGCCAATAAAAGTTGTGGAGGTACAGGACTTCACATCTAAGTCCCTGGCATGTGGCTATATGTCTGCTATGTCTCCTCATCTACTTTCCAATTTTCAAAGTGACAGACTGGGCCCACATACTTGCACTGGACCTGAAGGGGGATGCGCAGAGGACCTACTATGGCCTCCACAAGGAGGAGGCCGCAGATTATGATACCTTGAGGGGCAAGATCTTGAAACGCTAAGGCATTACCTCTGGCCACAAGAAAGTTTGATCCTGACCGGCCCACCAGGCCCCAGGTATTCAAGACCTGGGGCAAGCTGGGTCACTGGCTATGGCCGGATGTTAACAACGTGAGGCAGGTCATAGAGCAACTTGCCTGTGAGGCCCTCATCAATGCCATGCCTAATTATTTAGCCCAGCAAGTCTGGAAGCAACCTGTTAAAAACCTGAACACCCTTATCGAGGTTATCGAGCACCATCAGGCAGCCGCCAAGATGGGGAGTTCATAACAGACAGCTTGTGGAACCCAACAGGGACGCATTGCTACCACTGAGCCCAATCATCGACTCCCAGAGCCTCTGGTTAAACAAAGAGAGAAAATACCCAGTCTTCCTGCTGTTTAAAGTGTGGGGAGCTGGGGCATATGTTTACTGCTTGCCTAGCCACCGCGGAACCGATGGATTGTTCATGGACCAAGAGACAAAGGTATTGTGTTCTGTATAATCCTCTGTCCTCCCCATATAAAGGAGTGGTGTTAATGAATGGACAATGGGTGGTGGCAATGTTCAATTCCGGGAGTAACTTGTCTGTTGTTGCTCATCGGTTGTTCCTACCGCGACAGTTTTGAAAAACAAAAAACAGTTTAAAGTGTATACATGGTGAGACCAGGTATTATAAGTCTGCCAACTGTTTTACAACCTGGGACAGCATATCGAAAAAATTATTAGTAGAGATACAGGTAGTGTGAGATAGAATTTCAGCAATTGAACACTAAGTTAGCATCAGATACTGAATATATTCGGAACTCCATTAGCAGCGGTGTTATTTTACCTTTTTTTTATCATCCTGAGGTATCCTGTATTTACTCGACCTAAGGGACAAGTATATATAAGCATGACTAGCAGAAAAAAAGTCTCAGAAAGAAACAGAAAAGACAGCTAAAGCTTCATCTATGTCTAAACAGGCCTCGTGTTCAAGTTCAAGATACAGCCTGGCAGAGACTGAACTGGAATAGATAAATGAAACAATCTCCTGGGACCTGACATTGCAGAATCACCTCCAGCTGAGGGTGAAAGTGCATGTGAGACGGGCCAGGAGACCTCATTGATTCCAGAAGGTTTATTGAAACTGAAAATGGCCTTATTCTCTGTGCTGTCTACTACCCCGCAGTTTTGTTTGCAAAGAGACCGGACTGGCCAAATATTTCACTCCAGCTATACAAAGAAAACTAGAGGCGTGGGAATCTTTATTCATAGAACAATTTCATTTACAGTATCAGATGTAGTATCTGAACCTGAAGGGCGATATGTGATGGTGATGGGTAATTTATTTAATTGTAAATTGATTTTGATAAATATCTACACACCGAACATGGATGATAGAGACTTTATCCAAATTGTATTTGCATTGATTCCTAACTTGAACAATCACAAAATTATAATGGCCAGAGACTTTAATTGTGCTTTAAATCCAGACCTGGATAGGTCTTCAGCTACAGGGGCGACAACATCTAACACTGCAAAAATAATCACATAGTTTTAAATTGACCTTAACTTATCAAACCCATGGAGATTTCTAAATCCATACTTAAGAGCATATTTATTCTTCTTACCAGTACATCATTGTTACTGATGAACTGATTATTTCTTTAAAGATAACAACTTATTGCCCAGATCAAATCTTGCAAATATGATGCAATTGTTATCTCCAACCATGCCCCTCTGATCTTGGAGCTCACACCACTATGCCCCACATACTCATCTCGCAGCTGGTATCTTAACCGCCTGTTATTAGCTGACAAGAACTGTACAGAATTTATATCTAAGCAATTTGATTTTTTTTTTTAGAGACAAATGCATCTTCTGAGGTTTCTGCAGAAATACTCTGGGAAGCTGAAGGCATTTCTAGGAGGACAGATTATCTCGTACTTCTCCCACAAAAATAAATCAGAAACCAAGAAGGCCTCAGAGTTAATCAGTGAAATTACCAGAATAGATAAGAACATGCCAGGTCTCCAAATGAGGCACTTTTAAGAAAAATACAGACTTTGCAATCATAACTCAACCTTTTGACAACAAAAGAAACAGAACAACTCATTTTTAAATTGTGACATCATTAGTATGAGCACTGAGAGATGGCTAATAAGATCTTAGTTCAACAATTCTACAAGCAGGAAGAATGTCAGTTATCACCAGCACAGACAGAGATAGAAACATTGGCCATAACAATATAATGCACAAATTTAGAGACTACAGGGTGAGGCAGAAAGGACGGACGTCTTTGAAATGGCTAGAACTCACCACTAGGTGGAGTGACAGATGTGCGATAGGTGGAGTTAGGTTCGCGAAGTCTTAGCATTTTTTTATTTTGTCTTTAACTGAAGCCATGGAGCCGTGGATGATAGAACACCTCGTTTTTGCGTACGACTGTTTTGTCAAGAACAACCAATCCATTACCGCAGTTCAGCATGAGTTTTGTTGCCATTTCAATATCCACAGAAATAAAGCTGTTCCCGCTCGTAACACTATCCTACGTTGGGTTAAAGCACTTCATACACGAGGTACACTAATGAACAAAAGACCGCCGGGGGCTACACGAACGGCACGTACCCCTGAAAATGTGGAAAGCGTACGACTAGCCCTGCTGCGCAGTCCAAGTTGATCTGCCTGGAAGCATTCTTCTGAACTTGGCCTCAGTAATCTTTCGGTAAGGCGTATTTTGCATTTAGACCTGCATTTCCATCCCTACAAATTGTCAAATGCTATTTCAATATGAACTCAAATCTTTCAATAAATTTCTTAGTAAGAAAAAATTAACAATTTTGTGATTTTGTAAAAAAGTCTGTCCTTTCTGCCTCACCCTATACTATAAGTCCATATATTCTCATATCCTCATTTTAAAGAATACAAGACACAATATAATGCATTTTTGGTACATTATGGATAGCACAGGCAGATACTCTCAGTGCAGAGGAATTTGATACACCTCTGACACTATAAGAATTACTAGACACTATAAACTCACTTCAAAGTGGAAAAACACCAGGGGCCTCATGTATAACACCGTGCGTAGAATTCGCACTATAACATGACGTAAGCACAAAAGCCGAAATGTGCTTACGCACAGAAAAATCCAGATGTAGGAATATGTGCGTACTCCAACTTCCGCATTCTTCCGCTCTATAAATCCCGGTCAGCATGAAAAGTAACGCTCGTGCACGCGCCTCCTGTACTGCCTCAACTCCTCCTAGAATTATGCCTCTTTGAATATGCAAATCAATATAAATTGCCTTTAAGCTCAGCCTTCTGTGAAAAGACAATGGGAAAAGCATGGGGGAAAATATAAGAATTTCAGTGAATACCAAGTGTAGGCAAAGGAAAAACATACTATTTGTTTATTTTAACCGTGGTATAATCAACAAAAGGAAGTTGATTGAGTGACATAGCGTGTTGGAGAAACTTGAAAGCTGAAAAAGTCGCACAGAGCGGGAAATAAAAAAGATGTCAGATATCAAAGTCGCCGTGAAAAGGCGAGTTGTAGCCCACCATCTGAGTGTGTGGCTTTACACCAAGTGTAGGTTTTATACATCGCGATTTGAACGTGGAAAAGTTCTTACGCAACATTTCTGTGCGTACGCACCATTTATACATGAGGACCCAGGTCCTGATGGCTACCCATCTAAATTTGATTACAAAAATCAATCAAATTAGCTCCCCTTTTATTAGAAACTTTTATAGAAGCCATAGACAATAAAATTCTACCTCAAACTTTTCACCAAGCATTAATTACCATTTTTCCTAAGAAAAATAAAGATTTATTTCAATGTGCATCATACAGACCAATCTCACTTCTGAATAATGATGTTAAGAAACACTCCAAAGTCCTAGCTAGAATGATTGAGAAAGTGCTTCCTTCAGTAATATCACAAGACAAATCTATTTATTAAAGGTAGACTTTTGGCTTCTATTCTTTGATGAACATACAAGCTATAAAAACCTGGACACTGACACCAATGATGAACACATACTAGCTTGGTATGCAATAGAAATGAAATCCTGCAGTACCTCATTATAAACCTTGCTTTGTACAACAGTAAATGAGTTATTGTCAGTATACTAAAAACCCAATCGTCCATTATTCACTCAGAATATGGAACCAATGTAGGAAGCACCAATGTAGGTGGCACCAAAACATGATAACCACCTTTTTCCACCTTCTCAAACTTACACAGTTTTTAGTGCTTGGAATTTGTTTGGGATTAAATCATTTATAGATTTGTATATAAATAATGTCTTTGCATCCTATGAGCAATTACACTCTAAATTTAGTTTCCCATCAACCCAATTTTTCCACTATCTCCAAATTAGAAACTTTGCTAAACAGAATCTGCCCAACTTTCCTCACATCCCACTTATTTCTATTCCAGAAGAGATATTGATCAGTCTTGAAGACTCAGACAGCATGTCTATTATTTATAAAACCATTTTAAAGTCCCTTCCTTTTAAAGATCACAAAGGATCTCTTACTCAACATTTCAGAAAAGGAGTGGTAGGCAGCCATGCACAGAATTCACTCTAGCTCTATATGTGCAAAGCATTCAATTATTCAACTTAAAATCTTTTATCAGGCATATCTATCTTGTTTAAAAGTGTCCAAAATGTTTCCAGGGCAGGATCCAGCCTGCAAACATTGCAATCAAGCTCCAGCTTCACTAGGGCACATGTTTTGGGCCTGCACCAAATTAACATCATTCTGGACACAAATTTTTAAATGCCTATCAGACAGCCTTGGTGTCACAATCACTTCTAATCCATTAACAGCTGTGTTTGGTGTACTTCCAGGTGGGCTTAAAGTGGAGAAGGACAAGCAAACTGTAATTTCCTTTACTACACTATTAGCACATAGATTTATCTTGCTCAACTGGAAGAATCCTAGCCCACCTCTGTTAAGTCAGTGGGTAACTGATGTTATATACCACTTGAAATTGGAAAAATTAATCTAATTCTTTCTTAGAGGATCTGTTCAAAACTTTTTAAAAACCTGGCAGGGTCTAATCCATAATATTTTAGAATAAGCAGTTACAGAATATTGGGGAGAAAGACTCTTTTTCCTCTTTACTACTTTGAACAGTTTTACTCTGGCTGTTGGCCTTTTTCTCTTTCTCATGGGTGGGAGTTGAAATGAATTCAGTTTTGTTAAGTTTGATTTGATTGTATGGACTGTTATATGCTTTAAATAAATTAAATAAAAAAAATTAAAAAAACTAAGAAACAACCAAAATAATTTTTGCCATTCTTGAATTTTGCTTTGATTTTCTTCATCAAAATTTCTTGATTAACAAATTGGCTTAATTAAAAGATGTAACTTCTTTTTTGGCTTCAGTTCTCTGCTTGCCTTACTAAGACTAAACACAGTGCAATTGAGTTGATAGGGCAAATAATGATCTACATTATGAAAAACTGTTATTGAATAAATCTTTCATAAGTTTTGAAAGTGAGTAGCAGGTGATAAATGTAAAATATCATTTACAAAGGCTGGTGTTATAACCAAAGTAAATATAGCCGGCTTGTTCAAAAACATCACAGCCCATTTGTACATGTCCCTAAAGTCAAAAGGCAAAAGTTCAAAATGCTAAACCCTGTTGCATCAGATAGATAAGACAGATAGTCTATTAATCCACTAGGGGAAATTTACATACTCCAGCAGCAAATATTAACCATTATCCAAATATTATAGTCCAAATAATAATAAAAAAAAATCTTAATCATTACTAATAAATCCTTAACTAGCACTATTCTCTAAGAACATCAAGCTTATGTCATGTCACCAGCTTTTATAATGACAGCACAACGAATGATAGTTTCAAAACAAGTTTACAATTATTTCGAACAATAGAAACTCCGAAATAGCTTGTCTGGGCCCGTCTCACTGGCATAGGATTTTTGGCTTCCTCTTTTGTTTCATATACCAGCACAGTGTTTACTGAATAGCTACTAAATTTTAAGTAAAAAAAAAGAGCAAGACTACAGCAGAATTTCAAATTCTCATTTCGCTTCCGGCCTCTCTGAGCTGCCAACACCAGTATGTTACATGCCACACCTCGATTTGGTCTTCTTTTTAGCGGCTGCTAAAATTGTTAAGATGAAGGGTTTTATTAACTCCTAGAAACCCAGTTTATGGCAGATCTCCTGGTTTTCCAACCGAAATGCCATTTCTATCTGGAGTAATTTGTACTAATGTAAAATACCAGTGTGAAACTAATGTTGATGTTATTTTTGCAGCCTGAGCTGCGCTGAAGCAAAGCTTTTCCACGCTATTTTAACAAGTCCGTCTGCTATGCAATCGCACACTCACAAAGGAGCAGGAAACTGTCTGAGAGTTATTGACTTGAATCACAAATCCTTTATGAGATTAACACTTATTAAAACAGCTAAGTACTGTTGAAAGCCATCAGACTGACTGAGGCGGCTTTGACACATTTACAAATGAGGAAGCCTTGCAGTTCATTAATCGAGTGCAGTTTTAGTTTTGTTGCTCTTCCTAGAATATAATCACCTGCACTATGTTTCTTGTTGTGTGTTTGTTTTTTAACAGGGTATGCATTACTAGGAGAAGAATAAAACACATTCCTCTGATTTTCTAAGAAGGCTAAGATATACATGCAATGAAAATTGAGATTTGTTCCAGTAAAAAAATCTTTAGCACCTTTGGACACTGCTGACTACACTGATTGAAACTGGCTGTCTGTCAGGACAGTGACACAGAAATGACAACTTGTACTTGCAAATGGTATCAGGTTTTGGGGAGATTGCACGGCTGTGTATTTTTGAATAACTGAACTTTTGAGAACTAGGAGAAATGAAGAAAATGCAAAACAACATTGCTTATTCTGGTTTCTGAATTACTAAATGTAGCTTGAGCTACTTTGATGGAGAATCTGGTTTCTAGAATTTACCAATACTCACATGTTGTTTTGTTCATTATTTTTCACTCACAGCTGTATATGTCACTTTGGCTTCTACTTTGCAGCAGACAACTAAACCTTCTTCTTAAAATAAGAACCAAGCCTGGCAGGAACATTCTTCCACTGCAGAACACACTCACACCCACATTTAGAGCTAACAGTCAACCTACATCTCTGTGATGTAGAAAGCAACATCCAGTGAAAATCCACACAGACAGACCAACTCCAAACCAACGGTAGCTGAATCCTGCTATCACATTCATGCTGGCCAGCCCTGCCATCAAGAAGTGTCTGTCCACTCCTATGATGACTCCAATTGTGCTGACCTAAAATGACACAATGAGCAGTCAGAAAGAAGTGAGAGATTTTGACAAACACACCAAAAATGCTTTCCCACTGCATAAACTTTGTTTCCAGGATCCAATGAGTTCCTGTACAATGTGGGCCCTTTCATTCTCACCACACAACAGGAGTTGTGACCTTTGCACAGAATATGCAATAAAAAGGGGGTTAGATGTGAGGTGCATTCAGGAGCTGACGAGAGCAACAAACACACAATGTTTAAACACGCTATAATGCAGTGCGTGGCACAGCACATCAGGGAGGCAACTATGAAGAGTGATGCATTGTGAAGTAGGCACAATCAGGAGTTCACAGAGGACCCCCACACCTTATTGCAAGTTTATCAGGGAGATCATTACTAATTACGCACCAGGGAGGCAGCTATGACCAGCGATGCGATGCAAAGTGCAGTGCAATCAGGAGTTCATTGGGATATAACCTGCACCTTATTGCTTCAAAGTGATCCCAAGTTCACAGGAAAGATTACTGTTCATGTACTCCTCTGTGCTGGAACCACAGCAGTTGTTTCCTCAATAGTTTTATTTCATTATTATTATTATTATTATTATTATTATTATTATTATTATTATCCAGTATTTTTTTTAACTTGTGATCAATATGAGCATGTGGCTTATCAATTGTTGTGTGTAAACCTACAAACTGGCATTGATCAAGCTATGTAAGATACAGCGGGTGTTTTATTACTTCATAGATAATCCATATTACATTTTTTTGTTGCGCTGATGTTGTATGCTGTTAATTTTCATTCTTGAAGAGATGATAACTGTACATACACAACAGAATCATAACATAGCATTGATTATTTATATATATATATAAATATATATATATATATATATATATTACAATAAATAAAACAGTAAGACCACAAATAAAAAAACTGTTCTATTGTTAGAGGTAAAACACCTTGTACATACTATCTTATAAATTTTTAACTTCGTAACATTTTAAAAAAATCTATGACTAATTTAAAAACTTTGCAAACTAAATCAATATCCATTTTCTTTGACTCAGTTTTAGCTAAATTATTATAAAGCTTGATTACTGCACTTGCAATTCATAAGTTATTAAAAATCTGATTAACCTCATTACATGCACTCACACCCCACCCCGAAATCAGAAAGCAATGTGGAAAGGGGGTCCAAATGTGAAGTAGCTCCTCAAATACAGTGAGAGTCAGAAGGGTTAGCAGTCGCACAGTTTACTGATTTTGTGACAGTCTTAGAAAATTCTTAACAACTTCTCAAAGGGCACTAGCTTGTTCCTCAGAGAAAATTATTATTATTATTTTTCTAAGTCTTGAATAATGGAAAATGGATTACATTTCCTCAAGCTGAACATGATAAGACAATGAGTGATTGGCATACTATAAAATATCACAATAGATTTTTTTATCAGAATTTTGTCCCATCTGGTATTACTCTGAACTATAGATCTGAAGTAATTGCAGCCCTGAAATCTATCAGACTATTTGTTTTGTTTTTCTCAACATAACCTGTGTATGGTGTAGGACATTCTCAAAACATACTGTTTGACCTAGAAAGGCATGTACTTGATGACATCATTCACAATTCCTGTTTTTTACATGAAATATTTTGGATAATATTATTTGACATAGGTGTGTGATGTACTGTTTTTAACTGAATTACATCATTTTTGCACAAATTGATGAATTCCATCCATTGTCAGAGATTTTAATTAAAATAACTTCTTCCTGCTGTCATCCCATTGACCATCTGCTGCACCAGTCTTTGCCTCTTCAGCATCTGCATGAATTTGTACTAAACTGCATCAGGCCACTTTTTTTGGTGGCTGCTGTTTATGCTTTTTTCCATAGAAAACCTAAGTAGAAATAGTAGAATGCAGGGTTTCTTACAATTATATTCTACAGACTGCACAGGGTGGCAGTAGTTTTGAATGAAAATGTAATCAGGAGTAAAGGAAAATTATAAACTAGCCAAGGCCAACCACTAGGAGATCAACAACCTAGAAAACAAGTTCAATGTGCAAAACCAAAATCATAGCAAAACAACAGGATTTACATGTAAACTGAGACAAAGCATAAGCTGAAAAATGTGATCAAAAAAAGCAAAATAATTTACAAAAAATAAGTAAAAGTAAGTTAAATCTAGAAAAGCCAGGAAGTGCACAACACTGATATTTTATACTGTCCTGCTAATGACATAATGTGTCCTGACCTGTTCAAAATAACGTTGTGGAAAAATGTGATTTAAAATTAACATTGTTAAAAATGCATCAAATTTAGAAACACATGTGCCCACAGGATTCCCCTGAGAACAAAGTTTCAATTGTTTTATGAGCTCAAGGAAAATGTATAAAAAACACAGAACAAAAAAATGTAAAATCATGACCTATATCTCGGATGATTGTAGAATAACGGATATGAAAGCACTGCTGCTGGAGGAAATATCTGAAAATGAGACAAAACCAAAGTGAATGCTTACTCTTTCTGATGTCTTCAACAAGATTACTGTCTGGCTTTCAGGGAACAACACAGTTTAGAATTGAATTTACTTAGAGCTGTATCAAATATACCTTTTTGTTTAAATTTTCTTAAAAGAAGAAGTAGTTTCACATTGTTCATAAAAGGTGTTTGAAAAGTTGTACTTTGGTTTTGTACTCAGTCGTAGGGAAAAGAAGGCCCTGACAAACATGCTTGATCCAATTCTAATAGTAGTATCTCACACAAATGCAGAAAACACGTTAATAACTTAGCACTGAAATATCGGCTCTGTTTTTGACACAGTATTGACTAAATAATTGTGTTATACTCCCAGTGCTTGCTGGTATAGACACCAGCTTCCCCACACCCCTGCTCCAGATCAGTGGGTTTGAAGGATAGATGGCTGGTTAGACCATTCTGTTGGGTTATGAGGCACTGTCCTTAGGTGGTTTTATTCGTGCTAATGAAGTAGCTTTGAATATGTGCAGACGCCTGACGACAGCACTCCATTACTCCTGTCTGGTATCCTTCAGGGCTCATTGCTGAGGTTAATTTCTTTTAATAGCTTGGGATTCATTTACATTCTTATAGGAATGACTCTCAACTGTATTTGCATATCAGTCAAGCCTAACAATATTTCCCATCATGTGTAGCTAATTAACTGTTTTAACAAACTAAATTCGTAGATTACCTTGCCCTTAGACTTCAAAAAATTAATGTATGAGCTGCAGTCCGCTAAAAATATAAAGATCCTGTAATCTGTGACCTCTTAAGTAATCTGCAGTATTTAGTTTACTTAATCTACCCACTAGGGTGATGTACTGTGTTATCCATTATGAATGCAGTGGGAAGTCAAACAAAATGACACCTTTTATTGGCTTGCATATTGTAATCTTTTTAGTTAACCAATAAAAGGTGTCATTTTGCTTGACTTCTCAATCTACCTGCAATTTATGTCTTTTTTGACAGGGATCAGTTTGTGTTTATGTCACTGCACTATCCAAGCCCTGTCTTTTTTATTTAAGAAATAACAGAGTTAACATGTGCGCAGTCAAGAGAAATATTAGTCCTTGAGTCTGTTTCAATGCTTCACTCACAAGCTGAAATCCTCCTGTTTACAACCTACATTTAATTCAAAATATTGCCACAAGGACTTTCACTAGATCTGGGAAGTAGGACCACATAACTCCTACACTGCCTTCTGGTTAAGTTTGGGAGACATTTCAGAATCCTCCTTCTCACATATAACATTGTCAAAGGCTTTGTACCCCTAGATATAACAATCTTATTAATGGCTTTATTCCAGAATATTCACTCCTGCCTTAAGAAGGTGGCCTTTTGCAATTGAAGTATAAAAAAGACTGATGTGTGGGGTAGAATGATTAGCTACAAGGCCCTTATAATCTAAAATATCCTCAACGCTATTGAGGGAAGGTTGCACAGACGCCCCAGCCTTTAAATCCTAGACCTATTAGCTTAACATAGGAACCCCTTATTATAGATGATGATTTCATTGTCCATATTGTAAAAGAGGCTAGAAAATGTATGAATGGAGCAACATTCAGGTGCGTTCAAGAACGTAGTCTCGCAGAGCCAGACTCACAACCTGTTAAAAAGTGTGTAGTGAATAGCAGTGAAATCCTGCACTGCTAAGGCTACACTCAAAGGGCTTTTTCCTAAAACACTTCCCCCTAATTTCTTCAGTTCGTGAATTTTAAACCTCCACCAGGGATTCAGGGTGAAAACAAATGTTACTGAACAAAAGACTTGATGCTGAGAGAGAATAAAAAGCTAAAATTGCTGTTTTTAATTCAGGATCTCAGTAGGATAAGGTAACTGAAGCTTAACAATTAATTTTCACAATGTAATGAGCTCTGTGACAGTGGAGACAGACAGACATACACACACACATAGACCACCACACCTACTGGGCTCTACACATTTGAGAAGTGCCTCTGTCTGCTACAATATTTTTCTGTGATTGCATTACTATACAACATAACAACAGCAAACTGAGTTTAGATAAGCATTGTGGTCTATGGATTTACAACCGTGTTAAAACAGTGTAGCTATTTTGTCATGGTATGTTTGCATTTCCAGTTAGACAGTACTGTTGAATTTCTTTAGTTATTCATTTAGGTGTACAGTCAAAAGGTGGATGTTGTGCAGCTTCATCTGTGTGTTGACTGGCATTGTTAGGCAGATTTATTAATTCAGGTGTTTTGAGTATTGAAATCTGCATCTCCTGCGCCTCTTTATTATCAGCTCTCTTAACGGCAGTGCTTTTGACGGAGTGTGACACACCATTTACTTCAAATGCATATTTTGCAGTTCATATTTTTATCAACATCGCTGCCAATTCTTTTAAGCTTATGTCAACTTCTATTCTGTCATAACACTGAACAAAAGAGAGCACACACAGTGCCTGCAACAACATATCATTCACGTTTATCCTTCATCCATTAATGCCATTGAATGTCAATGTGTAATCTGATGCTACAGAAATGTTTTTCCCTTGCATTAGGATATGTTTGTTTTTAAAACCTGCAATCTGCCCTCTGCACACACCACACATATTTTTCTGTCTAATATGGTTTTTAGATAGAAACAACTAAAACTGACACACACTTCTCTTGATTTTCCATATTTAGCAGAAGACCTGTGAATCCTTCATATTAACAAGTCATTTTACGATCATGTCAATACGCCACACTGCACAGAGATGAATAACCAATCTACTGATGTTTAATAAGCATTATGAAGATCAAAAGAAGCCTTTGTTAAGGTCTTGTTAAATAAGAGTGAGTAATAGATGCATTTCTGAAGTACATAAACTAAAGTGTTGCCAAAATATTAAATGTATACATTATAAAATATTATTACAGTATATTGAATCTTGATACTGTGCAGACAATGCTCCCATGAGGTTGTTCTTAGTGAAATGTAAATACTGAATACATATTCATTCACTCTAAATTTACAAATGACACAGTATATAACTCTCTTTCCCCGCCATTCATTTCCAGGAAAGTAACTTTTAGGTGTAACATACCTTAAGCAGCATGAGAAGGGAGCTGGCATACCAACAGGCTGTGTGCATGTCTCTCTCGGAATTTACTATCCAGTATTGGGGATCCATTATGCTGTCAATGTAAAAGAGGAAACCGTAAAAATTATGCAAGTTAGACTATCTCTGTCAAGGTTGGTTTATAACAGCAAATTATTAAATAATAAGAAGTTGCAAAGAATGTTTCTCTATTTTTGTTATGCTTGGTGTTGCTATACTGGTGACACGCAGCTGTATTTGTTCTACCCTGTAGAGGACCACATGATATCATCTAGAATTTTTGCATGTCTCACTGGTATTGCAACCTGGATGAAGGAAAACCATCCCCAGCTCAGCCTGGCAAGGACAGACCTTTGTGTTATCCCAGATCATCAGCCTATATTCAGCACCCCATCTCTCTTCAGTGCAGCTCACTATTAGTAACATTCAACAGCTGTGGGTGGTGAGCGATAACCAGCTGTTCTTCACTGACCATGTTACAATCTCTTGGTCTTGCAGATTCACTTCATCCAACATCCGCAAGATCAGACTGTATCTGTACTCATGGTCCGGACTTTGGTCTTGTCACGTCTGGACTACTGCAACTCTCTGTTGGCAGAAGTATTGGTATGTGTCACCAAGCTGTTGCAGATTATTTTAAAATGCAGGAGCATATGTGGTGTTCAACCAGCCAAAACTGGCACATGTCACTCAGATTAGTTTCCTGCAGCGACATGTATTAAGTTGAAATCCTTGCTTACAGAGTATTCAGTGGGTCAGCATTGATCTTATGCTCTGTCACTCAGATCTGCTGATGAACGGTGTCTGGTGATGCCACCTCTGTGTGGTATTAAATCTCAATCCTGACTCTCTTCATGTGTAGCTCCTATCTGGTGCAACAATCTGCCCACCACAATTCAAACTGCTGACTCCCTCAATGTGTTTAAGAACCATTTGAAGACTCTCTTGTTTGGTGAATTTCTGTTTAATTGATTATAGCTGTTGGGTTTTTTAACCTAGAAGTTGTAATTAGCTTGCATTTTTTCCACACTCTTCAATTTTGATGATCAATTGGTTGAACTTGTCCTGTAACATTTTTTCCCAAATAGTCCTCCAGACTGATGTTTACTCAATTATGTCAATCTATTTTGTAAGTCACTTTGGATTAAAGCAAATAAATATAAATGTATTATCTTCCAGGAATCAACCCCCAATCTGAACCATTTTTTTCTTAGTTGTGACTGAATTATATAATATATTGGGAAACAAGAAGCAGACACAGAAAAAGGACCCCATATAATGAAAATAATTCAAAAAGGACATGATCTTTTCGCAAAGATAAGGCTGACAGACTTTTCAGACTGAAGTCTCATTTTGAACTGACTCAAAGATGGCAAACTGATGGTCAAATGAGTTCCAGGCAGAAAGGGACAGGTCCATCTGGTCTGACAACGGAAGTGATGTCAGAGATGGAACAATTTTCCATTCTGCAGAGTGAAGAAGACGGCATTAGCACATAGCGCCAACCCCTGGTTTGGCAGGTAACTACCATCACCAGAGCCATGGTACAACTATATTGCATTAGCTGGTTGTACTGGGAATGGTTTTTTCACGCTTGCTGGTATTAAACTATTTAAAAGAGCCATCAAGGTGAGTGTAGTGGGCTGCTTAACAACTATGTAGCTTGTCATGAGTACAGTGAAATCCTGTGATGCTCATGATGCTTGATTAGTGTAGTATTTTTATTGTAAGAGTTACAGAGCTATAAATTAAGCTACTTCAAGGTGTACAATACATTTAGATTACATCTCACACCTGATCCAATGGGACCAAATTCAATTAATTTAGTTTTTTGGCTAAAGACTGAATTGACCAAACTGCAGTGAGGTCATACTAAAGAGCATTATCAATTTTAATGCATAGCTGTATTATGAACAAAGATTAAAGAACATTCCTGCTTTTGTAAAATGCATGAATTTATTTGCTTAGGGATGAGAGTATTTTATAGATTAAAATCCAGAGAAGACTGTAAGGGCATTTCAAAATGTTTCTTATTTATTAATCAGCAACATGAAAGTCTGATATTAAAGGGAACCATGAAAAATATATTCAAAATATCCTCAGCACCACAAAACAAAAGGTCTGGGATTGTCTAACTGCATTATGATGATGGTAAAACTATTATAATATTATTATTTAGAACACAAGAAAATGCACCATAAATTTACAGTGTTGGCTTCCCAGTTCACCTTGTCAACTTTTAACAAACTGACACACTTGGGCTTGGGACACAACTGCATGGCTCATATAAATGTAATTACACTCCCAACCAGGAGCTGGTACTGTTGTGTAATGGCACTTATCTTCCTCCATCTGCAGAAAGAGTAAATGACAATTATGTCTCTAATGACATCACTTCCACTTCCTAATCATCTGAACCTGCCTTTTCCTGTTCTCCTGAGTGAAAACCAGCACCTTTGCCATCTTGGAGCCAGTCGAAGATTGGCTCATGTTTCCAAAGACTAAAATTTGATTTGTTTCTGTAATTTAATCAACTGTCAATTATACAAGGATCATTATCTGTGTTTCTTCTCGTCCTTACAAAAGACTACAGCTAAAGAGTTTTCATTATCACATAAAAGTCTTTGTGATTGACATTTACTATTTCTTTGAGAATAGCTCAAAATGACGAAAAGACCTGCACAAGTTAAAGAGTTCTGTAACATTGCCTGTGGAAGAGTCCACAAACAATGTTCTGCACTCTGGCTTTCACTAGTCTGGACCACTTCATTCACCAGAGGCAGGCATTTATTTCATTTTTTAAGTCAATGAGTGAGAATCAGGCATCATACCTCATTTGAGAAGAGTTTGAGCACCCTTGGTTGAAGATCCAATCTTGTTTTTTAGGTAATATCACACAGTGTTTTGACTTTTTTTGTTGTTGTTTTTGAAACAAATGTGCCTGTCCTATCCAAGTTGGATTGTGCAAAGCAAGTAGTTCATTCAGTCAAAACCATTAAGAAATGTGCAAAGCAGAGCAACTGTCGATGTAATCAGCATAGAAATTCACTGCTTAGATTGGCTTTCTGTCAGGGAGACTATTATATGGAGAGTAGGAACAAGAACTTCTGCCTCAAGGCATTTCTTCACAGATGCCAGAAGGTTGTACATGACAAGTGACGATTCAAATGGCAGATCTTAAAAAAATCCATCACTTGTTAATCTTGTGAGCCAGAACAAAGTTATTCCAGGGTATATAATCCCAGTGGTTGAAAGATTTCTAAAAAATTTGCTAGAAGATATCAGACAACATTGACATCTGGAAGCTTTGACCTTGGTGTCTTGTGACTTTGAAATAATGCAAAATGACAGAAATTTACCAGTGAATAAATTCTTGTGGAAGATATCAAGAACTAAGTCAGTGTTGGCAGAGTAGACTAGATTCAAAGATCTCTGCAGATTGATAAAGCTATTTTGGCATTACAGATTTCTAACAGCTGTGTAGAAAGAATGAATTGTAAGACTTTATATGCCAGAGATCAATAAAAGTAAAGACTAATGTAATGAAATGAAAAAGCTGCTGCAGGTCAATGCACCACATATAGAAGAACTAACTACTAAAGTTCCAAAATGCTAAAAATTCTTCACAAAGGTGGAAAGTCTCTGGTCCAGATGGTTTTCCATTAGAATCCTACCAAAAGCTGTATGTTTCATAACACTGATGGAGGTAATTTATTTTGCGCAATCATGAAAAAGAAGCATTTTGACAAGTATGTATCTTTTTTTTTTGTTTTAAAGAATAAAAATACTGTTCAGTGTGCATTGTATAGGTCAGTCTCAATACTTAAAAATGATGTGACAATCCTGTTGAAAGTATTTTCCAACAGAATAGAGAAAATTCTCCATTCCATAATATCAAGGGATTAAACTGGATTTTTTTAGAAATAGATATCTGTTGCCTAATCTTGATCAACTGTTTGATATAATATTTACTTTCTCAATGTCTGAATTTCCTGGAGTCCAGTTATCTGTGGATGCATAAAATGTTTTTGATAGAGTGAAATGGGATTTTTTTTTCTCTGTGTGGATTTGGGTTTGATCACAATACACCTGTTTGAATTAGATTTATATATTATAGTCTAGAAGTCTCTATTCTTATGTGACAATTTTATTTCAAATTATAGAACCAGACAGAGCTGCCCATTATCACCATTACAATATGTTAGTGTTACAAAACAACTGGCTATTTGTCTTTGGAAACAGTCAGAAATAACATGGATTATAAGAGAAAATAAGAATGTAATTTGATCAGCTGTGCTTCAAACACCAGACTGGTTTACAGAGTGTACAAGGCAGTATAATATTGTTGAAAAGAATTACCTAAATAGTGATGAGAAAGATATTGGTAGTATCTTCAGATTCTACCAAATAATCTCATTGTATGCAATTCATGATCCTAGGCAAAGATTGGAAAGGAATCTTCTAATTAATATTTCAGGCAAGGAATGTCATGCAGTTGTTCATAACACAAGAATTGAGTTAATCAACTTAAAACAGTACAGTTCACTCGCCTTTCAAAATTAAATGATCTGAAGTCTATCAGAGACAGGATCCTAATTTCAAACAATCCCAAAAGACACTGGTGTCTTGAAGTCATGTTTTGGGAGCATTAGGAGCATTTTGGGGCAAAATATTTGCTAAGTTTGTATCTGTTTGTGTTTACAGTGTGTATGTATGCATTTTTGCATGTTAGTTCCTGCATCACACAAAAAACAGCTGCACAGCTCCTACTTGGGAAAGAGGTTGTATGGCAGTTTGGGGAAAAACAAGTGTTACAGAATTACAGACTATTACAATATGATCTTATAATTTTGTTATGGTTGCAATTCCAAACTGCAATCAATGACTTGAAACAAAATGTGGTATTTTCCCTGAACAATTTAATGTTCTTTCATTCCTTCAAACTACCCTTTCCATTTCAAAGACTGCAGTTCCCTGTGACTTTGTGTTTTACGCTGACAATAAATAAGGAGCATAGATCTCCGTTTAACTCAGACTCTGTTTTGCTGTGGTTCTGTCGATTTGTAGAATAAAGCATATAGAATTTCTTTATGTCCAGATGCTGATCTTCAAAAACTGTTTCATAATTTAATGTAATAAATTGTTTAAAACGATTTATAAAAAGCTTTCTAAGTGTACAAGAAAGACAGTGCTAGGATTATCCAAAGCTGTTATATTACAATTGTAATTCTGTTTTTTAACTTTATCTATTTTTTTCGATTTTTGACTTGTCTCTGTATCATATAATAATTGGGTTGTCCTTCTTCATATTTTCTACATCTTAAGTACATATTTAAATCTTGAAAAAAATCTCTATTACGTTCAAATGTTCTCATTATGAAGGTCAAAGATTTGAAAATGTATATCTTGGAATACTTTTTTTTTAAAGGTCTATAAGCAAAAATTTGCCAAGCTTGACTGAAATCTTAAATGTACTGTACCTTAACCTTTCGGCCCTGACATCCTATTACTAGTACATAAATATGCAGGTTTTGTAAACCGCAGGTATGTTTGCAGCCATTGGAACTGGGCATGCTACTATCAGTGCAGACTGGAAAGACTGACATACAGTCCGTGAAACACGGAAGTCATAATGGACGCTTCCGGACTGAGTGCACCACATAATAAGTAGCTCCACTTTCAATTTTATTTCCTCAAGAAGATTGAAGTATTTGGCAGCTATTTTCATAATAACAGTGATTTTTTTTTCTTCATTTTTGAGCTTCCTGGACACCCCAAAGGTAGACTATCTCACAAAATAATTTTTCCCATAAAAACAGAAAATCCAGGGCCAAAAAGGTATTGTATTATAAAATTTTCAAATATTTGGATTTGAAAACTTTTGACTGCAACTTCAGTCGAAAGACTGATGAACTACAAAAGCCGAAGCAATTGACCTGTTGACTTACTATTATTTAGTGAAAGATTGTACATCCGTTTGACACCTCTGAGTATAATATACAGAAAAACTGAGAGGAGGAATCTCAAACCAGATAGTTATAAAATAAAATTTACAGCAAAATTGTCAAATAATTGCTGAGCAGGGCAGCTGTTCAGTCCTAAGCCTACAATCTCATCATTTGGAAGAGCACAGGATGAGTTAGGATTCTGACACCATTGGTCATTTTTTTCCATTTTCTTGAATTTAGTAAAAGTAAGTAACATTTCATACACGCAAGCCACGCTTTACAAAACTGAATTCAATTCAACACTTGCCCATGAGAAAGAGAGGAAGGCCAACAGCCAGAGTAAAACTTTGAAAGTAGAAAAAAATGAAGAGACAATCCTTTTCCTCAAAATGAATGCTTATTCTTAAATGTTATTAATTAGATCCTGCCTGGTTTTAAACATGTTTTGAACAGATCCTCTAGGAGAGAATTCGATTTTTTCAAATTTCAAATAGTGTATAATATCAGTTACCCATTGACTTAAAAGAGTTGGTCAATTTTGATCTCCTACAGTATATTCCTGTGCACCAATTAGTCTTGCTCAAATGGAAGAATTCCAGCCCATCATGTGTAACTCAATGGTGTCTTATATTATCTAAAATTTAAAAAAAAAACTAACTTTTCCCTTTTCACAAATTGTCAGAAATGCATTAATTCAATAGTCTGATACACTTCACTTCTATTTTCCGTTTATATTTTAAATAGATATCCATCCATTATCCAACCCGCTGTATCCGAACACAGGGTCACGGGGGTCTGCTGGAGCCAATCCCAGCCAACACAGGGCACAAGGCAGGAACCAATCCCGGGCAGGGTGCCAACCCACTGCAGGACACACACAAACACACCCACACACCAAGCACACACTAGGGCCAATTTAGAATCCCCAATCCACCTAACCTGCATGTCTTTGGACTGTGGGAGATAAAGAACTGTTTCATAATTGATGTTTTGTTCATATGGCTATTTGAACATTAAGCCTGGGATTTGATTTTGTATTATTTCTCTTTTTCTTTACTTCTAATTATAATACTTTAGAATGTTTCTATTGAATGTTTGACTTTAATTGAATTGCTTCTTGTATTTTTTGTAATATGACTGCAGTATAATCTTTATGTTGAATAAATAAAACCCTAAAATATAGCAAAGGCTATTGAGTAGCATTTGTCAATTCAGAGTTTAGCTCACACACTGACATCTTGGGAATCTTTTGTCTTAGAAAATCAGTGATTGTATTGATGCAGACTGCTGTGACCAGTGCCATCTAAGAAAATGCCCAGATCTGATAAACAAGCCAGGCCTCTGCACAATGAAAGTTTTTAAAGAATGCAATATAATCCAAATGGAAGGGTGATTCAGCTGTGATTTTTTAATTGGGACCCCTGTCTCCCATTGTTCTGGAGGAGACCAATCCCAATCAGTTTCTCTTCATTTGGGATGTTCTAGTATGCATTGTATGATGCTCTAGAAGGTGTACTAGTCTCTTATGTTACAGTAAGTCTGCTACACTTTGCAAATTCAAATGAGCAAGGATTTTCCAATGGTATGTGATTTCTGAACTTCTAGCTTCCCATTTCTGTGTTGCTAATTAATATTTTTGTCCATTATCTTAACTCCCCTCTAATGCTTCATTTTTTTCCCTGTTCATGATACTAAAGTATTTTTTTAAATTCCACCATCATGAGCAGTCAGTAAACAAAGCATCTAGCAGTCAGGCCAGGGTTTATGCATATTATCTGTTTTAATGTTGTTTTTGTTAATTATAGTTCAGTGTTCTTTATGTTTCTGTTAATTTGTATGCTTTTTTATTATTGTATTAGTTATTATAAAATATAATAATTATGTACTGTCCGTTTAAATGTTCTAATGTTTTCTGTACTTTGTGGGTGTGGCCTCATGAGGCAGGGCCACCCTGATTTTATAGCTGCTGGGTCCCTTCTGTACATATCAGTCAGATAGAGGACCAGTCAGAAAGAAGACCCCAGCACTTTGAGCTACATTTTTTTGTATGAAAATGTGCTATATAAATAAATGTTGTTGTTGTTGTTGTTAGCAGTGGGTTATTGAGTTTGTGTAGGAGTTACTTTAAGTATTGCTTTTTGTTTGCTCTTTCTGGATTTGTGGATTTTTCAAATTGAATTACAGACTTGGATTTCATATCGTTAGTTTGCCTTTTTGCTTACCATTTTGCCTTTCGTATTACACATTTGCCTTTTTTTGTCTTTTTGTTGAACTTTAAATGCTTTTCTGTATGTATTCCCTCTCCCTAGTAAGGCATTTTTGTGAATTTTACTGACATTTAGTAAAGAGTTTTGAACTTTCAAAGTCAGCTCCCTGTTTTGTGCCTGTTAAGTAGAAGTTGGAAACTGGCTGACTTGAGGTAAGCCTTATCTGGTCAGATTGATTAAGGTCCTGGCCTGCTTTTTGGAGCATTTTGATGGTCTCACACACTTTTTGTCATACTTCAAGCTCCTTTTTGCATCACATCGTAAAGAAGAGGCAGTACCAAAGTAAATGAGTGAATATTCAAATGGATGTCCATATAAATATTTCACGATTTTGCATCTCTCTTTCCAGTGTTGCATTTTTAAATTTGTGTAAACATCAATAAAGTATCTATCTATCTATCTACAGGGTGGGCCATTTATATGGATACACCTTAATAAAATGGGAATGGTTGGTGATATTAACTTCCTGTTTGTGGCACATTAGTATATGTGAGGGGGGAAACTTTTCAAGATGGGTGGTGACCATGGTGGCCATTTTGAAGTCGGCCATTTTGGATCCAACTTTTGTTTTTTCAATAGGAAGAGGGTCATGTGACACATCAAACGTATTGGGAATTTCACAAGAAAAACAATGGTGTGCTTGGTTTTAACGTAACTTTATTCTTTCATGAGTTATTTACAAGTTTCTGACCACTTATAAAATGTGTTCAAT
>JANRMT010062854.1:94766357-94806177 GCA_026402145.1 Polypterus bichir lapradei | reverse complement strand
AACACAATGGGCAGCACATTGAACACATTTTATAAGTGGTCAGAAACTTGTAAATAACTCATGAAAGAATAAAGTTACGTTAAAACCAAGCACACCATTGTTTTTCTTGTGAAATTCCCAATACGTTTGATGTGTCACATGACCCTCTTCCTATTGAAAAAACAAAAGTTGGATCCAAAATGGCCGACTTCAAAATGGCCACCATGGTCACCACCCATCTTGAAAAGTTTTCCCCCTCACATATACTAATGTGCCACAAACAGGAAGTTAATATCACCAACCATTCCCATTTTATTAAGGTGTATCCATATAAATGGCCCACCCTGTACATTCTCAACCTGTCTTCTGAGTACAAAATCCTATTAGAAACAAAAATAAATTGCATTGAAAAAGCTGGCTCAGAATGTGGATGAATAGGAAGTTTTGTACTAAGCAATATGTATTTTAGTACAATTTTTCTAATAAAAATAAAATGTGGTAAGATTTAAGTACACTGTATTAAATAAGATAATGCAGCATGCTGGGCCTTGCTAAAAGGCTAATTTATCTCTTTTCCATGCAGGTTCTGAAGCACCATTTTAAAAGATGCTCCTAATGTTTTCACTTTCCCTCAAATTCCTTTAATTCTATTGAGCAAAACAGCACACACTTTTTTTGTAAATGGAAAATAGAAGCTACTTAGCTGCAACATTTACTTTAAAGTAAGCATTTTAAACACTTGATAAGTATTTTTGAACCTATTAGTCATGACAGTTATATGCATAGTGCAATCATCAGCAGATCTGTTTTTAAGAAGACAGTTGTATTCTGTTATGTGCCACATGGAAATGCTTTTTATATTTTTAAAATTACACAAGTAGCTTTTAAGAAGCTTTTTTAATGAGAATGTCATTGATTTGGTACTTGTCAGTGTTCACTTGGCTTTTTACAGGTAAATATAACAAATGAATTAAAATGTGAACAGGGATATGAATGGCTTTGCAGAGAAAGTCCCGATAGTGGGAGCAATGAAAGACGCTCTATACATTAAAGTCTGGGAGACTGACAATTCATTCAGCAAGCAATCTGCAGCTGAGCCACCGACACTGACGGGATTGTGTTTACATACCCATTTCTCTCTTGCTATTTTTCACCCAAAGGAGCAGTTCACATAGTTAAGTTTGTCTTTATCACCTGAATGACTGGATAACCTGCCATGAAACACAGCAATTCAAAGAGTTGCAGCTTTATTATTCTGTTGAGTCTCTGGAGAAATGGAATACTAACAGCTGGATATATGACGGCACATACTGGCTGCAGTTTTTCCGCCTTCAGTTACTAAAAAAAAAAAAAAAAAAAAAACTTTTTTTGTTTGTTTTTATTATTTCTTATTCCTCGAGAATGTTATGCCAGATCCCACAGAGCTTTCAATTACGCCCCCAAAAAATCTGTTCTGCTCTCTTGTGTATTCAGTTTTCTGTCTGGGTTATAAAAGTAAAGCCAAAATATATAGGAAAAGAATTATTCTCTGGACCGGTGTCTCTCCAGAAAATCCTTGGATACCATTGGTTTGACTTCGTGTTGAATGAGTGGTTGCTCATGGAGTCCCGAATGAGACACATTACCTGCAATGTGTGGGAGCATCAGTTATGGCACTACGGCCATGTGGCGCGTTTCCCCAAGGGTAATCCAGCTCATAA
This sequence comes from Polypterus bichir lapradei, assembly GCA_026402145.1. NCBI lineage: Eukaryota > Metazoa > Chordata > Cladistia > Polypteriformes > Polypteridae > Polypterus > Polypterus bichir. Next base: position 94,804,498 of record JANRMT010062854.1, on the reverse strand, counting down.
GATCCTCATTGTTGGAGACCCAAGTGGCTGGACCAGGCCAAGGGGTTGCCAACGTAACACCTGGCTGTGGCAGATGGAGGGTCATTTCTGGAGGGTAGGAATGGTCCGCGAGTCTGCCTGGGGGGTTGCCAACCGGGATCCCGAGTTGTTTCGCCGTGTAGTGGGTGTGGCAACGCACTGTGCAGGTACATGCTCCCCAACTTGACTTGACTTGACTCTTACTAATCATGACAAAGGGGTACTGATGGCTTTATGTTAAGGCTTACTCAATGAATGATAAATGATGCAATAATCCTGGATGAATTGGGAAAAGTGTGAAGCTTATCTATTAGTCTTATTTTTCATTTATATCAAAATCTTGTTGTTCTCTCCCTTAAGTGAGACACAACCATAAAATGTTGCCAGGCATTCATTAGCCAGTGATTTGTGCAGAGACGGTCACACTGTCAATTGCCCTGAGGATGGAGAACAGAAAGATAACCTTTCGGACATCAAGAAAAAGAGCTGTGATAACAAGCAGGTAAAAACCATGCAGGTTCATTGTTAATGTCTGTGATCCAGAAGAGATGGCAAAATATAAGTTGGGGGTAAGAACACAAAAAAGACAATAAAATTCAGGCAAAATTGAAAACAGACGACTGAAATGAAGTCAACAACACTCTCACTTCATACTGAGTTCAGCAGCAGTTCAACTGATGTTTGAATGAAAAGCTCGCTAAGGCTTCCTCTTTTACGCCTGACTGTACTGCAGTTGGAGCTTCCTAGTGACAGATACAGAAAGTAGAAGCACACAGCGTGCAGAGGAAGAGCTTGGGGCAGAGCCCAGACTTCATTCAGACTAATAGCTTATGCTTGAATGACATAAGACATTGATAAGAAAATCCCTTTTAAGTGATCTCCATAAAGGTGTGTCTTATTAATACAGTATATTGGTCATACTTTTTTGCATAATCATTTTTGCAATACAAAAAACATATATACTTAATTTTTTGCTCTCCGGGGTGGTGGTATGCTGGAGAAACCTATTTTTCCCCTATGTGGTTTATTAATGACTTGCGAGAGTACAGTATCTGTCAAAGACAAGTAATAGAATACTTTTAAAAAGTTTTCTATCTCTTCCCTACATGTACTTTCCTCTGTATAATTCACATGTGTCTAAACCTCTCTTCACCAGTGCTCCCTCACTCAAGTGTGTTCCCAATTCACAGACTTACCCTTTCTTAACTTGAGCATCACACTTCACTGTGTTACACATCCCAACTGGATATCGTCATTCATTGAGCCACATGTCACAGTGTCTGGTCTTACCCTTTGTTATATAACTCATCATGGATCAGGTATCACCCTTCATTCAGCCACACATTACTCTTCATAATTTGTTCATCTTACAGTCCACAGAAGGAAGGAAACAGAGAAGGAAACTTTTGTGAATTGTTCCCTTATTTTGATATATGCTTAAAAAAGTTAAACCAAAATTGTTAAGAAAACATAAGTAAATGAGGACAACTACAAGCAGTAATTGGACTAACTGTGTGGCAGGTTAATTGCTATGATTAATAAAATAAAATTAAGCATTTGTATAATGCACTCTTCTAAATCTTAGGAAAAGATGCACATTTCCAATAATGAATCACTGGAGTGTTGCCCATTGTACATTAGCATGAATGCCGTCCTCATACTTTAGTTTTATGTTTAATAATGTTACTAGATGTTGCCTTTGACTTCCAAATGAAAATTGCTTTCAGCACTTTTTTCTTTACTCTTACCTGAAATTTATGGGTAAAAATTGTAATTTGCTACCCACCAAATGTTAACAGCCACATAATTTGGGTTGATCTTAACATTAATTTGCAGTTAAGAAAGCAGGGTTGGCAGTCATCTGTTAAAAAGAAATCTGCCTAATGTTTGGCTTAATTCCAAAAGTCTAATCTTACTTTCTGGTATTCCTAGCAGATCCTGCTGGGTTTTCAACGCACCTTTCAATAAGTTTTATCAGCGTTTACTATTCCTATACAAATGTGCATGGAGGTACCCACTGGGGCTAACAGAAGTATTGTTTTATGAAGATTCAAGTTTTGCTGTGATTGCACACGCTAAAACATTTCAATGAATGTACAAGTGAATAATTTATCAAAAATCAAATGCAGTCTGTGATATCATATTTTTCCACAAACATGATTTTCTGAAATGTGCTGTGATTTCAAACATGAGCAAAGCTTAATGAGTCTACTGGATTTTTTTGTTCTGCTTTTTTCTCCTATGAAATGTTTAGTATTCTGTTCATTAATATGTGATGATGACATCCTACAAAAACATACATTGAGAATCAATCATCAATGGATAATACACATGAAAGTAAAATCACTTCTTGCTTATTATTTTGCTGTTTAAACCTTATATATTTTAGTTATATTTATTTAGACAAGCAAACAATTTCACCTTTGTTATGGTCCTCGGGTTTTATTTATAAAACTGTACATGGACTCAAGTGTGAAGGTATGCATGCATAGCAACATGAAAAAGCATGCCCCCCTCCAAAATCTAATTTATAAAACCTGACATTTACAATCATGATGCTCAGACCTTCATTGGCTGCTAGAGCAGCCTCCCAAATGATGCCACCTGCATTGGAGGAGTCCTATGGTGCACTAAACAACTGAGCACGCCAAGAGTGTCTGCAGCATTGTAGCACCTCTCCTCTGTATTATGGGGGCCAGGGAAAGATGTAAGGCACCAGCATCTGAGTATGCAGCGGTTATCATCTAACACATGTAATGATATGACTACTGGGAAATAATGAGGGTTCAGCCAGTTACCTTACCAACAAGCTGGCAAGTTATCTGCCTCAAAATAAAGTATGGGGGAACTGAGTTGATGCCTCAACAGTTATCTTGTCTTTTGACCCATCATTCCCTCCGACATCTACAATCTATAAATGATGTGATTTATCATTGACTGAATGTTTTCAGAGTCAGATATCTTTCAGTGGAACAAAAAAAGCACACATTGGTGTAATAACAAACAAAAGGTTGTCCCAATTGCATTATAAACAACAGAAACAACGCCTCTAAATGTGTCTTTAAGTCTCCAAGTCAGGGAGTGACGCCTCCTTCCGGGTGGCTGTGTTTTTATGGTCCAGGACTAGAAAGGGAGGAGTCAGTTGCCCTCACTGGGTGGTTCCTCAGCACTGTGGAGTCAAAGGAAGACAACAGCAGCAGCCCGCAGTAAAATCACATAACTGGGAGAAACCTGGAGGGTAATGTGCATGAATAACAAGATCAATCAATTTAGTTACAGCAAATGCTGGCTAAGAGGTATTCTATAAAGGCTGATTTTCATTATGTATAACGCTATCAAAATTATAGTGTTTTAGTATATTTCTGTAAACATGTCTTCTCTCCTAAAGTGAATCAGCATTGTCATCACTCATTAAATCTCAGATAATGAGCCTACTGTGAGCCTTGAATGTACTCACAACTCTATCCTTACTTCTATGGCGGAAAAGCGTTCATAATATTCACTGAATGTTTGATAACAAATAGATCTGCTGACCTTGGGAAGAGCACACAGTCACATTGAAGAAGGGAGGCCACTTTAACCCTTATCATTTATGCAAACCTGTTACGGTACAGTTTTGTGTTTTGATTTTTTTAATGTAACATTATCGTTTTCTTTGACAGTAATTTTTCGATTGTGTATTCTGATTTTTGCAGCATTTTTTTGCAACAATCTGCCCTGACTGCTTAGCAAGAATTAAAGAAAGAGCTGGGGTCTGAATTGATCTCCAACATTGTTGGGTTGATTGTTAGCTTCTCGCTTCATTTTGCTTCTTCTTATTTGGATTTACTGCTTTTGACCATGACTCTTGATTAAGGGACTGTTTTTGGATTCCATGTTGAAATTGATTGTTTTAGGTTTCTGCCTTTTTAAGCAAAACCTATTTGCTGCTTTTTTTCCTGCCTTGTTTTTTGTTCTCTCTTTTTGTATTCTTTAAAATCATTATTTTAATGGCTTTCCTCCTCCTTGTTTTGTGGATATTTTGTGATATTTACCTGCTAAAAATTGTTAGTCCCATTTTGGGTTGGGCCTTCCAGAAAGCGTGCCTTTAGATTTGAGGCTAGACAGCCTGGAAGTGAGACGGATCAAACATTTAAGAAAGGTCTTGCCTTCTTCTGTGGCTTTTTGATGCCTGCTCCCCATTTTGTGGGCTTTTATGCCAGGAATCAGAACAAAACTATCCAAGGATCTACCATTAAATTACTGGGTCAAGCTACAGTCAAGTATCCAGAAAAGCTTAGTCTGGCAACTTCCTGCTAGATTTTACTTGGCCTGTACTAACTCTCCTCACATATCTAGGTAGTTTCCTTTTCTTCTTTCCATTGCCTTCCACTGGAATCAAAGAACCTGTTGGTTATCGCTCTGTACTTGTAACGGCAAAACTAAACATTGTTTTTTCTTAATATTTCTATCAACAGTGACAGTCAGTGTTGTGCCTCTCCTGCTTGGCAGAGTGTGGGAATCAGCATCACAATCCAATCTGAGATGGACTTCCTTCCTTTCGCATCATTTTTGGTTTTATATGCACCACCAGACAGTTTTCAGGACAGGAGCTTCCTTTCTCTCTGTTTGCCCCCATTATCTCATGTTCCTTCCTATGCCAGCAAACCTACATAGCCTTCACTCTAAACTTTTTAAAGCTACTTAATGAACTCTTATCTTGCCTCTCTTTCCTTTCTTGGGATAACATTTTCAAAAATGTCATACATTTCTGCAGAAACCCTAACTACCCACACATGAAACTGTAATTTGTCCCTAGGCTTGCACTAGCACTTTCTTGTACTGTTTTGACAGATCCCCATCCTTCAAGATGTATCTTCACTGTCTCCTAGATCCCACCATCAGACGTTTCTCTGCCTCAGTATTCTTGCTTCAAGACTTCTCTTTGCTTTTCACTGGAACTTGACACATTTTTAAAAACTTGATCAACCTTGAGTTCTCCACATTAAAAGTGAATAAGGCATTCAGAAAGAGTCTTGAGGACTGGAGTAAACCTGAACCATAATAAGCCAAGTAGACCTTCTGAGTCTTCAAACCCTTTTTAATGGCTTTCCAAAGCAAAGAAAACTGTGATACAATGCAGTTATTTTCTTCAATTGTCCCATTTTGTTTAATGAATAAACAGTTACATGTATAACTAAGTCGATTGCTTTATAAAAGTTTTTCCTGTAGCATTAGCTTATTGAAATCAGTCCAGAAATTGGACGTATTCTGAAATAAGTGACGCACCATAAAAGCCAAGGAGTAAACTGTGCAGGCCACATACCAACAAACATTTTTATGCACCCTCTGCTTCAGTTCAAAGCTGCTGTTTCTCAGTAGAGAAGTCGTCATTCTCCTTAGGAGACAGCGAAGCAGTTGTGAAACTTGATACTGGATACACTGGAAGCACCATAGCATGTAGCGTTGCACTCTTGTTGCTTTGTGTTTTACTCCTGTTTTTTTCACTTTTGCATTTCTAGTGTTGATTATAGATAAAATCTGAAGTAGGTCTTCAGACCTCTGTGTGCACAGCAGGAAATCCTTTTATGGTCTGAACTTATGAGTTATAATATATGTCCTGTTTTCAAAATGTGATGTCTAAACATTCAGTTTCTGGTTTGAGGTTGTACCTGATCCTGTATTCCCTTTAATTTGTTTCTCTTAAAATTGTCATTGTGGTCACACTAAATACCATGAAGTACTGTTAATATGTTTCAAAAATGAGCAAATAATAATAATAATCTCTCTATTATAATAAAAAAATCCTGGGACGAGACGTGACTTTTTCAGAGAGATACTTTCATATCCCGTGAGATGAGACTTTGTGCCAAGAGATTTAACCACGCCCAGGGCTGTAAATAAAAGATAAAAAGTAGATGACAAAGTAGAATGTTGTAAAGAATTCAAAAACGTTGCCGCAATACACATGCAGAGCAGGTTAAAGATAATGAAAGTAATACAATTCGAAAGTCTCAAAAAAGTGATAGTAAAGATCACATTACCGCAAACAAACGGAAATTATTACTCAGTAAAATAACAGAACAGTGAAAAGAGATTGAATATATTGTTCGGATTTAAGCTTTAAGTCAGAGACTTGTAGATTGTCTAATACGTATTGCCATCAGGGAAAAGTAGTGTTGCTTCCCACTGAAGAGGCGTATCCGCGAGAATTAAAATATTTGTTGTTTGGTGAAAGTGAAATCCATATATGCGAGTGGCAGAGAAGCGAAGTGGCTGGCGCATAGCGCAGGCTGGGGGGGGGGGGGAGGGGGCAAAGCCCCCTAGTAATAATTATAATAGCATATAATACAGTAGTAATAACTGAACCATTACTACTCATTTTCAGAAAACGTTTTGGTGTCTGTGGCTGCTTATCTTGCTCCTTCACCTGAGCTATTTCTTTATCAATCACAAACCTACCACATGTTCATGATATGTGTGAATAGACAACATTAAAATATATTTTTGGGACAGCCCACCTGGAAATTTGTAATAGTTTGTGTACAGAGTGTGTCTGGTTTCTAGTAACACTATAATTTATAATTGTGCAGATAGTAAGTGTTTTGGTCTTTATAACACTTATAAAATTAGTGTTAGATCATTAGATCAGTTTTTCATCTCTGTGCAGTGTGGCATGTTGACATGATACTAAAATGACTTGTTAACATGAAGGATACACAGGTGTTCTACTAAATTCATGCACCCTAAGTTCATGAAAGTGGTTTTCAAAGCCCTTTTATAATTACTATTAAATAGTTATATTCACTTCTCCAATGTGTCAGCATCTCTTACCTACTTTTCTTTTAGACTTCAGTGCCTAATGAAAATGCAGAGCCCAAAAAAATCAACTGTTTAAACTACAAAACAACAAAAAATTGATTAACAAAAAGGGAAAAAATAAAACAATGCAATAAACATATACACATAAATTCTTCAAGGAACTAATTAAATTCACTTAATGAATTATGCAACTTACTATTCTAGTCCAAATCTATACAGTGTCTCTATATATTTACCTCAAATTTAAAATTTAAATATCTCAGGATGAAACTGTTTACAATCTATTAGACTTCAATATTTTATTATTTTAACTCTATTGGACCCCCACAAGCTCTCTCGCTCAAGTGCACACACACACACACAGGTATTACATACCATATGGTGCATTAAATAAAAAAAATACAAATTTAAACAAAATAACTATTTGTTGCAGTTCTGAGTGACACTTGTGTGCATGGAAGTGGAAAAAATGAAACTGCCCCTTCACTCTTTTCAGAGCAAGTAAGAAAGAAGTAGATACTCACAAGCGTCACAGAGTGTTCAAAAGCCTTGAGAACTCCTAATGACCTGCATGGAGAATACCTTCATTGCTGGCAGGACTTTCAGGGTTTCTCTTTCAATACATGCAAACCACTGTCCCATTTCTCCTCTTTCGTGCTTGTAATCCTGTTCAAGCAATACATTCACTGGCACACTGTGAATGCTCACTAGCAGTCATAACTACTGTGCTAATAATCATAGTACTAACAGTCACACTCACCAGTTGTTTCTCAACTTTGCTCAATCCCTTCCTTTTAATACTTTTATATTTTTAAAAGCACACAGAGCTGGAGTCTGACAGCTCCACAGTTGCTTCTCCTGTTTTTTTTTTTGTTTTTTTTTATGTACACCTTGAGGTCTTTTTTCAAGTCTCATTGTCTTTTTAAGTCTCGTGCCTTTCCTCCCTTTCCAGCCAATCCCAATACAGGATACAAACCCTCACTCAGCCAATTGCAGATCTGAGATACTGTCAAAATAGTTTGCATGATAACAAGACACTTCTCAAATAACATTTTCATTTTTTAAAACTTTATTAAAATAAAATAAAGGCACTCTGAAAATCAGCAACGTTACACTAATATCAAGAGAAATGTGTCTCAGTTAAGCCACCTCAGACCACTCCAATATGAGGTTTTGTTAGTAAGTCACATTGCAGGAATGAATAAATACTTGCTGATGCTTTGCAAGTGTTATGAAGACTCAAAGAAGTGTTTGTTAATGTCTTGATTCATAGTAATAAATGAGTAATAGATGCATGTTTACAATACCTAAATTAAAGTGTTACCAAACTAGGAAATACTTACTTGTTTAATTGAAGTAGGAGTCCAGTTAGGAGAAGAAATGAATTGAGGACTGAACATTCAGAACCACTGATTTACAGTATGTCAAAAAGGCACAAATACCTGTAGGACAAAGTTGGCCATGCCCATTCTGCTTGGCTGTAGTGACACATCAGGGCTGTTAAGACTGCAGATTTAACTGGATTGGAGACATCCAGCTGCACCAAACTCCCACTTACATTCAAAACTAAGTGGATGAAGACTTTGTACCAGAACCAGTCTACACTTTATCTAAAAACAAAAGTGTAAATCAGAATCAAACTATCTTTGCAAAGACTCTTTCAGGATAGAAGATGCAAAATGGAAACCCAAAAACAAAGTGCTACAATTCAACGAATGACAATTCTGATGGACAAAATAACACGCCACTGAGAAGGCACTGATTTTGCAACCGGAAGTGACATTTGAGGTTATTCATTCCTTCAGAAACTAGCTGAACAATCTGTGGGCACTCTCTCTGGGGAACTTCCAGTGGCATTCTGCTTTCATTTTCACACTCCAAAATGACCATCTGAAACCTGCTCTCTGAACTTAAAAAGCTGATGAGCCGCTCCCTCTCTGGGGAGCTCAAAACTGACTACCTTTTTCCTTTGTGGCCCTGAAAAGTGAGATCCCTTATCCTAACCCAAGCAATGTGCCAGTGGGTGAAGAAGAATGAGAAGCAGCCATCTCTTCAAGAAGGGAACTCCAGCATCTGAACCTCTGGCAGAAAGAGTAATACTTTCCCTAAGTTACAGGTGACACAGCAAAGAGCCTAAATGAGAAAAGCGCTGCACACCATAAATAAAGGACCACATCCCAAGGAGAAAGAGTACACTCCAATATAGGAAGAATCCCCCACCTGAATCTGGAGCAGCAACAAACTATTTGTGCCAAGATATATTAGAACTTTAATTAACAATTAAACAGCCAGCCTCTTCTATGGTATGTGATTGTCTGTCTTTGTCCTGTCTTTTATATCAATATAAATCTGCATTTGTTATATTTACATAATCATTACATCAATTAATAATTCATATTATGCTGTATCTTAGAAGCAAATAAGTCTAAAGGGCAGAGACCACTTCCTACAAAAGAGGAAGGTAAGGTAAATAAAGCCTTAGAGAAGTATTTGATTAATTACTGGCATTGCCAAAGGCAAAACATTTAATTAATTAACCAAGTTAAATCTCTTCCATTTACTACATACCTAAAAAAGTGACCACACAGTTTAATGTTCTATAGAAGGGTGCCAGGTCAGATTCGGCATTAAATGCAAGTCAACACTGTGTATTGGAGGAACATTACCCTGTATGGCACTGACAATGAAAAGGACAGCTGGTAAAATGGATGGGCACCTGTACACATTTGGTTACTGAAGGAGGTAATAGAAACTCACACGTAAGTACAGTACATTGAAGTGATCTAAAAAGGGAGGCTACTAGAGCACATTGGGTAATGGAAGAGGACCTTTCCCAATCAAAGTGAGTGACAGCAGGGAGCACTTTATGCAATGTGTGTCTTCCTTATACTCAGTAAGCTGGCACCTTAAGGTGGAATAAGGGCTTAGGCCCACAGGGACAGCTGGGTTATTAGTTGAAATTCTTGTTTCAACCTCTGGAGTTCTTGATGCTTGTCTCAACCTTGAATATGAGACCTGGACATAGTAGTTCCTTAAAAACCCTCAACAGTCACTTTCAAGGTGAACTTGAGAGTCCAAACAGGGGTTGAGTTGTTGGAAGAAAGGATGACAGGAAGAGAGATGGTATAGAAGGTGTGATAGAGTGAAGGAGTTTACTTGTGTTTACAGGCTGCGATGTGGGGGCAGCAATGTTTTGTTTTGTCTGTCCTATTTTGATACTGTGTACCTGCTATCCTTCCTTGTGTTATTATTTCTTTAATAAATATGTTTTTTTTTTTTTACTTCTTTGGCTTTTTTGGACTAGTCTGCTTTTGGAGTGGTCTAAGAGAGATACTATTCTCCACAGTATGAGTTAAGGTTCTTTCCGCACGTAAGGGATTGTGTAACTTTTGATAACATGATTTATAAATTGCTTTTCTTCACCAAAGCAAAACGCAGAACTAAATAAATAAAATCGCCAAAAGACATAACTTATGATTTTATTGAAAAAATATGCCCAGTCGATTGCTCAGAGGATGAAAGTTTATGTATGAACCATCAGATACAAGTGAAACATGAAAGGAGGTACAGGATAAAGGAGGATTAACAGCAGCGCATTGCGCCTGTTTATTGAACTGTCCGGTCTGAATAAATAGTCCTCTCCATCGTCGTAGATCGTAGTGCGACAGGTGGTTGACACAAAAATATCCTAGTGGCCTGCTGTTAAAAGATTCATTGAGCCTCGACCCGGGAGAGCAAGAGATAAAAAAAGCACTACTTTGTCACCTGAACATAACATTTTTCATGTAGGAAATACTATCAATTGTGATTCAGAGAAAATAAAATTGGCTAGGCTGCTGAATGTAAGTGTTAAACCAAGAAATAAATAGTTTTTCAATCCATGCGGCTAGGAGCTGATACTTGACTGGAATTCAGTAATAAAGGACAAGTAAGAACAGAAGCTCTTCCTCTTCTGAAACTGAATTACGAGATAAATAACAGTCAGCCATATCTGCTGAATGCTTAGAATTGTGTAAACATGCGGATCACATGCCCAAGGTAAAATCTGTAAAGGTTGGCTTATTCTGGAAATGCCAACTTCAGATATGATTTCATTGCCCTAGATTTCACACAGTTGCTAAATCACATGGCTCCTTTTTTAATCCATTCTTGCAGGCAGTCATAACACTGTGTGATAAGAGGTCCATGGCGGAGCGTGATTTTAAATTAATAATCGGGTCCTGGTGCATGCAGGCCCTAAATGGGTGTGTTTGTGCATGCCAGCGTTTCCACCATGGTTTATTGGAGTGCTTGGTTGATCACACATTAACATCCAAATGCTAGCAGATCAGTCAAGTGTCCCATTCACAGAGGACCACACCTGCCCCTAGTTGGGCTGTATAAAGGGAGCCTGCACAGCAGAGGAGGAAAAACAGAGAGCAAATTGAAAGAAAGGATCAAAGAGAAGAGAGGACAGAGGTTATAGGAAGAGAAAGGGGCAGGACGGTGAGGATCACATGTTATCTGGAAAGGAGGCAGGTGGTCAGGAGTATGCCCCAAAGGATTGAGTGGCGGCCTGCGCTCAAATGCGGGGCAGGAGTAGGAGCAGTCCTTAGAGCAACAGCAGAGTGGGGTAGAAGTGGCCCCATTGTGCAGTGTGTCCCAAGTGATACTGACGAACTAGCTGAAGGAGGTGGGCATAGGGCAATGAGGAGGGACCTACCGGTGCTGACGCACTGGAAGTAGGACCCCTAACCCAGAATAATGGATGACTGCATCTGTCAGCAGGAGTCTCCTTATGTTGCAAGGTCCTGATGGAACAAGCTGAGGAGACACCAGATTTTAGAGGGAGGCCTTAGGGGCTTGTGTCTGTTTTTAGAAGAAGACCCTGCTGTGATTTTAATGGATTATTTATTTATTAATGGATTACTTGTTGTACTGATCTGGTTTATGCATACTTTGATTGTTTTTTATTAAAAACACTTGGCACTTGCTGAATGTGTGTGTCCTCATTTGCCCAGCTCATCTTGGATTGTGACTATCGACAGATCCAGGTTCAAGAGGTTTCTAGAAGCAACCAGGGAACATGGAGCCAAGCCAGACCATCACACACTGCCATAATAACATCCATCCATGAATCCATTATTGAATCCTCTTAATGTAGTAGAGTGTCGATGCGACAGCAAGGCAGGAGCCAAACTTCACTCATGCAGGCCAGTTTAGAGTCATCATTTAACCTAACATGCAAGTCTCTAAGATGAAAACCACAGTACCTTGGAGAAAAGTATAGGATTAACCATGACAGAACCCTGTTACCCCAGCATAATAATATAATCTGACATTCTCATGCCCACTTATTTCTATGTAAGGGTGCAGGTTGCTGTAGTTTATCTCAGCAGTATCGGGGGCAAGGCAAGAACTCATCTTGGACAGGGTGTAAGTCCATTTGAAGGTCCACTTCCATAGCTAATATCACCAGACAGCCCAATATATACATCTTTGGAGATGTGGGAGGGTTAGAAATCCTATGCAGATGTGGGAGAACATGGAAACTCCACACAGGCAGTGTATGAACTCAAGATTCAAACCTAAGGTGTTGGATCAGTGAAGTTGCAGTGCCAACCACTGTGTTAGTTTGCTGACCAAATAACAACATAAAACACACAATTTAGTCAGAATTGTCTGTGATCTTTCTTATCTTTTACAACTTTCATCAATCGATTCTTAAGAATGTTTCAAGTAACATTAAGCAGAGGTCAGTGCAGTTTGCTTCTTATAGCTGTACCACTCCAGTAGAGAGTAAGATATGGAAGTGATTATTATATAATTAAAGAAAATGAAATACATTTTTGAAACAAAGAATATCAGTTTTTTTCACTTTTGTAACTCTGAAGTGCATTGCACCAAAATTTGTGTTGCCAGGCTTGAGACAACTTCTTGGTTTTTGTAGGTTTTAGTGACCTATATAGGGAGTGCAGCCATGTAAAATTGATACCAGGAGCCAAGAAGAAAGTTTCTACTGTAGGTACCAAAATTAAAGAACTTCTGTATCAGAATGGCAGCAGAATTTGAAAGAAATCTTACATTTCAAATTGTTTATTATGAAAATGAAATTTAACTGGAAAAATGCCAAGACTGCCCAATTAATGGTATAATAGTGACTAGAACTAAACAGCAGCATATTGTCAAAAAAATGTTATTTTGATGTCACAGCAGTCTCCAGGTCCATAGGTTCATTATTATTATTTTTTTTATTATTATTATTATTACTATTAAAAATAATAATATATTTTATTTATATAGTGCCTTTCCCATGCTCAAGGCGTGTCACAGAGTCTAAGAAAGGAACAGCAGGTATGAATAACATTGTATACAGATGTTTCCTGACTAGAACACTAAAACAGATAGATACAGGATATACAAAAGCATAAAACAGAATAAAAGATAATAAACCAAATTAAAACACTAAATTCAATACTAAAAGAAAAGGCTAGCAAATAACATAATTTGTGGCATAACACACACAAATTATCCTGAGATAATTTCTCTCTGGTCAGACTGAAAGAGGAGGCAGAATGTCAGGTTAAGTTAAAAGCCTTCCTGAACAGATGAGTTTTAATTTGTTTTTTTAAAAAATAGAGTCAACTGATCTAATTAATTTAGGGAGGTCATTCCAAAGTCTGGGTGCTATACAGCTTAAAGCTTGTCACCCATAGATTACACATTAGCTTGGGGCACAACAAGATTGCCAGAATAAAAGGACCTTAGTGGGCGAATAGGAGCATAGTGATGGAGAAGGTTACTGATGTAGTCTGATGTGAGGCCATTTAAAACTTTGTAGGTTATTAAATAGAATTTTATATTCAATCCTGTATGGCACAGGGAGCCAGTGGAGTCGAAGCAGGATGGGTGTGATGTGTTCACTGTTCCTGGTCTGTGTTGGGACTCTTGCAGCAGAGATCTAAATCAGCTGGAGCCGGAATATGAGATTAGTAGCGGCACCTGCCAATAGAGAGTAACAATAATCGATGCAGGATGTGATAAAAGCATGGACAAGTTTCTTAGCATTAGTAAAAGAGAAGAATGAGCGAACATGGGATATATATAACGGAGGTGAAAGTAGAAAATTTTCTTAATGATGTTTATGTGGACAGAATACGAAAGGGAGGAATCAAAAATGACACCAAGATTCCAGGTGCTCAGTTTTGTTGTAATTTAATTTTAAAGAGTTCTGCTCCATCCAGGTTTTAATCTCACTGAGGTGAGTTGTGAGCTGAGAAAGCTCTGATGAAGTTTCACTTTTAACATTGAAATAGAGTTGAGTATCATCTGTACAGAAATGATAACCCAATCCATAGCTATGAATGATATGGTCAAGGGGAAGCATATAGATACAGAAGAGCAGATGGCCAAGGACAGAACCCTGAGGAACTTCTTGTGTGATTGGCGCTGAGCTGGATCTGCTGTTGCTAAAACTAAAAAACTCTTGCCCGTCAGTCAGATAGGACTTCAACCACTGGATGGCAGTGCCAGAGATACCCTGCATGTTCTCCATTCTCGACAGTAGAATGTCATGTCTGACTGAAATTAAATGCTTAAGATCTAACAGAATTAATATGCTGGTTTGTCCAGTGTCTGCTGCCATAAGCAAATCATTGGTTACCCAAAGCAGACCAGTTTCACAACTGTGCTGAACCCTGAAACCAGACTGAAAGGGTTCCATCAACTTATTAGCAGTTAAGTAGTTGATGAGTTGGGAAGCTACAACACGCTCAAGAACTTTTGACAGAAAAGGTAAGTGAGAGGTGGTCTGAAAATTGTTAATATTGTCAGCATCTAGACCAGACTTTTTACATTTTTTTATTTATTTAAAGAGATTCAGTAAAAAGCCAAATTTCCCCCTGGGGTCAAATAAAGTTGTATCTGTTGATCAGTTGGTGAATTGCTGATTCCTTGACCAACTCTTAGCCAGGCATAGAGGCAGTGAAGCTCTTCTCTTGGGGTAGGTCGCATTTATCTATAAGAGTGGTGGTCCTGGATTACCACTGGACTTTTGTCAGTTCTTGGCAGTCATTGATTATCTAGTTTATTTCAACATATAATTTTCCCGTTTCTACTGTACAATTGTTGTCTCAAATCAGAATCACTTTTTCATTTATCTAAGGACTGTCATAGTGTTTAACATGTATTGACATAAAAAGAGTTGAATGTTTTCAGTGTCTTTTACAGCAGCCACTTACTGACAAGTAAATAAGTGAAAGTGAAAGAGCAGCTCCAATTTTTGACACAGTGCTGCTGCCACTGGTGTCTGTTATCAGGTAATTGCTGTTTTTTGCAGACAGTACTTTGAAGCATTATGAAAAGTGAATGCTTAAAATATAAAGACAGTAAAAATAGGATATAAAGTGGGCAATGTATGTTAATACACTGGCACAATAAGATGGCCTGTTCATTTTTTATCTCTTTCATATCCTTGGTCAGCATTCTAAAATAATTTCTACATATGAATGAAACTATGCAGCCTGCTTTAGACTGTAAAGAATGAAATTTAAAATGGGCACCTAATTAATAAAAACATCCATTAAGGTAATTTTGTTTGAACCAAATTCTAATACTGTGTTTATATTTCAGGAGTGGGTTTGAAAACCATCAATGTCAATAAAGAGCATCCGATGGGTGGCCAGAACTTTGTCTTAATAATTGATTAGCTAAAAGCTAATTGTGTTGTCTTCTCAGGACTTTAAAAAGAATAGCTTTTAGAGATAATGCAAATTTGTTCACATCTTGTACAGATAAATGCTATTATCTGCTGTTTGTTGTCTAAATGGTGATTTCCATTTCCTGCATGAACTTTAGTGTTAATGTCGTTTTGGAGAGAACTGATATGCCACCATTTTTAGAGTCATTTTGTTGAAAATGGCTACTGTAAATCATGCTAAAGAGCACCATTGGCTTCATGAATGGGATGTTTTACCTGTCTTTCTTTTGTTGTGTTTCTTTTTTCATTGATTTTGTGAGTGTGTCAGTTTGGCTTTGGTCTTGGACTTTTTTATTTCTCTTTTAAGTATATCATTTGTTTCTTTATGTAATTATTCATTCTAAGATTTCTTGGAATATATTAGTTTTAAATGTGTGGTATAGTAACAGTTGTGAGACCGTGAGTCTCATGGAGACACGGGTAACGAGCCTCCTGGTGCCTTGGATATGGTGGTAATAGAAGCCAGTGTAAGCTTTGGGGACGTGCATTGACCTGTTTCGCTAGGTGAGGGTTATAAGAAAAGGCAGGGGGAAAAAAACAACGAAGAGTTTTTTTTTTAAACATACCGTCTCGGAGGGCTTTGTGCACATCGTGCTCGTTCGGTTTGCTTTTTTTTCTGTTGTGGTCACTGGGATTTGCTCTGTGCAGGATCAGGTGCGCGCAAAGCCAATGTCAGTTTTAAACTTGGCGCACTGTCCGTAGTGTACCGCAAGACTGTGTAGGTCAGTAGAAGATTGAGTATTAGTGGGGAGCCGTGGATGTCTTGTGATTTGAGGGTTGTTAATATAATAAAGGTATCTGTAAAGGGTGCTAACGTCAGTTTTAATTTAGTTTTTGTCACTGTTGGGAGTTGAATGTAGTGATTGTATCCCCCTCCCAAGGATAAGAATAGAGATACCTTGGTGAAGCGTATCATTAGATGGGCTAGTTTTAGGTTATTTAAGGCTGAATAGGCGGAAGGAGGCGGAAAAACCACACTGCAGAGAAGTGGTAGACGAGAGTGTTGGAAAACTCCGAGCACAGTAGAGAGAGATTGTATGGCTCAGTGGCTGGCGAGTTCTGGGTATACGTAAAAAAATGACAACCCCAGTAAACCAGTGATGACCCCTGATTTGTTCTTTTTTTGAGGGAGTCTTATTGGTTCTGTTTAGAAGTTGGCCTTTTTTTTCTGGGATTTTATAATTTTTATTTTTATTTATTTTTTCTTCTTTTTTTCACTGTATATATGATTGCACCCTAAGACAGATTGAAAAGGATTATATGCAATAAACTGCAACTTCTTTAGTTTTAACATCTTGACATCTTAGTATGTTGATTTTTTTTTTTTTCTTTTTCAACTACGGTCCCATTCGGTCCCAACTACAAGCAGCACACCTCTAAAAAGGTATGGAAGATTTCATATTTTATGGGCATCAGTGGAGGACCCTTAGGGCTTATCTAAGGTATGTGGTACCATCCCAGGACGAGTGGGGGCACTGGCGTTAATCATTTCCTCTCCTTATTTCCTTCACAGCACTGAAAAGATGCCCACTAAGAGCACCTGACTCCACCCCATCCAGTCCCACACCTATGAAATCGCAGGGTTGGCAGAAGGTGGCATCACTCTGTGAGCAGAGCACACCACAGGATGGAGCAGAAAGAAATCCAGTAAGAAGCCCTTATTTGGTCATCTTTTGATTTTTTTTTCTGTTTGTCCGCCCTAGAGCTCTTGTACTTTTGTTTATTTTTGTTCAAGTAAACACGGATAACTGCGCTCACACTCCAACATTTATTGATTGGATTTGTGTTTCCTCCCTCGACCACATGTGATACAACATTGAATCTGAGAATCAACACAAACAGATTCTTTAATGTCAGAGTGAAAAAGCTCTCACCAAGTGGTCTACATTCAACAAATGTTTTGATCAGTTCAGTGTCAAAAAGCCATATTAAATTAATTGTGAGTCAATGTGGTATAACAGTAAAATGTGAATACTTTTTATAGGCACTATAAAACACGTAGATAACTCTATCAAGTAAGTCTTGAATTTAATAGAGTTTTAGTTAAGCACGTATTTATATTTTGTTTATTCTGTTTATATTTTATTATTTATTTATAGCCTTTAGTAAGTACTGTGTTTTGCAGCTTAACCCTCGCTCAGTGGTCTAAATTATATTTGTGACTCCATTCAGTGGAACAGAGAAGTTTCTGTTGAACTATTTTTTGGCAAAGGCGAGGATTAATAAGCATAAACTTATTTTTGATTAATTTTTTTATTTTTACGGTCATATATTTTAAAGAAAAATTTTTGGATATTTTCAGCTGGAAGATTTGTTATCAATTTTCATTAATGATGTTAATGCTTTTCTGAATCTGTATATGTAATTTATTGTCTTTGTTGATTGGCACTGAAATTTGTTATTATTTTATTCTAGCAAATTTGTAAAAATAATGTACAGATATGCAGTATAATTCTTGCTATTGTGCTGTTTATAGGGGTTAGTGTTTTTTTTTTCTTTTTTTGTTTTCAATCATAATGAAAACTAAATATGCTGAAAGACTGAGTCAGTTGGTAATTATATTAGGAGAAACTGAGGCTCTTGGGGGCACACAGTCTTTCAGAATAAGCCAAGTCAAAGTCTAGTTGATCGAAGCCAGCTAGCCTCATGTGATCATCCTATAAAACACTACCTCACTTAATTATACTATAATACTAGTATAGTTTTGTTGATGTGGAAGGTATTAACCACCTGAGCATTGATTTTATACATAGTAGTTGTAACTTGTGTTAGATACTGGTGGTACCAAGTGACACAGAAAAAGAAATGCTCACGATAATTTCTCATATAACTGTATTTTAGAAACTCATCTTTTTTATGGGAAATCATTTTCTCACTACCTATTGCAGAGATATCCCTTCTGGATATTGACATGAGGACAGAAAGTAATTATTTCCTTCATGCAACATCAATAGCTCCTGAAAGGGACCATTTTGGAAGGGCATCTTCAAGGTAAAGAGGTGCAGTTGTGGTCTAGGTTGGTAGGTTAAGGGGGAGACAATGTTTACATAGATCCCCCCCATTTGTAATTATGCGACCCATAATTGGTATGTATTCTGTCTTCCCTAACATTTCAGCAGGGTGTACAGTATGTTAATTTCCTGGCTCAGAAAAGATCACAAGCGTGAGCTAAAGGAGTAACTCCATTTGTCAGTTGTGCAGTGACTGTCTGTGAACGCTGTGAGTGGAGTGCTTCCTTAAGATGTCAGCTGATCTCTCTCTCCTCACCCCCTTAGTCAGTCCCTCCATTTTTTCGGCACAGCATTGCCAATACACTCCCCCCATGCACAGCACAAATCCCATCCTCGTCACCAAGTGAATTGTTGTAGACTCACACCACGAAACATCTCAGTTTAAAGATATGCACTTTGATGAACTGCCAGAGGTCAGTAGCAAACCAACAACATATGGCTCAGAAACCATCTCCTTGCAGCAAGACTTAAAGAAGTAACTCCATTAGTCAACTGTGTAAAGGCTGTCTGTGAACGCTGAGAGTGGAGTGCTTCCTGGTGATGCCAGCTCATCTCTTTCTCTCTGTCAGTCCCCACCTTTTTCTGTGCAGTTTTGCTACTACATTATCTATGGGATCTGCTCCTCAATATCAACATGCCAAATTAAGAAATTGCCTATGGTGATTCATACAGGAAAAACCATGTCTGCACAACTTCTTGAAATGTCTTTTTTACTCAGTCCCAGCTGGAAGCCCTGGAACTTGACTTGAGACAGCAGGCCAAAGAACACCATTTTGTACCACTCTGTACTTTATGTGCTGTTCCTCACCACCTACACAGGACTGGTAATTAAAGGGATGTTTTTGATTTGTCTGTGTCTTCCTAGCAAAGAACTGAAAATGCTGTAATAATTTCCCAAGTGACACTAAACTGGATAATAAAGTAAAAAAACAGATGGATGGGTAAATTACCTATTTTCTTTCTTTTTTTTGTGGATATGAAATTTAGTGTAAATTCTTAACACTTCGAACTTGGAGAAAGTCAGTGTTGTTTTCCAGGGTTTCAAAAAGCTAGAAGATAACAAATAGTGGTAGCCATTCAAAACAGACATTTTTACTTACTGTAGATAGCGGAACAATGATCCAAATGTTTTATGAAGTCAGTCTTTGGAATATGTTAGGCTATTCACTTCCACATTATGACTGATTATTATGCATTATGTTTGCTTTATGTTCTGTTTTCAATAAAGAATTAAGAGTCTTAGAGGCACCTCCACTTAGTTCTTAGTAGTGCCCTCAACTGCAGGTTTTGCTTTCTAAATGAAAGCAAATCAACATTTTGGTTTGCAACAGGTTTTTCATAAATGTTGTGAGATTGTGTGTTTTTCTTAAGTGATGTTTATTTGGTGGGTGACCCTGAATTAATGAACTGTGCAGTACTGGCTTGATACCCTCCAGCTTGGAGGTGTTAAAACTATTAGTGGAAAGTGTTTGGATTTGAAAATCAGGGCATTCCAGGCTTTCAATTGTAGGTCATAGATTTGTAAATAAAAGTTATTTTTAATCATCAGAAAAAACACAGAGTAAATATTCTCCAAAATAGAGGGTATTATTCTGAATAACTGTTAGTCATGAACTTTAATAGCTGATTGTCCTTTTCTGCTATGCTGCTGTTGCTTGTGTAGTGCAAGTGTACCAGTTGTTTTGGGAAATAAAATGTGTTTAAAATGTTTGATTGGACAGATTTGTGATTCAATACAAGCAATTTTATTGCACAGTGAGGAGTCACAACACTACAGCTGGTTAATATTTATATGTTTTTACAGAGCTACACACTTTCAGTATTAGAGCTGCCATGACTATGTGAAGAAGCCTTTTGTTCTCACTAATGGTCCATCAGCTTGGCAATCCTGATAATGCATCCCTACCGTCCTACCCCAAAAGATAAAGATAGCCAATGTACAAAATTAAGTTAACGTAAAAAAAAAATAATGTCTTGGCACACCACATATATTATTTGCCTATATTTTCACTTTAAATGTCACCATAAATTTTCAACAACAATAAAAAAAAACTTAACACGGTTGCACTGCCACTCAGCAGAAATTTTCTTTGGTATTTGATAGTGTTTGTTAGTAAAAAGGAAAACAAAACAATTCAATCATCAATAAAAATAGTTAAAAAATGTATAACCATACTCACATATTTCTGTGGATATGCAAACATTTGTTAATGTCAAGCAACATGTAGTCAACAGTCCACATCGGCCATCAGCACAAATTCCTGCCATCTTTACAGTGACACTTTACACTGCTTTCTTTTTGTTTTTTTGCATGTATATCTTACCAACTTGCACTGCATTATTGTACCAAAAGAGCAAGAGAGTCCCGAAGGGATGTTATGACAACAAACAGCTGTCTAAATATATTTCAGTATTAAATCATGAAAAGCAAAACAACACTTTTTAATCAAGTGGAAACATAAGAAAGTAAATTAAATAAAACCAAATATTTTCTATATAAAAAGTTTACAGCCATACCTACATATTTCACAGATTAGTTAGGTAAACAGCAAGCGGCATGATGGACTGATGAAACTGTCCACACTAGCAGTCCATGCTCATTTTTGCAGTCTGTGAGCAGCTCTCACACACAAAACTTTGGCACTTCATTCACTTTTGTTTTGTGGCATGGGTAACTTCTCACCTTTCACTCCCTCTACAATGTATGTGTGTTTCTTTTCTTGGTCAAATCTTGTCTTACTTTTCACAAGAGGATTGCAGCTCCCATCTTATTTTCTTTACAGTTTGGTACAGAGCAGGTTTGTCTTTTGTGCAAGTAGCATAATTGTCACTTTAAATGATGTGAAAATATTATCAACTGTGACATTTCCTCCATTACATGTGAAAGGTTCAAGGAGTCACGTCTCCACAATGATAGTCTGTCTTTCCATGGTAATTGAGTGTAGTTTATATTTGTTATAGCAACTATCCAGGATTTGATGGGTTTGCTTGACTTGAGTTGAATCAACATTTCATCAGGAATAACGTTCTGCACTTATTTTTAATGCATTATACAGTTCTGCACAAAGTGCACCAAGTGTCTGATACAGCTGAAAACCTGTCAGTATCTGAAGTACACAGCCAGCAGCAATTTGAAGTGGGGAAAGGAGAACATGGAAGATGGCACATTGTGGACAGAACAAGCCAGGAGTGCTTTGTATTCCAAATTGTGTGAACATCTTGCAATCCAATTTTATGTAGTTTATATAAGTTTTTTAGCTATCTAAAAAAAGTTTCAACAGTTTATAGATTACCTTATGGTCTTTATCATTGCATGTACTGAGTGATTTTAAGTGATATTTTGTCTGTGAGCATTATGTGGTCATCTGAAGAAGAAACACAGTGGTTTACACTTGGGTACCAATGTTCAATTGAGCTGCTTACAGAATTAATTGGGGGGGGGGGCTTTCATGTGAAAAAAAAGAAAAATTAATCAATCACATTTTGTGGGGAGAATTTAATAGTTACAACAACACGGGCCCCGCGCATTACCAAATTTAAGTTGAAGAAGCCTTGAAATTAAAGCAGCAACATTTATATGGTTAGAAGGAAGTGCGGTTACCATTTATGTGTTCAGGGCGCTGTCGCAGGAATGCGGGGCTGTCTAGCGGGTGAACGCTGTGAGGCACGGTGTGTCTGGACACACGTGGAGTTGGTATAATGGCCATTACGGGCTCCACCACACATGTTCATTTTTACACGCCAGTGTCCTCGCAGCCTGCCCAGCTAAGGCAGTTTGAGCCGGCATTAGCCTAGGTAAACTAGGTTGAGTCATAGAAGAGGATCCCATATTGTAAAGAAATCATTTTACTTACTGGTGAGTTGGCAACAGGTGTGCTTGAGCTCAGTATAGCCGTTGGCCGTCCCGGAGGGTTTACATGCGCGCAACCCACAGGGGTTCGGTTTTAAATACATAGTTGCCCGGGGTGTGGCGTGAACGCACTAGCGTCTACCTGGATAGGTGTGTGAGGCAGACAGGTTGGCAGATTGGCTGGACAATCTAGCCCGTTATATTTAAGGAGTCACTGGCCAACAGGGGTCGTCAGTGAACCTAAAGGCGAGGTAGGAGTAAGCACTGCTGAGCTATTAGGAGGAGCAATTGTGATTTGGCAGCTTTGTAAATATTCTTTTGTATATAGAGTTATATATCTCCTAGTGATCATTTTGGTGGAGGTATATATACTTATTTGGTGCTGGGATAGTTTTTGATTTTGCCTTTTTTAATTATATTTATGAAGATGTGTCAGTGTTGAAGGACTGTGTCTCAAAGCCCACCTGACACTACTGCATTTTGGTTGTACAGCACTCTTTTAAATAAACTTGCACCATTCGCCCTTCAATTTTTGCCTGTGTCTCATCTCTCCACTGATCCTGTTCGGTTCATAAACTATCAGATGTCCAGAGTGTAGGCTGGGGCCACTTCCCACTACACGGAATATCACAATGATTTGGTATGATTTTGGGTCCTTAAAGGCAACCAGTATTTATTTCCATCATTAGATCCACTTCCAGCGTTGCTCTGAGGTCGGGGCCCATGCATCTTCAACCTGACGGGATAAAAGGACGGCTATAAGTGCAAATCCTTATACGATCTGCTGATACCAAATCTCTGCAGCATTCAAAGTTTATCTTTGTGCTCTTTTCAAGCGTGCACTTCTGGTTTTGACCCTCTTGTTCTCTCAACCACGATTATTATCTCTCACATTGGGTTTTTAATTTTGTTTTGCTTTATTTTTTTTTGTTTTGTTTTATAAATGCATCACCCAGTTTTTGCTCAAAAAGTTTGTCTGCAAGTTTGCCAACAGAACCATGGGCATTTGCAATGCAGTCATTTATTAAACGTCAAGGAATGACAGCAGTGTGACATGCTTACTGATGAAATAATTAAAGATTTAAAAACACAACACCAATTGGCATCCTGCATTGTGCCTCAAGTGTAAAATATTGTAGAACGGCTTCTAAAAATGAGAAAATATGGGTAATGTAAATTTTTAGTTTCTACATTTAGATGTTCGGTAAAATCCTGAGAATAAACACAAAGGATGAATTTTCCTAATATTATTTGGATGCCACAAGTGGTACTCTTACTATTTATTTCTTATGAGATGAGAAGCCCATTCCAGGCATGCTGCTGCAGCAGTGACTTTAGATAGCTGGGCCATAGATGCTGCTTCAAAATGCATTAATGACTGGCATTCTTCCCAGGAAAAAGTACAAAAGAGGACACACAACAGGCTCCATCATTTCCCCACAAGAACAATAGTGGCTGAAATTGAAAAAGCATAATTAGCTTTATATTATAATGCTTGTAATTAATTTCTCATATTCAACAAGAATGTTAAAATGCTGTTGTGGTTTTCTCTTGGCAGCTGTAATGAAAGCAGACCGCACCACTATATAGTAAATGGTTAACTGACGCTTTTGTCAGCTCTCATCAAAACACACTTCTTACCAATATTTGTAAGTAAAGTATACTTTTTTTTTAAATCCAGACCTTAGTGTTTCTGTAGCAGACAGCACAAGTGGGCTTAGGCAGACTTTGCGGAGGATTTGGGGGTGGAGAAGAGATTCTAACAAACGGCCAGTTGTTCTAAGCTGAACAGTGCACTGCAGTGTAACAGACTCATTTCAATTCACCTGCTTTGTTCTCAGATCATTCACTGCACAGGTTGGCTGCTTCTTTTTAAGTCTGAGTGTGTAAGCAATGTTTTGCCCGCCTTGACTTTATAATATAACCCCAGCATGCAGGATTAAAGTATGTACTATAAAGAGGAAATTTTTTATTTCTCTTTCCCTCAAGGATGCTTTCATTTGAAAAGCTATAAAAGCATATAGTGAAAATATAGGGAGCAACACATCTGATATTGTACATGCTATTCATTTTACTTATACCATTGCTTATTATAAAAAAAAAAACCAAAGTCATCAGCAATAGCGACTTGGCTTCCTACTGTCTGAATTCAAGATGCTAAACCCATGTCAATATCTAGCTGTCCCGTAATTGCTTCAAATTAGTGGATTTCTGCTTCAATTACCTCATTCTAGCTTATACCCACAGATGCTTGATTGAGCTGAGAGCTGTTGACTGAGTAAAATGCTTCAGAAAAAAAATCAGTGCCATGTTCCCAGTACCAATTTAGGACAATACTAACCTTGTAGCATGGAACATTTGCTACTAGGAACTATGCTGCCATTAAGGGTTCCATCTGATCAGTAACAGTGTTCTGATATCCTGAGGCATTCACTACTACCACAATGGTATATTGTTTTGTTGTCTGAACTCTAACTAGGGAATTCAAAATATTATTTATTTTTGCCATTCTGGTGTGAATCTGGACTTTTGTTTTGTATCATCATCTTACTTCCTAACCCACTTATGCTGAATTCATGGATGGCTAACCAGACAATTCATGGTTTCTTCAGTTATGGGAAGTCATCCAGACATCAAAGTATCCTCACATAATCATACTATCTCCACAACCATGTTTTCTTGTTTATATAATGTTGTTAGTATCGAATGTTTTGTTTGCTTTATGCCATGCATAATGGGAAACATATTGTCCAAAACAAAAAATTCAGCATTTGTTTCATCTCATGAGATTTTCCCTCCAAAGGCTTCATCTATGTTCTGTGTTAGAAGTGAGATCCACCTTGCTTCTTTCCAGTGGTGTCCATTTTTGACCAGTGTCTTTGTACAAATACACTGCACTAGAGATCTGTATGCAGCATATTTTTACTGGTTGAGCCCACAGGCATAGGCAAGTGCGTCTACACCAAGCAGAAGCCCATTGCTTTATGAGGAGAGTAATTAGATAGAAAGGCATTGCAGCATGAATAAGCCACAACTTACCACAGAAGTAGGTTTTCCTCATTAGTTGATAGAGTGTGCCAGATGCAGTTACTGAAAAAGCAAATTACAAATCTGAAAGGTCATCACGGAAAGTCAGGAGATGTAGAGAATGTCCTTCAAACTAGTTGGTATTCTGATCTCTGAAATTTACACATTTTTGTGTGCTCATGTGTGTTTTTGTGTTTTGAAGTGCAGAGAACCTGAACCTGAGGCTGTTTGAGTGACTGTATTAAGGTCATTTAAATCATTAGATCATTTAGACCATTTAGATCAGTTAACATCAAATGTAAACGTGGAAAACAATTTAGATCAGCTAACATCACATTATAATGTGACCTTGAGAGAAGCCCCGGACACAGTGGCTCCCCTTAAAACAAAAGTGATCAAAGCACATAGAAACTCTCCCTGGTTTAATGAAAACACTCAAGCTCCTAAATTAGAGTGTCGAAAACTGGAGCGCAGATGGAGAATAACAAAGCTACATGTCTTTCAAATTGCATGGGCAGAGAGTGTTAAAAAATATTAAAAAAGCTCTCTTTAAAGCTTGCTCAGTATACTATTCTACAATAATAGATAGCAATAATAAAAATCCTCGGGTACTGTTTAGAACATTGGCTAAATTAACAAATGGAAATTCAGATCTAGAGTGCAAAATACCAACAGATACTAGGAGCACAGACTTTATGAACTTCTTCAATGAGAAAATTAAAAATATAAGATCCCAGATCTCAGCATCACAGTACAAACCAAATACTAGCTTAGCAGACCCTGTCTCACATTGCATTCAGCACTTTAGTAATTTTAATTCTGTATGTGAGCAGGAAGTCTTAACTTTAATTTCCAAAATGAAGCCCACTACTTGTTCCCTAGATCCAGTGCCAACAAAACTAGTAAAAAGGTCAATGGATGTTCTTGCAACGCCTATTCTAAACATTATCACATTATCAATAGTTCATTATTGGATGGCACAGTACCTGATGCACTAAAAGTGTCAGTCATTAAACCATTATCTAAAAAGTCAGACCTAGACCCACACATACTAAGTAATTCTAGGCCTATTTCAAATTTACCCTTTCTCTCTAAAATACTAGAAAAAGTAGTAGCCAATCAGCTTCAGTCATACCTTATGCATTACAATTTATTTGAGAAATTCCAGTCTGGTTTCCGCAATACTAATAGTACAGAAACGGCACTAACGCGGGTTGTAAATGACATTCTAATATCCTCTGATGAAGGAAACTCCACTGTAATTATGTCGTTAGACTTAAGTGCAGCATTTGACACCACTGACCATTCTATTTTACTGCACAGGCTAGAAAATTATGTTGGGTGTACAGGTACTGTGCTAACTTGGTTTAGTTCTTATTTATCAAATCGATTCCAATATGTACAGAAATGTGCTGACAGTACTCCATCATTATACACAGAAGTGAAATATGGTGTCCTGCAGGGCTCAGTACTGGGACCTTTACTGTTTTCACTTTACATGCTTCCACTGGGATCTATCATTAGGAAACATAATGTTAATTTTCACTCGTATGCAGATGACACCCAATTATACCTCTCATTTAGATCAAATGAAGTTTCTCCGATGTTATCTTTAATTAGTTGTGTTAGTGAATTAAAGGAGCGGATGGTTGAGAACTACTTGTTTTTAAACACAGATAAAACAGAGATGTTAATTTTTGGAGGGAATGACACTGACCACAACAATATTCTGTCATCATTTAACTCAGTTGGAATCACCATTAATTTTACTGAATCAGCTCACAATCTAGGAGTTATCTTTGACTCTAGCATCTCATGTAAAGCGCACATTACAAAGTTGTCCAAATCATGTTTCTTCCATCTTAAAAATGTTGGGAAATTAAGGCGCTTTCTAAATAAACAGGATTCTGAGAAATTAATTCATGCATTTATTTCTAGTAGGATTGACTACTGCAATGAGGTGTTCACTGGATGTTCAAACTGTTCTTTATAAAGCCTCCAGTTAATC
Organism: Polypterus bichir lapradei; assembly: GCA_026402145.1. NCBI lineage: Eukaryota > Metazoa > Chordata > Cladistia > Polypteriformes > Polypteridae > Polypterus > Polypterus bichir. The sequence continues at coordinate 94,777,046 of JANRMT010062854.1, read as the reverse complement.
CAAAATACTGCTGCAGGAATTATTACAAGAACAAGAAAATACGAACACATAACTCCAGTTCTTAAATCCTTACACTGGCTTCCGGTTAAGTTTAGGGCAGATTTCAAAATCCTTCTTTTAACATATAAAGCATTAAATGGTCAAGGTCCGGCTTACTTGTCTGAACTTATCATGACTTACAAACCGGAGCGCACATTAAGATCTCAAGATGCCAGTCTACTTATGATTCCCAGGATTAATAAAATAACAGTGGGATGTCGAGGTTTTAGTTACAGGGCCCCTAAACTGTGGAATGGTCTGCCTGCTACTATAAGAGATGCCCCTTTGGTCTCAGCTTTTAAATCCCGACTGAAGACTCACTACATCAGTTTAGCATATCCTGACTAGAGCTGCTGATTAAATGTACAGACTGTATCTCTGTTTTTAGTCATTAGCACTAAAACATAAGTAACATGATAGTTATAATTGGATACTAACCCTCATCTATTCTGTTTCTCTTCTCGGTAATCAAATGTGGTACTTGGTGCCATGGCCCACCTGCCAAGTTGTTTTGCCTGCCTAAGGTAAAGTCATCCCTGATGGAGGATCGCAGGAATTGTGGGAAAGAGGGTTCCTTTCATCGGATTAGCACTATTTCAGCTGTGGAATGGCCAAATGGGGGAGGCAGCTTGATGAATGAGGTCTCCAGGACTCTAAACAAATCCAAATCATATTATGTGATATCATCTACTGTTAAATTCTACTCTGTGCTTCTAAAATTTTTATTTTTATACTGTATTGAGGATTTGTTATGTTCTGTGTATTGTATTGTATTGAACCCCTTCTTTTTGACACCCACCGCATGCCAAATCTACCTGGAAAGGGGTCTCTCTTTGAATTGCCTTTCCCAAGGTGTCATTTTGCTTGGCTTTTATCTACATTCATAATGGCTAACACGGTACAACACCCTAGTATTACCAAGGTTTCTTCCATTTTTTCCCTACAAGGGTTTTTTTTGGGAGTTTTTTCTTATTTTCTTAGAGAGTCAAGGCTGGATGTCTAAGCATTATCCTCCGATGAAGGCTCCTGGTAGGGGCTGAAAGCTCAGGAATAAAAACTACTTTATGATACGTGATTCATAAACAATTTATTCACAAAACATTTGTGCAAGATGATTTACAGGAATGTCTCAACCTGTTCACCATCATGTTCAACACACGCACCATATGTGGCACATAAATTGCCCACAAAAATTGTATATAATTATATACATAGCAGTACCATTAGTGTTAACATAATTTTGACTCTCCCAGTATATATATATATATATAGATATACAGTATATATACGACTGGAGACCTTGCCCCAGCAGGACGCCCCTGTGTTGGAAGAACCATGGGAGAGGATATATTTGGGACAATACCTCCCCCGGAACATGAGAGGGCGACTCCCCTGGATTACATTGGTACCATGTGCTTGGAGCTTGAAAGCTTAACCCTACTGGGACCCATGGTCACTGCCAGAGGACGCCTGGATGATTCCAGAGCCCTGGACCGCAGCACTCCCGTCACACCCGGAAGTGCTGCCAGAAGACAATCCAGGCACACCTGGAGTACTTCTGGGTGCCCATGCAGCACCTGAGAGTGCTGATGGAAGATGATGGAACAGCACCTGGAGCACTTCCGGGTGCAATATAAAAGAAGCCACCTCACTCCATTCTAGGAGCCAGAGTTGGGAGGAGGGAGACAAAGCTTGCCAGGAAGAGTGGAGGAGAAAAAGAAAAAGAAGAACAAAAGAAAAGGATTGTGTTCTGCTTGTGCTTGGGACTGTGTGTTATACTTGTGGGGAAAGGGGAAGGTGTTTCCCACAAAGGAAAGAGACAATAAAATGTCCTGTGTGCTTTTCTAGGTTGAAAACATACAGTCTTTATTACAGCAATACAAACACACAAACTCCATCTAGTGGTCTACCTTTGTGGCTCTTATCAACCCTCATGCAGGCAAGAGAAAACTTATTGACGTCTTTAGAAATCCATGTAGTTAATTAGAGGGACAAGGAGCACTTTGAGCTCACATCATCCCACAGCTCCCTAGCCCCTTCAAACAAGGACCGTTTTTGATGATCTGGAGAGGTGTCTAGAAATCAGAACAGCCTGCAACCTTATTGGGTTTGGTTTGTTTCAAAGTGTTTAATTGGAAATGTGCAAATATGCAGTATTATGATGTGAAATATATGAAGGATTAAGGATGATCAGTCATTATACATGAACAATTAGAGATTTTAGGCCAGTTTAATGTGGGTGCGGTTCATTGCTAACACTACGTGGGTACATGTTGGTGTGTGCAAAAATGTGGTCTACAGATGCTGTCATGACAAATGCAAAAAACAAATGCTCTATGTAACCTCTACACACAGTATTTCACGTGCAAGCTACTGTGTTACATGTTTGGCTAGCAAAACCGAGCAAAAGATGGCACTCATAATGTTAGTAATAAGATTACTTATTTTAAACTCTTATTATTCACATTTAAATCTATTTCAAGACCAGATTCAAGACCTAGGAACAAATTCTATGGCTCCTAGGTCACTTGCCAAGGTTATTTTGGAAAAAGCTATAAAATGTACAGTATGTTCTTACTGTATTGAGCTTATATAACAAGTTTTACTTTAGATTTTTCTGAAAACTTGCATTTGTTATCACAGTGGTAACCAATTACATTTAATATAGGACATATAGTATCTGATTGGCAATCCAAAGAAATTAATATCTATAAGGATCTAAATATTGTATAGGTGTATACAGTGTTGCTACTAACAGTATTGCCATAACCTAATTTCTCTGCAAACATTGCCACGATAAACTGGTGCCCCTTTCTTGCCATGCCTTGGAACTGATACAGCAAGGATGGTTTTGGCCTCCATAATCCTGAAATAATTTCCACAAGCTCAATAATGAATAGATGGATGGATGGGGAGTAGAGGCTTCTTAGATGCAATAGGACAAGATAACCTTTGAGAGCAAGTGAACTGCGATAACAGGGAAGAATAAGCCATGTTATCAATTTGTCACAGTTTATGCCTGAGAAAACTGCATTAGACTCGAGTTTACAAAGCCTGTAAATTTTTGTTCTAACATAACAGGCTGCCTGAGTAGGGTTGTCAAATGGAACTGCAAGGCCTTACTATGAATGAAAATCACAATTCTGAAAGAAGAACCTGAACTTATTGTGAATAAACCCCAGTTTACTATGAAATTCATTTCAATGTATTAAGAAAAGCATGGAGGTAGGACTTTACTTTGATTAAAATGAAGTTCAAGGCTTGATAAACCAAACTCAAATGGTTCCAAAACAATTAAAAACATGCGCCACTATTACAAGACTTCTACTGTAGATTCCTCTAATAATCGGACCATTGTATCTTTTCAAAATGTAAAGAAATTGTTTTTTTTATCTTTGAGAGAACTTGTCATTATTTGAAATGGCAATGTAAAGTGAATAAAAGCTGTACACTCAAAATGGTTCAAAGTACACAAAGCAACCCACCTACTGGTTCAGTACACTGTGAGTAATAATTGGAATCAACACACTTGCCATATTAACCCAAAGTTAGTCCTCTGATAGGTGAGACAAGTGAACAGGAAAAAAGAAAAACATATTTGAACTACCAGAAGTAAAAGTGACAAATGCTACGTGGAAAGTGAAAATGGCCAAAGTGTTGCAAATTCTAGAAGAATCATGTATTACAAATGAAGAACATAGGATTTCCAAAAAAAAGAAAATTGTCATGTTGCCCAGGCTTAAATTTATTTTTTATTTGTCAAATGGATGTGCTGGTTTTCAAATCCAGGGTATACAGGTATATTGTTAGTTTTGTCTTTTGGATTGCTTCAATCTTTTTAAACTTTATGCAATTTTCTGCTTTTGTTATTAATTCAGTATAATAATTATTTGCAGAATTACTAAACGATCTAATATATAAAGCAGAGTCGATGTATGTTTGTTTGTCCGCCATACAAATCTGCACCTGGCATCCGATCGCCACCAAACTGGGCATGGGGCTCCTTTGTGACCAGGAGGAGGTCATGGGGTATGTTTGGTTGGGAAACATGTTCGTGGTTAAGCGCAGGGCACCTTTTCACCGACAGTTCCGCACACATCCCCGTACTGCCAACAGGAGAAGGGCTACTGATGCAAGACCAGATGAAACATCTGAAGAAAGGGAAGAGAGGCTGTAGTCGATGTATGTTTGTTTGTCTGCCATACAAATCTGCACCGGGCGTCCGATCGCCACCAAACTGGGCATGGGGCTCCTTCATGACCAGGAGGAGGTCATGGGGTATGTTTGGTTGGGAAAAATGTCTGATGCAACACGTGGACAAATGCAGCACGATTTAAAAAATATGGCTTTCGCATATAACCGACAGGTTGCATATCATGAACATCCTGTCGCTGTTATTGGCCGAATGGATTATATCTGTGTTCATTGTAGAGCTCTAAAATGGAAAGGAGAGTCACCGGGATTGTGTTGCTCAAATGGGAAGGTGAAACTGCCATCTCTACTTCGTCCACCTGAACCTCTACATTCTTTGTTGTCAGGATCAACACCAATTTCAAAGCATTTCTTGAACAACATCAGGAAGTACAATTCCTGTTTTCAAATGACTTCTCTTGGTGCAACTAAACAAATACGAGAGGATGGGTTCATGCCCACATTCAAAGTGCAAGGTCAAGTTTACCATACAATAGGATCATTACTTCTAATAACTGATGGGACAATTGAGTTCCTTCAGATCTACTTCATGGGAGATATTTCCACAACAGCGCATCATAGACAAAGCAGAATACCGAACGTGAGACTGGACATTGTGATGGATTTAGAACAATTCCTTCATGAGAACAATGCATATGTCACCCTTTTCAAGACTGCACTTCAACGTATGTCAACAGATAATTATAAAGTTGTCATAAGAGCTGACAAAATCCCACAGGGAGAGCATCACCGTCGATTCAGTCCTCCAACACTTGATGAGGTTGCCATTGTAATGGTAGGCAATGACTTTGGGAAGCGGGACATTATCATTGAGAAAAGGAACTAAGTCTTCAGCATGTGGCAGACACACACAGGTCGTATGATGCCCTTCAGTATCCACTAATCTTTTGGCAAGGCGAAGATGGGTATTACTTTGGAATTCCAAAAACAGATCCATCTACAGGCAACTCTGTTGCTGGCAAGAAACTCAGTGCAATAAACTTTTATGCTTACTGACTAATGAATAGAGTTTCTGAAGAGAATCACATCTTGAAATGCCGGCAACTTTTCCATCAATACATATTATTGAAGCAACTATCATAATAGGTTGCGCAAGATGTGAAAATGTTTTCATACCAAGAATACCGCTGATTCCAAATAATTTACCCTTTGATTTCAAACGGCTACAATGTCCTGTTCGTTTGGCTTTTGCTATGTCAATTAATAAGGCTCGAGGGCAATCACTGCAAGTTGCAGGCATCAATTTGGAAAATCCATGCTTTTCACACGGACAACTCTACGTAGCATGTTCTAGAGTGGGCAATCCTTAGAAGGGAACTACAAGGGAAAAAAAAAATATAGTGTATCCAAAGGCTCTGGAATAACCGCTTGTATTACCTATTACAATAAAATGTGAATCAGAAAAGATGTTTGTTCTATTTCTATGTTGTGTTTCTTTCATTTGGGAAATTCATTATACATTTCTGGGCAACGCCAGGTACTCCTGCTAGTATAATATAAAATAGATAAAACACAAAAAGAACATAACCAACAACAGAGTTAATAGCACAATATGGAAAAAATAGGCAGCAAACAGATTAAAAAAACAAAACTTGAGCCAGGGATGTGGCCCTGGCTGGAGTATAACAAAATATACTCTGTTATGAATAAGGTTGCATTTCTGAATTCTTTGTTAATGCATCAAAAAACTTTGGAACCCTTAAAGCATCAAAGACACATAGTTATACAGTCTCCAAGGAAGGCAAGAAATTTCAGATAATCTACAAAAACACAGAGTTTGTATATCAAGATTAGGTGTTTATAAGCAAGTGTTAAGAGTGTTTAGAGCTAGACAGTTCCCATTAATGAAAAATAAAACGACAAATTCGGGGCCTTAATAGATTATTATCTCAATTTCACTTAGAATTATTGTCACACCTTTGAAGGATTTTCCATGAATTCTGGGTGTTACTGTATATGGTTAAGCAGAAATCCACGCCCTCATGAGAATAACAAAGACATTCAATTCTGATCCTGTATCAAAATCACCAACTTTCTTGACAAGCATTTCAGACAGATGCATCAGATGTTGTTTGAGCAATGTTAACAGTGGTGTACATTACATGGGATAAATGACAAAGGAAGTCCTCTTTATGAATGGAAAGCTTATAGCACAGAAAACAACACATAAGGCTGGGAAATGGGACGTATTTGTCGTTAGGTGGGCTCTAGAGGTTCAATAACCTTTTGAAGCAGTTAACTGTTGTACTCACTTGCAGAGGTGGGTAGTAATGAGTTATATTTACTCCGCCACATTTACCTGAGTAACTTTTTAAAAAAAATTGTACTTCTAAGAGTAATTTTACTGCACCATACATTTTTTACTTTTACTTGAGTACATTTGTGAAGAAGAAACGCTACTCTTCTGCGGTGGGCTGGCGCCCTACCCAGGGTTTGTTTCCTGCCTTGCACCCTGTGTTGACTGGGATTGGCTCCAGCAGACCCCCATGACGCTGTAGTTAGGATATAGCAGGTTGGATAATGGATGGATGGAAACGCTACTCTTACTCCGCTACATTTGGCAACACTTGCATCTTTACTTTTTTTCAATTAGATATGCTGTACTGTATTTTTGCCAGAGAGAAGCCGCCAGTGGATCTACTGCATGACTGTTTGACCAATCAGACATAGCAATAATAATCACAAGACTCTGTTTCATCAATCAGACGTAGCAACAATAATCACAAGACTCCGTTTCAGCAATCAGACGTAGCAACAATAATCACATGGCTCCGTTTCACAACTCAGACGTAGACCATGCAGTCCCAAGACCACATACAAACTGTGGTGGCATTGCGGCACAAACTCCTCACAGACAGCGGACAGGGAAAGAAAAAATATAAGTGGAACCTCAGTTTGAAAGTATAATTCGTTCTGGAAATGTGCTTGCAATCCAAAGCACTATCAAAGCGAATTTCCCCATTAAGAAATAATGGAAACTCAGATGATTCGTTCCACAACCCAAAACTATTCATATAAAAATGATTAATACAAAATATAAAGTAAAAATATATAAAACAAATTAACTTGCACATTACCTTTGAAAGGAATCAAAGGTTGGCTGGTGTGAGTGAGTTTCTAAATTGGATTTCACCCAACGGGACGACACACAGAATAGCTTCCCGAAGCAACCACAAGTACCCAGTGCTTTAGCAGTTCGCCGTAAAAGCGAATCTGAAAAGATCGCGGTCATGCTATAAGGTGATGCTGATGGGTGATACAAGGAATATTATAAATGCGCAGGGCACAGTATTACTTGGCCACTAACCTGGGCATGACCCTGCCTGACTGCTGTGTCTGTGTATAGGAGTGTGGCAGATCCCGCTACAATAAATAACCGCGCTGTTCCTGTTTCAAGCTGAATAAAGATGGTGTCGCTAAAGTATTGAGACTCAGCTTTGTGTCTTGGGGTGCAAGACGGGGACTCGCACGTCACAGCACACACACGGTCACAATGCTGTAGTAAACAGTATACGCTCGTACGGATGTTGACTATATGATTGAGGCACGCCGACTGACGATTGCCCACACTCCCGCAGCGAGAGAGAGAAGAACCATCAGCTCAGTTGTGATCACATGACGCTCAGCAGACAAAGCATATACAGACTACTCGTATTGCAAGACCTCGCTCGATTATCAAGTCATAATTTATTAAAAAGTTTGGCTCGTCTTGCAAAACACTCGCAAACCAAGTTACTCGCAATCCAAGGTTTCACTTGTACATGAAAAATGAGAGCCAACTCCTGCTGAAGCTTAACCATCACTTCACTGAGTGAAAAACAAGCAAGTTTTAACCAAACATGCACAGACACAGACAGTCAAAGTAAAGTAAGACTTCTTGTACGTACACAAGCTGCCTTGTTCTAATGTTATTTTCTGTCAGCTGTGCTATTTGGAGGGCAAGTGCATATGCAGTATTACACTGTCAGTGTACAGTATATCTTGTCACTGTAAGCAGTTTGCAATGTTCAAACATACATGTTACCTATTGTAGGTATTGGCTTCAAAAGCTTTGTTGTGAAAAACTGAGATTTGGAACTTTGTGTTATTTGTGCATCTTTATTTTGTAAAGATGTTATTTATCTTTACTCATTTTTTATTTTATTATTTGGAAATAGCAGAATTTGCACATTATTTTATATTATAGTGTGTCTTATTACAACATTTCTAAAAAATAAATCATTTATTATGATCAAACAGTTACTCATTACTTGAGTAGTCTTTTCACCAAATACTTTTTTACTCTTACTTGAGTAATTTTTTGGATGACTACTTTTTACTTCTACTTGAGTAATATTATTTTGAAGTAACGCTACTCTTACTTGAGTACAATTTTTGTCTACTCTACCCACCTCTGCTCACTTGTTATACCTTTTTAATGTGGCTGCAAAACACATGGATTTTTTTCCCGCCGGATTGAAAAGATTTTATAGACTTTTTACATATATGACCCTTTGAAAGTAAATGCAAAGATAGTGTTTAAATATTGTAGGCCTAAAGCTAGGAGATTAAAAGAAAAAGGGGGAAAAAAAGTTATCCAGATAAACAATAAAATAAGACAAGTTCCACCTTAATCAACTTCCACATGTGAAGGGAATTATTTATTATGCATTTTTAATATATTTTTCTATATATTTCAAATTTTTTTATAATTATGTTTACTCATATATTAGATTATATTGCCTGATAGCAGTTGGCAGAAAAGACTACGGGAGACGCTCCTTGGCACACCGTGGTGGAATGAGCCTCTGGCTAAAAGAAAGCACCTCCTGGAGGGGATGGAGGGGATGGAAGGAATATGTAATGATGGCATCCAATTTTGCCATCATCTTCTTTTCCACAACAGCCTCCAGTGTGTCAAGGGTTTGCCCTGTGATGGAGCAGGCTTTCCTCATAAGTTTGTTCAGACATTGTGATCTTTTGGACTCAAGTTGCTTACCCAGGAGACTGCAGCCTAGAACACTACGTATTTTTATCTTTCCACAACTGAAGGGGGTGTGTGTAAATTGCCCACCACAAGCAGGTCAAACTTCGGGTCGCATATCTGTGCTTTAATTGTAATATGTCTGCCTCCTTTCTTCATGCTGCCTTCACTCCTGCTTCTGTTCACCCGCATGATTTAAAATCCATCTAGTGTAACCGTGGAATCCGGTGTTTCAGTTCTAAGCCATGTCTCAGTGAAGCACATGAGACTGCTGAGTTTGTATTCCCTTTTGCTCCTGATCAGTGTTGAAAGCTCACCCTTTTTATTCACTAGCAATCCTAAACTTCCTATTAAAACTGAAGGCAGGTACAGTCTGTACCTTCTTCTCTTGTTGTGATGTCTGGCACCTGCTCTCTCTTTCCAGCATCTATGCAGTAGCCTGGCAATTAGCTCCGATACGCTAGTAAACAAAGGGTGCAGGTCCAGCAGTTCCTGTCATTTAAAAGCAAGTGCAAGTCCTTCCTCACATTTTCTGTTATTAATATATACTGTATATATATATATATATATATATATATATATATAGAGAGAGAGAGAGAGAGAGAGAGAGAGCAAAGGTTTGTATACCTAATGAGCCCCAATTAGGGCAAAACATGCATTATCTATCTTTGTATTTTTTGGCAGGTACTATATTAAATGTCTATGATCTGCTTCTTGCAGAGGGCGTGGCGGATTTTGCCAAGAGCCCAACTAACCCAAATAATCAGATTACGATCAGACCTACGGATATCCACTGGGAGTTGGAATTGGGCACGGGGTTGTTGGGGTTTGTGGGGGCCACAAGGGTGAGCTGGAGAGCCATAATTTCTTGGGCTTCCACCACACCTAGGAGTGCTTCCAGACCTCGCTAACGAGCCACCTGTATTATGTTCAGGTGCAGCATAAAAGGAGCCACCTGCCTTAATTCGAAGAGCCAGTGTCGGGAGGAAGAGGGACGAAGCTTAAGAGAGGAGGACTGAAGACAAGAATACATAGACATAGAGAGAGAGAGAGAGAAGGAAGGTATGTGCTGTATTGTGCTGTTTATTGTACAATTCATAATGTGCTGTAGAGGTCGGAAACTTGAGAAATGTTTTCCATATCACAATAAAAAACATGTGGTTGCCTAGTATATAGATATACTAGCAGAATACCCGCGCTTCGCAGCGGAGAAGTACTGTGTTAAAGAAGTTATGAAAAAGAAAAGGAAAAATTTAAAAAATAACGTAACTTGATTGTTAATGTAATTGTTTTGTCATTGATATGAGTGTTGTTGTCATATCTATCTATATATATATATATATATATATATATATAGCAAAATACCTGCGCTTGGCAGCGGAGAAGTAAAAAGAAAAGGAAAAAATTTTAATAATAACGTAACATGATTGACAATGTAATTGTTTTGTCATTGTCATGAGTGTTGCTGGCATATA
>JANRMT010062854.1:94705692-94746357 GCA_026402145.1 Polypterus bichir lapradei | reverse complement strand
ATATATATATATATATATATATATATATATATATATATATTTATATAGATAGAGAGAGAGAGAGAGAGAGAGAGAGATGACAACAACACTCATATCAATGACAAAACAATTACATTAACAATCATGTTACGTTATTTTTAAAATATTTCCTTTTCTTTTTCATAACTTCTTTAACACACTACTTCTCCGCTGCGAAGCGTGGGTATTCTGCTAGTCTATACTAATAAAAGGCAAAGCCCTCACTCACTCACTCACTCACTCACTCACTCATCACTAATTCTCCAACTTCCCGTGTAGGTGGAAGGCTGAAATTTGGCAGGCTCATTCCTTATAGCTTACTTACAAAAGTTGGGCAGGTTTCATTTCGAAATTCTACGCGTAATGGTCATAACTGGAACCTATTTTGTCGCCCATATACTGTAATAGACTGCAGCTCGATGGCCGTGGGAGGCAGAGTTGCGTCTCACATCGTCACGCCTCCCACGTAATCACGTGAACTGACTGTGACCGCAGTACGTAGAGAACAAGGCAGAGCTCCAAAGAGCGCTGAAGAAAAGACGTTTTACACAATTGAGAAGGCAGAAAAAGAATATCAAGCAAGTGACGCATACAAGCATATTCATAAGTGCAGCTACTGCGAAAACAAAGCACGGTGTAAACCGTAAGTTTAAATTAAGTTTGTAGACACGCTACTTAAATTAAGTTCATAGACAGGCTGCCGCTGGCGTTTGTCATGCCACGACTTGCACGATATTCGCGGGATACAAGTTTAATGAGAGGACGCAGGGTATAAACGAGAGTTTTGATCACTTTCTAACTAAGTTACAATTGCTGGTGAAGGACTGTGCTTATGCAAATTTCGAGAGACTGTGTTTGTGGGGGGGATTGACAGTTAAGGGGGGGGGAAGTTACGTCAGCATCTCCCCTCCCATTTACTTCATTTCGCTCTGAGCTGAGCTCCGCAGCTAACGCGGTCTTGCGGAAGCAACTTTGTGACGCTGCCACCAAATACTCACAGAAAAATCCACAAGTTAATACACACGCTCTCTCTAGGGCTTCTCCACACTCTGAATCCTCCAGGCACTACTGAGCATAATCTAATTTTGAGGATTGGGACACCAATAATATTACTGAAAACCTTACAGCCACCGAGACTTTGTAACGGCACGAGACTTCAGGTCACGTGTCTGCAAAAGAACCTAATTGAGGCAACTGTTTTTACTGGCGGTTGCTCAGGGGAGAGAGTTTGTATTCCTCGCATCCCCGTTACACCCTCTGATCTCCCATTTCAATTCAAATGCCTCCAATTTCCAGTAAGGCTCTGCTTCGCGATGACAATTGATAAGTCTCAGGGACAGACCCTACAAAAGGTTACATTGATAATCATGTTACGTTATTTTTAAAATGTTTCCTTTTCTTAGCACAAGCACAGCTAAGAAGCTTCAATGCATGTGCTCCATAACGCGTTAAAAAAATAACGCATTTAATCACACTTTGCATTCCAAGCAAAGGGGAGCTTTTGTCAATGCATGATTTCCTGGTACATCGATTACATTGATGCATACATCAGAGCTACAAAAATGGAAGAGTCTGAAGAAAGCGCGTTGCTAGGACTGATCGGAGGCAAATTTCATTTCGAAAGACTACCGGCGGAAGCCTTGATAAAAGCGTGGTTTTGTGCAAACTGTGCCAAAAGGAGTTTGCATACCACCAACGCACTTCAACCTTACGGTACCATCTAAATGCAAAACATGTTACAGCGAGCACAGAAACAGTGTATGATGTTAGCACTACCAGTACGAGTTCGAGTACTAACAAAAGGTGTCGGCAGCCCAAACCTGATGAAATGACTGGACCAAAATTCGTAAGTCAACATCGGTCAAACTTACAAATTCTCTCGCAAAATGGATTGCTTTGGACTGTAGACCACTAACAGTAGTGGAAGATAGGGGGTTGGAAAATGTGCTACAGTTAGCGTCAGGTTATCCAACTTTCCAACTGCTGTGCCGAAAGACTATTTCAAGTAAAATTCAACAGCTTTATGACGCTGAAAAGCAAGCAAATTTAGATGCATTACAGAAAGCGGACTTTGTGGCTCTTACTGGGGCTCATTGGACTTCCGTGACCGTTAGTAATTTTAATTACAATCTAATTACAGAATGTTCAATGATCACACTGTTTTAGCCTAATGTACTAAATAATTTTGGCTAAGGTTACTCGGAGTTTTAAGGTGAAGCTGGTCAAATTACCTTTTATGTTTCTGCCTTAACTGCACTTTATGTTGAAATTTTTGTTATTATTATTTAAAGACAATGCCATTCTGAACATGTACTTAAAGTACTTAGAATACCACTTTATTTTTAAGTCCGCCCAATTTTAGCCAGGGATGATATTTTTGTTTCTGTTTTTAACTGAAATGCAGTTTAAATGCATTTTTTTTTTTCAGAAATTAAAAGACCTTGAGTTTACAATATTCATGTCTATTATTTGATTCTGTCGCCCACTAAAACCCTTTTAAATGAAAAAAAACATTTGCGCTTTGGGACAAATTTTCTTGTGTGATTGCATGCGATTAATCAAGATTAATTAATTACAAAGCCTCTAATTAATTAGATTAATTTTTCGAGTCCCACCCCTAATATATATATATGTAGATATGTATAGGGCGGCACGGTGGCGCAGTGGTAGCGCTGCTACCTCGCAGTTAGGAGACCCGGGTTCACTTCCTGGGTCCTCCCTGTGTGGAGTTTGCATGTTCTCCCTGTGTCTCTCCGGGCGCTCTGGTTTCCTCCCACAGTCCAAAGACATGCAGGTTAGGTGGATTGGAGATTCTAAATTGGCCCTAGTGTGTGCTTGGTGTGTGGGTGTGTTTGTGTGTGTCCTGCAGTGGGTTGGCACCCTGCCCAGGATTGGTTCCTGCCTTGTGGCAGGAGCAGACCCCTGTGTTCAGATTCAGTGGGTTGGAAAATGGATGGATGGATAGATGTGTATATATATAGATATGTATGTGGATGTATGTATATATGTGGATGTATGTCTGTGTATATATATGTATATTTATACATCTATGTATATATGTGTGTGTATATATATTTGTGTGTGTGTGTATATATATATATATATATGGCAGCAACACTCATCACAATGACTAAACAATTACATTGTCAATCGTGTTACGTTATTATTTAAATGTTTCCTTTTCTTTTTCATTATTTCTTTAACACACTACTTCTCCGCTGTGAAGCGGAGGTATTTTGCTAGTAGTCTATAACCCTTCTTAACACTTTAAAGCACAAGACATATAATATAATAAAATCACATTCCACTACAAGGATATGGAAGGAAACCCCTTATTCACTCTGAAAGAATGTATAAACTCCACATAAGTTTAAACTGCAAGAACAGGCATAGTATCTCTCAAAATTTTATAGAAAACGCTTTCCTTAAAAACACTATTTCTGCTGTATCCATGGAAAACCAAACCCAGTTCTGGAACTCCACCTGACTTACTGGTAGTGGGACTTGATCTTCTGTATTTCCCAGGATATAAAATTTATCATTATCAACTTAGGTGTTCTAACTAATTGTTAAGAAATCTTTGATACTTGTAATTACATTTTTCTGCATATGTTTTTGTATTCATCAGCTTTCTGACTGTACATCAATGTATTCCTTTTAATCACCAGTCATATCAGTCCCATTTAAAACAAAGAGAGTCTGACCAATTAGATAACACAATAATTGTGTCTATGGCAGCCTGCCTGCCAGCAAGCATACACTCCACAAAAGATCACCTTATGTAAAGGCAAAACACAAGGAGCACAGAACCTCAAGCTAAATAAGAGTGTGTTTAAATGCTACATTTGTTAATAATTGCACAGCAGTCCGATGATAAAAACAGACTTTGTAGGCAGTGGTTTGCATTCATTTCCTTTTTTTACCTTTCCTCTATGATGTGAGTCACTGTATCAGTGTAGACAAAAGATGTGTTCATGCATTGTAACACCAGCCTTATAGGAGAAAATTTAAAAATACCAAAAAGAAATATAATTAAACAGACTACTCATTAATGCTTTTGCACTCACACAATGAAATAGCAGAGGGATGGTTCCAGGGATAGTGGTAGTTGTGGAATTTAACTATACTGATACACCTGCCAAACCAAAGCATAAGTGAATGTACACAGTGAATATGGAGCATCAGAATTGTTTGGCCAAAAAGATGTGTAAAAACATTGTGGGAGACAATCGTCAGTTTGAGTTGTTGATTAGCTCCCTCTTTAATCTGCAATGGAATTCAGTCCCTCATTGACATTTTAAAGAAACTTAATGTCCCTTAGAGACTTCTTCACTGAATCATTTGCTTCTTGAAAGCAACATCCTCACAGAGATCAATGTCAGTAATGATGATCTCCTTGTATATAGGTCCATGTGGCAGAAGGAGATGGAGTGTGGAAGTAGCATTGTTTGCACCAAAAAACTAGCTCCAGTCTAACAAAATGGGTTTAGCTAAGGATAGAGTAACAGTCTTACTGTTCACCCTCTGGTCGTTGTTCCGAGTGTCAACTGGATGATAATATGCACACAAGATCACCTCCCACCCTACCCAGAAGGGGTGGGTTAGGGTTGATTTCACCCTACAGTATTTTTAGTCAACCAACGGGAAACATGTGTACCAAGTTTCATGAAAACCGCTCCAGCTGTTCGGAAGCGATGCTGGAACATACATACAGTACATACAGTATCCCACAAAAGTTAGTACACCCCTCACATTTTTGTAAATATTTTATTATATCTTTTCATGGGACAACACTGAAGATATGACACTTTGACACAATGTAAAGTAGTCAGTGTACAGCTTGTATAACAGTGTAAATTTGCTGTCCCTTCAAAATAACTCAACACACAGCCATTAATGTCTAAACCACTGGCAACAAAAGTGAGTACACTCCTAAGTGAAAAATGTCCAAGTTGTGCCCAAAGTGTCAATATTTTGTGTGGCCACCATTATTTTCCAACACTGCCTTAACTCTCTTGGGCATGGAGTTCACTAGAGCTTCACAGGTTGCCACTGGAATCCTCATCCGCTCCTCCATGACGACATCACGTAGCTGGTGGATGTTAGAGACCTTGTGCTCCTAAACTTCAGTTTGAAGATGCCCCACAGATGCTCAATAGGGTTTAGGTCTGGAGACATGCTTGGCCATTCCAGCACCTTTACCTTCAGTTTCTTTAGCAAGGCAGTGGTGGTCTTGGAGGTGTGTTTGAGGTCATTATCATGTTGCAATACTGCCCTGCGGCCCAGTTTCTGAAGGGAGGGGATCATGCTCTGCTTCAGTATGTCACAGTACATGTTGGCATTTATGGTTCCCTCAATGAATTGTAGGTCCCTAATGCCGGCAGATCTCATGCAGCCCCAAACCATGACACTCCCACCACCATGCTTGATTGTAGGCAAGACACATTTGTCTTTGTACTCCTCACCTGGTTGCCGCCACACACACTTGACACCATCTGAACCAAATAAGTTTATCTTGGTCTCATCAGACCACAGGACATGGTTCCAGTAATCCATGTCCTTAGTCTGCTTGTCTTCAGCAAACTGTTTGCGGACTTTCTTGTGCATCATCTTTAGAAGAGGCTTCCTTCTGGGACGACAGCCATGCAGACCAATTTGATGCAGTGTGCGACGCATGGTCTGAGCACTGACAGGCTGACCCCTGCCATGTAGTTGACCATATAAATGATAATATTTCAGTTCGGTTACTCAAATCTGTCATACATCAATACTAAGAGTTTAACACAGGAAAAAATAATATCAACAAGTAATCTCACTCTAATGAAAGCTGCCAAGTTTGGTCTCTTAGGTTTTGATTGTTTCTTTCAATTTAATTTTGGAAAGTGGAAAAATGTTTCCCGAATTCTGTATTTGATGATAGCTGAAAATTCCAGTATTATCTGTTTCAGAAACTGTGGCCTCCTGTAGTAAAGCCTTGATATGTCTATGTTTTCTAGTAACAGACCCTGCAACAGAGGCAGTTTTCTTAAGTGGCCATAACTTCACAATTTCCACATATGCACCACCAATCACCACTTCTTTGTTGCATCGCTGTACCATTCTGTTACATATTTGCTCTTTTTGTTCTGCCCACCTCTCTGTTCTTTTCTCTTTGAACTGTTGGATCTCCTCATCAGTATATTCAGGATCCTACAAATACAGGTCTGTGATGCTAAATGTATTCTTGTCTTCATAATCTGACATTTTGCTGATTTAAAACAATAGCTTATTTGTCTAAATCCTAAAAAAAAAAACCTGTCAGAAAGTAGCAGATTTTCATAATGAAAGTGGTGTGTGTGTGGCATTTTCAACATGAGATACAAGAAACCACACTATTGGCAGTTGAAAGAAAAGGAGACATATGCCAAGTTGAAGTGCAGAGATGGTTTTCTTTTAAAATGGCCAAAACACACTAATAGTAGATTTATTTATTTAATTCCTTTCTAAAGTGACATGGATGCACTGTTTTACAATACTTGAGCAATCCCAAGACACAAATTAATATCTGATAACATTCTTGCCTTAAAAAATGGGCATATTTGGTAAGTTTAAGCTGTTTTTTACATGTTTGGACACAGGTTACCATAAGTCCTATTGTATGATGAAAGAACCAGAGTTGTCAGGTCCTTAAAACATGTATTGCTCAAGGAAAGCTTAAACAATCACAATTGAGCTGACCCAAAAAAATAGCCCAATACCTGAATTTGACAAAATGACACACCTGAAAGTGTGTCCATCAAAGCCCGGCCAGGGGGAGTCCCCACAGAGATATTTCAGAGTGATGAAATGGGTATATACCACCACACAACAGGGATTGGCTGGGTGCTAACTGGGGAATGTACAACTGTAAAGAACATTTACAAGTGCAAACAGTACCGCAAGGAGTGATAAATATGGTATAAATGGGGTGGAGGGGGTATTAAAAATAGTCCAGAATGCTACACTATTTAAAAAAAAACTACCACTAAAAAAAGGAACCCACAAATACCACTTTTTCCTGTGGCAAACAGTAAAAAATAGTCAATTTGGATGAGAAAACCATGATTTCACTTATTACATATCTGCTCAAGCCTGAATTCTTTTCAGGGTCTAACTGTAATTATTTTGAAAACTCTAAGGTATCTGTTTCTTTCTAGTTTGCATGATCTCCATATTTTCATATGAGTTTTGTCCTGCGACTCTGCTTTACTCAACAGTTCAAATGTATACAATCACGAAAACTGATGCTTTAAAATTGCCAAATATTTTATGTACAGTAGTTCCTGTATTTTTTGTTTTTGGACTTGTGCATTTAACTGCTGTGTTAAACTTTGGCTCACTATGACCCAAAACGTGATTAAGCAAGTAGTGAAAATAACTGGAATGAAAATCCTTTGTATAAATCCTTTATATAAATAAAAAAGGCAAGAGATTGCAAGGATTAAAAACACGACCATGAAGACCCAGTAAGAAAAAATCCTGCACAATGAAAGAGATCCAAATTGGCAAAAGAAGATATGAAAAAGCAGTGCCCAGTAGAATGCTAAATAATCTGTCAGGCATGCTTCATGTAGGAGCGTCACTGAAAGAGAGAAAGTGACAGAGAGAGACAGCAAAGCAATCTACGACAAACACATACCAGTCCCCAAGAATGCAAAAAGCAGTCAACAAAGTCAAAGAAAATCAACAGAGGGCTGATAAAAGATCTGTATGCTAGTGTGGGACAGTACATGATTCCAAGCCAGGAGAAGAGAGACAGTTTTGACTTTAAAAATGAAAAAGGGCTGCAGGACAGTCATCATATTGCAGCCCTTTAGGGAGAAGTAACCAGGCCATGAATAGAAGGTATGGAAATGTGTTTTCCATTTTAAGGATAAGATCAGTATTTTTCAAGTCAAAGTTATTTCTTAACAATCATGGTATATATTTGTTTACCACATGAAATTGAACCCTAGAATGAAGCATACAGTATTTTATACATTTAAAAAAATAAGTAGCCCAGTGTTGCGTTTTATAATGGAGCGAATTGGTACTGGGCTCTCAACGTAAAATGACTTACCAAATACATGCACTTTGAAGCAGCAAAGACTTTGATTCAAGAAAACATGACTTCCACATTTCTGAGATATAGAACTAATAAAGGTGATTACACATTCTAGATAGTAGTTTCTTGAGGTAAATATATGTTTCTTGGTCGTTTTTTTCTGGTCACTGGGGGGGGGCATGTTGGTGCTGTACGTGGAGTTTTGACAGCACTATCCCACTACCACACCTTGCCAAGCAATATCTGCTAATTATTCTATTTATGCTTCTGCAATTCTATATCTTGAATGGTTTGGTTTTGCCATGGTTTGTAAAAAGAGACAGATGCATGCTCAAATAAAAACCTGTATTATTATTTTACATAGACTACATAGTGTGATTCACACTGAGTGACAGCAGAGTGAAAAGTGTTTTATTGTATTTTGTACACGTAACAATAAATCTGAGCCAAACTGATTACACTGCATTTTGTATTTAATAAAATCCATAGATTTTCCATTTAAAAAAGCCAAGCCACATGCACTTAGCACTTTCTGTGGCAGTCATGTAAACACACAATAAAAAAAAACTAGAAAAATGCAGTGTATGTGACAGAGCCGAACAACTAGGAAACAGATTCAAGCATCACAAACCTATTATAAAATTTTTAACACATGATGAGTCGTTCTTCCTGAGGATATGGTAATTAAAGAACTAAGGACAACAACTTTTATTGAGTAAATTGATACTCATTAATACCAATCAATCCATAAATTCACATGAAATGACAGCTCTGTGCTACCGCTTTGCCTTTTAGTAAAACATCTGTATTAAACTTACTATAGTTCAATCTGATTAAAAAGTAAGCAAAGTAAATGTATGCCTATAATGTTTACTCTGTTCTTGTTGCTTGATTGTGTGCTGCATAGCTGCTCAGTATTTCTCTCACTAGCCAACTGAAGAACACAAGTGCATTAGCATTCCAGCAGAAGCAGGCAATATCTTTGTTAGTTTTAGTTATGGCCACTAAATCAGCTTCTGCATAGTGAAAGACTGTAAGCAATCATGTTATTTTTTTCAGTCATTAAAAAATATTATTGTCTAGTTGTCTACAGAACTGATAGAGCAATTCACATCTGAGTATCAACATTCAGTGTCAGTAATGGCACTTGATGATGACTTTCTGAGGTGAATCCATGCCCCTGAACTTTGAAGAGTACCGTGGACGAAGACAAGTAGCAAAGAGAAGGGCATGACTGGTCTCCTTTTAAAATGGCTGACTCTCACAACACTTTTTCTTTTTGCTGTTTTATTTCTCTTTTTAAGACAGCATGAATATGCTGTTTTACAATATGTGTGCGATCTCAAGACATGGATCACATTTTTAACTTATACATTTGTATGTTTTCCTCACTTTATTCCCAACAAAAGAAGACTTATTATGTCCAAATCTTATTGAAGAGTTTCATCCCGAAGGGTTAACAAGAGAAGAAATGAGTACACAGGCAATCCTATCACCGAGTAACTTGTTGATCGGTTACATGGCCTATTGGTTAAATGCGTATCAATAGACTATGCTGAAACAGTTGATGGTGATGGTGCGGAAGATGAAAATGTCAACTTACAACCCCAATTCCAATGAAGTTGGGACGTTGTGTAAAACGTAAATAAAAACAGAATACAATGATTTGCAAATTCTTTTCAACCTATGTTCAATTGCATACACTACGAAGACAAGATATGTAATGTTCAAACTGATAAACTTTATTGTTGTTTTGCAAATCTTCACTCATTTTGAATTTGATGCCTGCAACACGTTCCAAAAAACCTGGGACAGGGGCAGCAAAAGACTAGCAAAGTTGAGGAATGTTCAAAAAACACCTGTTTTGAACATTCCACAGGTGAACAGGTTAATTGGAAACAGGTGTTTGTCATGATTGGGTATAAAAGCAGCATCCCCAAAAGGCTCAGTCGTTCACAAGCACGGATGGGGCGAGGTTCACCACTTTGTGAACAACTGCGTGGGCAAATAGTCCAGCAGTTTAAGAACAACGTTTCTCAATGTACAATTGCAAGGAATCTAGGGATTTCGTCATCTACTGTCCATAATATCATCAAAAGATTCAGAGAATCTGGAGAAATCTCTGCACGTAAGCGGCAAGGACGAATACCAATACTGGATGCCCGTGACCTTCGATCCCTCAGGCAGCACTGCATTAAAAACCAACAACATTCTGTAAAGGATATTACCATGTGGGCTCAGGAATACTTCAGAAAACCATTGTCAGTTAACACAGTTCGTCGCTACATCTACAAGTGCAAGTTAAAACTCTACCATGCAAAGCGAAAGCCATATATCAACAACAACAACAACAACAACAACATTTATTTATATAGCACATATTCATACAAACAGTAGCTCAAAGTGCTTTACATAATAAAGAATAGAAAAATAAACACAATATGAAAACAAAATAAATCAGCATTAATTAACATCGAATAAGAGTAAGGTCCAATGGCCAGGGGGGACAGAAAAAACAAAATAAAAACTCCAGATGGCTGGAGAAAAAAAAATAAAATCTGTAGGGATTCCAGACCATGAGACCGCCCAGTCCCCACTGGGCATTCTACCTAACATAAATGAAACAGTCCTCTTTGGATTTAGGGTTCTCACGGAAAGGCTTGATGATGACAACACCCAGAAACGCCGCCAGCTTCTCTGGGCCGGAGCTCATCTGAGATGGACTGACGCAAAGTGGAAAAGTGTGCTGTGGTCTGACGAGTCCACATTTCAAATTATTTTTGGAAATCATGGACGTCGTGTCCTCCGGGCCAAAGAGAAAAAGGACCATCCGGATTGTTATCAGCGCAAAGTTCAAAAGCCAGCATCTGTGATGGTATGGGGGTGTGTTAGTGCCCATGGCATGGGTAACTTGCAAAACTGTGAAGGCACCATTAATGCTGAAAGGTACATACAGGTTTTGGAGCAACATATGCTGCCATCTAAGCAACGTCTTTTTCAGGGACGTCCCTGCTTATTTCAGCAGGACAATGCGAAGCCACATTCTGCATGTGTTACAACAGCATGGCTTCGTAGTAAAAGAGTGTGGGTACTAGACTGGCCTGCCTGCAGGCCAGACCTGTCTCCCATTGAAAATGTGTGGCGCATTATGAAGCGCAAAATACGACAACGGAGACCCCGGACTGTTGAGCAACTGAAGTTGTACATCCAGCAAGAATGGGAAAGAATTCCACCTACACAGCTTCAACAATTAGTGTCCTCAGTTCCCAAACGCTTATTGAGTGTTGTTAAAAGGAAAGGTGATATAACACAGTGGTCAACATGCCCTTGTCCCAGCTTTTTTGGAACATGTTGCAGGCATCAAATTCAAAATGAGTGAAGATTTGCAAAACAACAATAAGGTTAATCAGTTTCAACATTCGATATCTTGTCTTTGTAGTGTATTCAATTGAATATAGATTGAAAAGGATTTGAAAATCATTGTATTCTGTTTTTATTTACGTTTTACACAGCGTCCCAACTTCATTGGAATTGGGGTTGTACAATATCCCGTAGAATATCTACAACCGTTAACACCATCCAGTCTTCCACCGGCCAAATTACTATTGAAAGGAGGATGTATCGTAGTGTTATTGTGGAATTTAAGTATGAGTGATGGGCTATGCAGTAGGACAAGATTAATTGTATTCAAAATTGGTCGAACAATTCTGACATGTAAAATTTTAACAGGCGACAAGAAAGGTAATGTAGTACATCTTCTACGGATAACATTAGACACCAAAGGAGATCTTGATATGCCATTCATATTAAAACATTTACAGTTTCCCTTTAGAATAGCTTTTGCTATGACAATTAACAAATCACATACATTTAAAAAAGTTGGTTTATTTATTAGAGAGAAAGGAATAATATTCACTCACGGGCAGTTATACCTTGTGTTGTCACAATGTACTGTAAGTCCAAACACAGAATCAAAATTCAATGCGATATTGATGAAAAGTGAATTCCAAATATTGTTTTTACTGAAGTTTTGCAGTAAAAGTGTAAGTTTAAAAAGTATTTGCATGTTAATTTCAAAGCCAAACACAATGAAAACGTAAAATGCAAAGAATACCTCTAACACAACATGAAACATAATTTTCGTCCAATTTATTATGTTTTACTATTTTTTACTATGGTTAATTAATCACTGTAATGTAAAATAGTTAGTTATATTATGCATATGTAACAATTCCCATGAAAATAACAATCTGTTTAAATTGTACATCCGCCTCCCCATATGCGAGGGGCAGAGCCACAAAGTGGCTAGCACATAGCGCCCGCCCGGGGGTTGGCGAGTGAAGCCAGCAGGGTGTAGAGCCCCCTAGTTTTTTAAAATTTCTAAATTATGCCTCACTTTAGATTGCAATTTCATGTTGCAAATTAATTTATGCCAATTAATTTATGTGAAGAAAAAACTTTGACTTGAAAAATACTAAACATATCTTTTAAGTAGAACCCGCCCTTTAATGCCTACAGAAGGCACAAGTGCAAAGACATCAAAAGCCACAAGATGCCTGGTGTCATTCATAGTAACCAAGATCTGATTTGGGCTTGTCTAGATAAGACAATAGAATAGGCTTTAAAACTACCTTGATCACAAAGTCAAATTGAACATAAAGTCATGGCCTAAAATAGTGCAAGTGCTCACTGGAGGAAGAAAAAGACCAGGAAGAGAGAGAGGGAGAAACAGGTGGAACGTGGTGTGTGGTAGGTGGGCAAATGAGCAAGCAAGCCCCTCCCCAGATAAATAAGCTATTATAGCAGATATTTGGTTTGCTTCTCTTTGTTTTGCACTACTGTATGTGTTCCACTTTTCGTGAATTTCACTTTTGTGTTTTTATAATAAAACAGTCTTTTTTATACTTTTAGTCTCCCTCTTCTACACTAGAAAATCATTGTGGTGCCATTACCAACATGCAAGAAAAAATAGTGTATATGCAGTGCACACGAGCAAGAATCCATATCTGCTGCATCAGTCAACAAAATCAGTTTGTTTGACTGATATCTGTATTATGAAGTGTAAACTCCATTGATACTAACTTATTCTGTGTGCACACATTATGCCAACAACCTTTTAAAGAGCCCTGCCTAAATGATTCAATAGAAATGTATTTCTGCTGGCACCTATTGGGGCTATCCTGTTTTGTGGTGAAAGGAAGAAAATAAATTGTCATGAAACAACATGATTTGAAGCATATTGATAACCTGAGTAATTATTCAGACACCGGGATAAAATATTAACGAGAAAAAGCAGTCCCCAGAAGGAGCAAGTGCAACAATACGTGCATCTCAATTGAACTCAGAAATATGACAAATTCTTTCCTATAGAATATAAGAGAAGGCAGCTTCTAAACATAATTCTGCAGGAATTGATTTGTTTTTATTATTAAAATTCAATAAATATGCAGACATTGTTGCTGTGGTTTGCTGTTGTTACCATATTGCACACAGATAACACTAAAAATAATAATAATAGGCTACTACATTCCCATGGTAACCAAGTGCTATAGTCTGCTGACTGAAAATCAAGTCTCTGTCAGAACATATAAGAGCCATTATTTCTGTGTTTATGAACAGTTTTCCCTCCAGGATGTTAGAGATGTTCACCTTCAAATTCAGCACAGGGAGAAAAAAATGTAATATGATACATGTACACATTTTAAAATAACCGCTCAGAGAAGCGTATAAATAAAATTGTTTCTGATGTGTGGCTTTTTTTCCCCCTTAACCTCTGCCAGTTGAATAGCATCAGTGGGACATGGTATACAGTCTGTTTCATGAGCTCTGCTTCTCTGGGGTAAACCAGCAATGTCATTCTGCACATGTGGCCCTTGAAGATTGGCCTGCATATTCAGTTGTTTATTACGACTTTCATTATGTTCTAAAATATATTGCCATTTGCTATGAACACTAAGCTATAAGAAATCAGGAATTACAATAATCACATTACAAGCAGTGAAGAGGAACCCATGTTAGTCAACAAACAATGCTAACTAAAGATATCCTGCATGTTTTAGTATTTTAATGGTTAGTTCTGATCATTAATGCACCTGGGGCAGAATTCAAACCCATATGTAAGGGCCTTTCAGAATTGCTTATTCAGCTTTATCCAGACTAGACCACATGAAACTTTCATTTTTGAGTTAAGGTCATACAAATTGACTGAGCAGAGGAACAAAGAAATTGTAAACACATAGGCTTGTGCTCTGCCCAAAGCTGTTTAAGCCCCAGGGTCCCAGAATTGGACTATGTACATAGTGAAAGTTACGTTATGTTTTATAGAGTATACAGAACATATGAAAGCTTGTTATTTGTTTGTAGGGGAAAATTGTAGGATGTTTTTCTTTCCAAAATTTATCTTCTAGCCCACCCTGTGCAGGGCTGAGTACCACTGCTTGTGTTTGTCTGGTATGCAAATCCAAAGCATTGAATTTATCTCCACCATATTTTGCATAGGTTCCCTATTTCTATATGAGAACACCATAGGTTGTGTTTTGTTCTGAAATTTACACTAGTTGGTTTCCACACCCCAAGCAGCACCAGGTATCACTGCTAAAGACTGATGGGGATGCAAAATCACTAACCTATTTTCTGAGAAGCCCGCAGAAGAAGTGTTAGATTACTTTTGCTTCAGTGCCAAAAGTTCCGACCCATCCGGTCCACCAGCTATTTAAAGAGATGCTATCCCAGGAGCTTGCATTTGATTCTGGAATGTGATTTTTAGGAGGACCTTTCCACCACAGAGAAGCATTTTTCAAGCTGTTGAAGAGATATATGAGCTGGCAACATATGCCAAATGTACTTCTCTGTTTTTTTTTTAAATATTGAAAATGTTGTCCTCTTGAGCACCAAATCTTTATCTTTTACATTGTGTTCCACTTGAATTACACATATATGTATGTTTGTATTTAAATGTTGTCATAGAGGGCCAGGTGCCTTGTCCGACCGGGACACCTCTGCTATGGAAGGACCAGGGGAGCCAGTGTGGACAGAACACTACCTCCCCCTGGGTGGCAGCCGTACCTCGGATTCCCGCAGGGCTTCTTGGGAAATGGAGTCTGATACAGCCATGTTGGGTTCTGGGGGCTCCACCAGGGGGCACAGCAGCTCCTGAGCCCGTGTGGGTGGTTCTTCCACACCCAGAAGTGCTGCTGGAAGTAGGGCAACAAGCACCTGAAGCTCTTCCGGGTGCCTTGTATAAAGGACCAGTGGACAGTACTTGGGGAGCCTGAGTCAGGTGGAAGGTGGACAAAGCTTGCCAAGGAGGAGTGGAGGAGTAAAAAGAAAAGAGAAAGTATTATTGTATAACGTGCTTTTGTGTTTGTGGGACTGAGTTGTGCCTGTGGGAAACGGGGAAGGTGTTTCCCACATGGTGAATAAAAATAAAAGCATTGTTTGTTTTTGTAAGTGTATCAGTGTCTGTCTGTGTCGGGTTGGGTGGCTGGCACACCCCCTAGAGTTGTTAATATGTATATATATATATATATATATATATATATATATTAACAAAGGCACTATATAGGTGCCTGACCCGACACAGATGGACACAGAGGCACGTATAAAAACACAAAGACTTTATTTTTCTTCACCCATGGGCGCACGTCTTCCCCATGACCCATAGGCAATACACAGTCCCACAAAACACCAGTCCAACACACAGCAACACCACCTTTCTTCCCTTACCACCACTCCTTCCCAAGCTTCATCTCCTTCCTCCCAACTCTGGCTCAACAAGTGGTGATGGCTGGGCCCTTTTATAGCCCACCCCGAAGCGTTCCAGGTGATTAACCACCTGGCCCTATTTGCACTTCCGGGTGGGGCTGAAGACTCGTCCAGCCAGGCTGTTGGAAGAAGACAGCCCCCCCCTAGCGGCCACCCCGGGCCCCAACCAGGCTGTGGAGGACTCCATCTCCCATGGAGCCCTGCGGGTGGTTGGGGAATCACCGTCGGCCAGGGAGTCTGCCACCAAGCATCCTGGGGGAGGTATTGGAATGCCCATGGCGGCTCCCCCGGAACATAAGCAACAGGGGCGTCCCTGCCAGGCATGGGACCCGGCTGTCCTTCACAATATATATATATATGTATATATACAACCCCAATTCCAATGAAGTTGGGACGTTGTGTAAAACATAAATAAAAACAGAATGCAATGATATGCAAATCCTTTTAAACCTATATTCAATTGAATACACTACGAAGACAAGATATCTAATGTTCAAACTGATAAACTTTATTGTTATTTTGCAAATCTTCACTCATTTTGAATTTGATGCCTGCAACACATTCCAAAAAAGCTGGGACAGGGGCAGTAAAAGACTAGGAAAGCTGAGGAATGTTCAAAAAACACCTGTTTTGAACATTCCACAGGTAAACAGGTTAATTAGAAACAGGTGTTTGTCATGATTGGGTATAAAAGGAGCATCCCCAAAAGGCTCAGTGGTTCACAAGCAAGGATGGGGCGAGGTTCACCATTTTGTGAACAACTGCATGGGCAAGTAGTCCAGCAGTTTAAGAACAACGTTTCTCAACGTACAATTGCAAGGAATCTAGGGGTTTCATCATCTACTGTCCATAATATCATCAAAAGATTCAGAGAATCCGGAGAAATCTTTGCCCGTAAGCAGCAAGGACGAATACCAACATGCCTGTGACCTTCAATCCCTCAGGCGGCACTGCATTAAAAACTGACATCATTCTGTAAAGGATATTACCACATGGGCTCAGGAATACTTCAGAAAACCATTGTCAGTTAACACAGTTCGGCGCTACATCTACAAGTGCAAGTTAAAACTCTTCCATGCAAAGCGAAAGCCATATATCAACAACACCCAGAAATGCCGCCAGCTTCTCTGGGCTCGAGCTCATCTGAGATGGACTAACACAAAGTGGAAAAGTGTGCTGTGGTCTGACAAGTCCACATTTCAAATTGTTTTTGGAAATCATGGACATCATGTCCTCCCGGCCAAAGAGGAAAAGGACCATCCGGATTGTTATCAGCATCTGTGATGGTATTGGGGTGTGTTAATGCCCATGGCATGGGTAACTTGCACATCTGTGAAGGCACCATTAATGCTGAAAGGTACATACAAGTTTTGGAGCAACATATGCTGCCATCCAAGCGACGTCTTTTTCAGGGACGTCCCTACTTATTTCAGCAGGACAATGCAAAGCCACATTCTGCATGTGTTACAACAGCGTGGCTTCGTAGTAAAAGAGTGTGGGTACTAGACTGGCCTGCCTGCAGGCCAGACCTGTCTCCCTTTGAAAATGTGTGGCGCATTATGAAGCGCAAAATACGACAACGGAGACCCCAGACTGTTGAGCAACTGAAGTTGTACATCAGGCAAGAATGGGAAAGAATTCCACCTACACAGCTTCAACAATTAGTGTCCTCAGTTCCCAAACGCTTATTGAGTGTTGTTAAAAGGAAAGGTGATATAACACAGTGGTAAACATTCCCCTGTCCCAGCTTTTTTGGAACATGTTGCAGGCATCAAAATCAAAATGAGTGAAGATTTGCAAAACAACAATAAAGTTTATCAGTTTGAACATTCGATATCTTGTCTTTGTAGTGTATTCAGTTGAATATAGGTTTAAAAGGATTTGCAAATCATTATATTCTGTTTTTATTTACATTTTACACAACGTCCCAACTTCATTGGAATTGGGGTTGTGTATATATATATAGTGGCAGGCTGCTGGAACCCTGGACCAGGAGGGGACAATACCTCTCCTGAGCCACAAGAGGGCCACCGTCAGGGGGCACCTGGAGGATCACGGAGCCTTGGAATGCAGCACTTCTGCTACACTCAGAGAAGATTCCAGGCATGCCTGGAGTGCTTCCAGGTGCTCATGCAGCACTTCCGTCACATCAGAATGTGCCGCTGGAAGGTAATTATGGACCACCTGGAGCACATCCGGGGCATGATTAAAGGGGCGGTCTTACTCCATTGGACGTGCCGGAGTCGGGAGGAGGGAGACGGAGCTTGTGTGTGGAGGAGTAAAGGCAGCAGAAAGAGAAGAAGAGTGAAGAAAGAAGGGACTGAGTTTGGGCTGATTAGAGCATTGTGAGGTGTTGTGAAAAAGAGAAGGGAATAAACGTGTGTGCTTTGGACATTTGATGTCATGTCTGCTGTGTATATATATATATATATATATATTGCTCATATCTATCTTCAGGACATGCAGAATCATAATTAAATGAAAATAAATGAGAGGAAAATACAGGTCAAATTCCATTACAATAAATATATTTACAACAAAATTTTCATTACAATTAAGTATTTTTATGATCCCGACAGTTTCCCCATATGACAGAGTCTATAGAAATCTTGTTACTATGAAAAGCATTCAGCAGATAGTTTCATTACAACGAAGTGCCCAAAAGACATTGAAATGCCTAAATGAATCATCCACAGAGTAGTTAGTTCTGTGGTCGCAGCTCAATTGTGCACAATGATCCCCAAACAGAAACATAATAATTGTTTTTTCTTTCTTCGAACTTTCCTCATACAGTTTTTTGCTGTGTTTGTTTTCTGTGGTTTTCAGTGATACCTTTTGCTTATTGCTTATCAACATTTGAAAAACATCAATTAGAATTTAACTCATTGTCACCTTCCTACAGAAATGACAGACATGAAAAAACAACAACAGTTCACATTAGAAAAAAAACTTGAAATTGCAGCTCTCGATTCCAGCAAAAAGAAAAAAGACATTGCCAGTGAATTCAGAATTTTGCAATTGACACTGTCAAGTTTCTTGAAAGACTGATCAAAAAAAGAAGAAAAATCTCAGGTTGCAAAACTTGGGCCTCAGCACAAATGTATGTGAACTGCTGCATTTGAAGACGTTGAAAAAGCAGTTTTTATTTAGTTCAGTGATGCTTGTTCAAGAAACATTCCTATTAGTGTGTCACTCATTCAAGAAAAAGCAAAGTCACTGTTGTGAGGTCACTTTTGTGTCCTCCCCCAATGGGACGACAGGCCAAAGAGCATCCCGAAGTGTGATCACCATGTCTGTGGAAGATTGTTTATCTGTTGACAGGGCAACAGCAGGCTTACAGTGGTGCTGGAGCTCACCGCTGAAGCAAACAGGAAAGATCTTGATGGGTGATGCAAGGAACATTGTAAATGCAGTATTACTTGGCCTCTAACATAGCCATAACCCTACCTGACTGCTGTGTCTGTGTTTAGGAGAGTGGTAGATCCCGCTACAATAAATAACCATGCTGTTCCTGTTTCAAGCTGAATAAAGCTAGTTTTTCTAAAGTACTGAGACTCAGCCTTGTGTTTTTGAGTACAAGGCAGGGACTTATAGTGCAACCACAATCTTTTCGGATTTGCTTCTGCTGCGCTCCGCTACAGCGCTGTGATCCTGCGGTTGCCCTGCCCCAGCAATGTACAAACAATCTGCCACAGACGTGGCAACTGTGCTTTGGTACGCACTTCGGCGTGTCATCCCATTGGATGGAGTGGGGGGAGGCCCCAAAAGAGTTTAGAAACCTCACAATATGAAGAAGAAGAAAAGGATGATTTGGCTTCTGATTGATTGCTCTGCTGCCCACAACATGGTTCCACATTTAGATAACGTTCGCGTTGAATTCCTTCCACCCAATTGCATGGCAGTGCTTTTGCCATTGGATCTGGGCATCATCCGCACCCTGAAAGTGTATTATCGCAAGGAAATGCTGAGAAAAATTCTCATCAGCATAACTTGTAGACAGGAGGAGATGAAAATTAACGTGAAAGAAGCTATTGAAATGATTGCAAAAGCCTGGACGCAAGTTAAAGAAAAGTACTATAGTGATAAATGCAGAATCTCATTACTACAAAATTTTCATTACAACAAAATATTTTTTGGGTCCCTGGCACTTCGTTGTAATGGAATTTGACCTGTAATACTAGTAGTGAGGGGAAAAAAAAGGTAGCAAAAAAGGCAGTAAAGATGATAGTAAGGTAAAATAGAAAATATATCTAAATCACTGCAGGTAATGGAAAAGTCCAGAGGTTTAGTGATAGATTATTACTATAGGCCACAAAATACTGATATTTCAGATAAAAGCATACTATGTAAACAAATAGGATTCATATGCAACAAAGGAGATATACTTTTCATGCAATATTTTTTTCCCTCTTGGATTCACAGAAAAGAAAAGAATAGAGATATTAATGACAAATTACTCCATCCTTGGTCTCAAACCCAACAAAGGGCAATTATTGTTTATACCAGAATCAATCTATGGTCTAGATAAATAGGTGAAAAAGCAACTGTTTAGGGTCCCCACAATTCCCAACCATGTGCATTATTTTAATTGCATCAGCCATGCCGTTGTGTTTCAACATTGAGCTGCTGCACTGTAAAGGATTACTGCCGAACTTTAACATCAAAGGAGTCTTGATTCTTCATAACCTCCCTGACTCGAGTGACCTTGAAAAGCCGTTAATGGACAGCTGCAACTTGGTGGAATGTCTGCACAAAGCAATACTGCTTAAGGTTTGAGGATGCACCAAACACCTCTAGTTACTCCATAAAATAATGTTGCAATAATAAGTTCTTTGTTATTAATATTTTTATTTGTTTATATATTTTTGAGTGTTTTATTTAGAATATTTCATTGTTTCTTTTCAGGTGTAATATACAGTTTAAATTAAGGGTCTTTGCCTAAGTCCCCAGAAGGGCTAGAGCTGACTGATACAGGGTCATACCACATTTTTTTAACAATAAATTCAGAGTAACAGATTAAAAAGTAATTGATCCCAAGAGCAATGGTGATCATACAGTAGTAGAGTTATGTTGAAAATTGTCTTTGGATGTGCACAAACACCACATAACATCATAACAAAGATTTAAAACATTTGGGGATTAGGAAACATCAGTAAAACACAGAAAGAGAAAGTACATATTTTGATCTAGGGGCAAAATAAATATGCTTTAAATATAAAAAAAATCTTCTAGAATAAATTAATTAATAACAAGACAACATTCTTCAGGAAAACATAAAATGACCAAAAAAATGAAATTAAAAATTAATCTCTAAAGAAACTACTGAAATGGGTGATGGATCAAAAAAGCATTGAAATGGTAAGAGAGAAACTGAAAAATACTTGCAACTGCAGGTCTCAGATCTGAGCTGTACTCTTTGATTGCACAGTTAATATCAAACCAATTCATCCAAAGAGGAATTACCTAGGCAACTAAAGGATGTCACTACTACAGTGAGCCCCTCTTCCTCGGTAAGCAACATTTTGGTATACACATAATTCATTATTGAATGGCATATTCTATACACTGACAATAACTCACCTTATTAGCAATAACTTCTTGCATCAGCTTGAAATCTTGGTTCAATTTCCACTGTCAGCAGAAAAAGCCTGGTGCCTAGGCGTGGCTCACAAGAAAGGCTTGGAAACCCACTACTTCAAGGAGTATGCTAGTACTGGACCTCAGCAGTGAAAAACTGTGGGGGTATGGGTGCCCAATGGAGTTCATGTAACAATCCAGGCACCTGTATGAATAGATCGTTGGGGTACAGCCAGCCTGACTTCACACAAACTAAACCACACCATTGCACTTTAGAAGCTGCTTCATCTGCTGTCTACGAGAGACCCCAGGTTTGTTTGCAGAAGAATTAATATACCAAAGAGAAGATGTTAGGAGCAGAAACAATCCAGTTTTGAAAAAGAAAGCAACATGTTCAAACAACAGAGACTGCACATAAAAACCAATTTAACCTTGTGAAAGAAAAACAGTTAACTGATCACTAGTCAGGCTGAGTCTGGTGACAAAAATGAGTGAATTTTGCTTAGAACTAGATGGGAATAAGTAGATGTCTCACTGTGTGTGACATTTCTAAACACATCCAATGCCTCATGAAGGAGGCACTCAAAGTAGGACTGGTGATTTTGAACTACAAAGAGCAGTTGGGCTCTCATTAACTTGGTCCGACAGAGACCAAGCTTCTTATTACAAAAAACTGTCTACATCCAAAAAGTCTTCTAAAAAGAATCTAGTAATTCAACATATACTGTACATATGTCACAAGTGCAGAGGGCATGTTGTACGTGTTAAAAATAACCATAACCTGATGCAATTAAAAAAAACATTCTATAACATCAGATTGAACATTAGCCTTTGAAAACACCAATAAATGAGTTGTAAAATTAACGATATATTGTCACTGGTTCTGTGTATGCTGTCTGTTCACAGTTGCAACAACAACATTTATTTATATAGCACATTTTCATACAAATAATGTAGCTCAAAGTGCTTTACATGATGAAGAAAGAGAAAAAAGACAAAATAAATAAGAATTAAAATAAGACAAAACTCATTAGCATAGAATAAAAGTAAGGTAAGATGGCCAAGGAGGACAGAAAAAACAAGAAAAAAACTCCAGACGGCTGGAGAAAAAATACAATCTGCAGGGGTTCCAGACCATGAGACCGCTTAGCCCCTTCTGGGCATTCTGCCTAACATAAATGATAAGTCTTCATTGTATTTAGGGTTCTCATGGAAGGACTTGATGATGATGGTCATGTGGACTTCTGGTCTTTAATCCATTAATGTAGGGACATCATGGTGCTTTGATTAGGTGTTGGTGGTGCAGGTTGCCGCCACAGAAAACCGGGAAAAGAACAGAAGAGAGAGCAGGGGTTAGTATGGATTTTGGATGCACCATGAATAGTAATGGTAATTAATTGAATATACAGAGCATCAGGATTAAACTAAAATGAAGTTATGAGAAAGCCATGTTAAAGTAATGTAATGTTAAAGTTACGATGATAGTGTAGGAGTCAGTGTGAGCTTAAAAGAATTGGCAGCTATATTTATGAAAATATGAACTGCAAAATATACATTTGAAAAAAACTGTGTGTCACACTCTCTCAAAAGAAATGCCATTAAGAGAGTTGATAACGAAAACCCACAGGAGATGCAGATTTTAATACCGAAAACACTTGAATCAGTAAATCTGCTTAATGACACCAGTAAAAGCATGGACAAGGTTGCACAGCATCCACCTTCTGATGATTAACTGAATGAATAACTAAAGCCAGTTAGCATTGCCGTCTTTATGAAAATTCAAATATGCCATACCAGAATATAGTTAGAGTTTTACCACTAAGTATATACACAGACCACAATTTTTATCGAAACTCTGTTTGCTGTTCTTATGCCATGTAGTTATGCAATAATCAGAATAACAGAAAGCTATCGTAGCAAACAGAAGCACTTCTCAAATGCATGGAGCCAAGTAACTGCGGTGGTCTGTAAGCGTGTGTATGTTTATCTCAACTGTTACAGTGCTTGTTACAATATGCAAATAAATTATTAAGTTTCAGTTACCTTGTGCTACTGAGCTCCCGAATTGATAACACCAATTTTAGCCTTTAATTTTCTCTCAGAGTCAACTATTTTGTTCTGTATCCTTTGCTCTCTCCCTGAAACCCCGACAGTTTAAAGTCTATGGACTGGAGAAATTGGAGGTGGTTGTTTTAGGAAGAAGCCCCATGGGTGTAGCCATTGCAGTGACTGGTTTAACAGCTATTCACTACAAATATTTTAATGGGTTGTGTTCAGAAGTGTATATTCTTTTGAGAGTCATATCTGGCCACCCGAGACTAATTACTAACACTGAGCAGGTGTATTTTCTACTAAGTAAGGATCACCATTTGACTGTAACTGTAGTACAGACTAATGCCACAAGGTCTTCTTCCACAGGTGCCAATGAAATTTCCCTATTGACCCCAAAGACCTTAGGGCAAAGCAGCACCTGTGTAATTTGAAATGTCAGTTACTAGACAAAGATTAAATATTATTATTGCATTGCACTTTAGGTTCCAGTGCTAATACTGCTTGTAACTTCATAGCTAGAAGTAGTCAATGAATGGCTTAGCGTATGTATTTCTGTTTTTTGGAGTTACATAACCTGTGATTAATAGCCTGTGTACTGGTTAAGTCTTGACTCTCTATAAGTATCCTCTGTTCATAGGAAAGGTAAATTTGTGCAAGTATAACCTCCTTACAGTAACCTCCAACACCTTGTTGCAGTGCTTCATATTTTGCAATGTCACTTACAAATATATCCACAAATACAATACATGTATCTAACACTAGAATGCCTGAAGCCTACATTTTGTCAAATATTACTAAAACTAGCAAAATACCCACGCTTCGCATGCGGCAAAGTACTGCCTTAAAATTTTTCTTAAGAAGAAAATTAAACCTTTTTTTAACTGAGGGAAAATATACCAATAATTATTTGTTAAGGATCTCTTTGTATACCACATTGTGAGTTCGGCCCTCCGGTTGTAATATGACCAAGCTGTGCGCTGAGCTTACTCTTGAGTATGCAACGTACAGTTGGCCATGTGAAAAGTAATCTTGTCTCAAATCTCACAGCTTGGATTGCTGCTGTCATAATCAATTTGAGTTTCATGGTTTGTTTCAATTATGACAGTATTTGCAGGACTTGTGTTGAAGTGACATTCGGCATCTGTCAAGCGTTGTAAGCACACAACCGGTTTCATTGATAACTTCACATCCAACTTTTGAGAGTTTAAACATTCATAGACATCGAAGAGTCCACTACACAAATCGTCACCTGTGAGTCTAAGATGTTTAAGAGACATTGGCGGTTGTCCAAAGGTTTAAAATATTTGGCCATTTCAGTACACTTGAAATCGACAACCGAACAATTCAGCGACAGCCATTAACTCACATGCAGAACCATAAGTGAAGGGCTTAAGCATTTCACTCTTATAGTGCTCCTGTGTAGTATAATTATCTCCTGTACCGTCATTAGTCCACACTTTGAACCTGTCCCAGTCATTCAATACATAAGACACAATGTTCTTCTGGATGTCAAGAGTGAGCCTGATATGGCCGTGCAATATGTAACAAAGAGAATGGAAAAGGTACGTGCCATCTCCGGGCATGGAAACCACTCGGTAAGTGACAGTTCTTTGATCGATGGTGATCACCTCGATAGACATGTTAATGGGGGTACGGTTGGAGCGATAAAGGAAATGAGTACCTGAACAATGTAAAGTAAGTGTAAAATACCTACACAATAACTATAATTGTAATAAACAAACAATAAAACAGCGGAGAAGCCGTGGATTAAATAAAAAGGCTGTAGTTATCAGCAGGGAGACGTGAATCCCGTGGAGAAGCAAGGAAGGGAATGTAGAGACCGGAGCGACGGACAGCCTTATATAGGCAGGCAGCCAACAACGTGGGAGGCGTTGGGATTGGGGACCCAACGCCGCCTCACACGGTGACCGAGCTGCAGGCTATGGACGTATATATGTACGTAAGTAGGATTCAGTTAGCGTTGGGAACCCGCATACCAAATTTCTTGAAGATGGGCCCATAAGTAACAACGACCGTTGGAAAGTTCAATATGGCGGCCAACAGTGGTGTCATACCACCGAAATAAGTACGTACATTGGTTTTGGTTAGCTCAGGGAAGCCGTCTACCAAATTTCGTGAAGATGGGGCCATAAATAAGAAAGTTCAACATGGTGAACGTTGTCAACCGTTATGACCATTACGCGTAGAATTTCGAAATGAAACCTGCTTAACTTTTGTAAGTAAGCTGTAAGGAATGAGCCTGCCAAATTTCAGCCTTCTACTTACATGGGAAGTTGGAGAATTAGTGACATTGGAAAGTTCAATATGGTGGCCGACAGTGGTGTCATACCACCGAAATAAGTACGTACATCGGTTTTGGTTAGTGCAGGGAAGCTGTCTACCAAATTACATGAAGATAGGGTCAACCTTCTACCTACACGGGATGTTGGAGAATTAGTGACGTTGGAAAGTTTAATATGGCGGCCGACAGTGGCGTCATACCACCGAAATAAGTACGTACATCGGTTTCGGTTAGTGCAGGGAAGTAAGTAAGCTGTAAGGAATGAGCCTGCCAATTTTCAGCCTTCTACCTACATGGGAAGTTGGAGAATTAGTGATGAGTCAATGAGTGAGTGAGTGAGTCAGTCAGTCAGTGAGGGCTTTGCCTTTTATTAGTATAGATATGAAAAACATTTTCTTTTAAGTTATGTGTTCAACAACTCCTGCCTTGCATTTCATCCTGCATTTACACAGATCTTTCTAGACACGGAACATACATGAAACGCATGTATTCCAAATAACGATATACTGTATTATTTACTCTATACAACTCTAGGCACTTCACACGCAGATAAAAAGTCTTGACCCAGGAGAACTTGTGTCTGGTTTTTTTAACCAGGATTAGGAAGCTGTTAGTCTGAAAGAAAAACAGTGTCTCTGTCATCTAGCCTCTGTAGCATCCAGGAAATCACAGTATGAAAAGTGCCCAATTGGAAATAGGCCTTTTATCTATCTATATAAAATGATAAGGGTTGTCTGTTTGTCTTGCAAAAACCTCCAAACCACTTCACATTGAATCTTGATCTTGGTTTCTATCGAGAGCTTATGCCATGATACATGTAACACCACCCATGAATTGACGGGGCAGGATACCTTGGCCATTGAATTTGGCTTCCCATCATTATCATGGCTAACAGTGGTGTGCTTTAGCTAACAGGAAACCAAAAGGTGTTTGGGCACAAACAACAGCTACATTGGCACGCTGCACTGCTGACAGGAAAAGAAACACTGCAATCTCTGCCAGTGTCAGAAAAACAACAGCTGCATGACCACTAGGCCATGTGGCATTGCTAATGGGAAAGCAACCACGCCAAGCTCTGCTAAAGATGAGAAAACAGCTCTGTAGGAAAATGCCATGTCAGTCATGAAATGAGCTGCAGTGACATTGGATGTCGGCGAGAGACATTAAAGTGTCTGGTCTGTTTTGTTTCATGATTGGCGCTTCTTTGCAGAATAGAGGTCTGAGAGTTTCCAGTATGACTAATTTGAACAACAGACATCACCAGTTGTAATTTCACTTACCTCTACCACTTTAAGCTTTTCCAAGAAGAAATGATGTTTTTCCCAATTTGGCACCCCCATCCCTTTCTCATTTCTTTATTTTTCCTTTTTTTGCACTCATTATGTAATACACCAGAAATCTTGCAAAAGACTTTAAACAATGGTCCTGAATTAATAATTTTTCCTTAGGTGGACAAGAATTAAATAGTGGAAATAGTTATTTGATGAATAGTATCATATGTACAAACAACAAAGTAGAGAAAGCAAATGAGTCTCATGTAATCCTTTGTGCATATGTTTGAAATTCTTCTTTAAACAACTGAACCCATAAAAGTAAAAGAGAATTTTGTAAAACATAGAATTCAATAGAAATCAGTTCCTAACAGTCGTGAAATGTCCACCGATCATGCCATTATTTAATCTTTAGTGCAGTTCAAGGAATGAGAAACAGGAGATTATCTATGTAGTATGAGCCAGAAGGCAAGGGATTAAGCAAGGATGAGGCATGTAAAACATCTGAATGGATAATATTTCAAATCAGTAGCATGTAATTGAACAAAGGGAGGAAACTAGAAATAATTAGATGTCATCAAACCTTCCTTGAATAACAGTTTGACAATAAGTATGCAGTGGTTAGTGCTTCTGCCTTACAAATACTGGGACCCAAGTTTAATTCTAAGGCAATTCAGTGTGATTGTGATTTTTGGATGCTTTTCCTTATTTTTCTTAACACTCTAGTTTAGTCCTGCATATCTAAGATATAAATGATACTTTAAATAGTGACTCTAAAAGGGTCCAAAATGAAAGAAACGTTTAAGTTATGAGTGTGCTTGCAACGGCTTGGTTCTTATTTTAGGCTGAATAGCATCTGCAGTATACAGCATACAACTCTGCATTACAGTATTTCTGCTGTTTGAAATAATTAACATTTTTTTGAAGAATTTGTAAATAATTTTATTGTATGTGAAGCACATTGGGTGAGGGTTCACTGAGAAAATTTACACAGAATAATTGGTCTGTAAGTCCTAAGTCATTTTTCAAGTTATGCAATACTATTTAATAATGACAATAAACCAAACAACGTGCATTAATACTAAAGATGAGAATTGGTTTTTGGCAACCCATACTTTCTAATAAGAAGACAAGCATAACATTATATTTAGATTTTAATTAAATTAACCTACTGTTTTTTATGTCAGACACAAAGAAAATGTGCAAACCCCATGCAGACAGTGCCCAGGTCAGCATTCACACCCTAGATTCTGTTGATGTGAAGCAACAGTGCTAAATATTTTGCCACTGTTTCTCACAGTATTTTATTTAGCCCAAAACCCAAAGTAAATGCGTATTTTTTATAGGTGATATGTCATCTCACTTGTAAGTATCCTCTTAATTTTGTGAATTTGTAAAACTGGCTATTGCTTTCATTAGAGAATTATTAATGTAGTCCTCTTCCAATTTGCACTTTGTTCTAAATTAGTTTATTAATTACATATAATCTTGGGCAGTGTGTTGTAAATCACAAGTACCATTAAAACCAGAACAATTGGGCTAGTGCCTAGACTTGGCATTTCATATCAAAACCAGCTGCTATTCTGTGCCCAGCAGAGTACCATCATTTATCCAAGTGTGATTCAAGCTCTCCTTAAGGTGACAGCAGTCCTTTATATACTTTCTACAGAGGCTCCCTCCAATAGGAGTCTGGAGATGACATTGGCATCACACAGTCTTCTGCATTGAGGTGCTCTAGTCAGTTCTTAGTAGAATGTTTTGTCACAGGGATGATATCCTTTAATTCCCTGACACTCTGCTGGAAAAATAATGAATAAGTGTAAGTTTTGATGATATCACCAGATTCCATATGTACTGTAGTAAGTATATTAGACTCTGTCAATGTTCTGTTACAATTAGATTACCAAGGGAGAATAAGGCTATTTATCGCTCCATAACTTCTATGTGTAGATTGTACCCAACACTAAGATCAATAGTTTTAAGTGTGTACCAAATTCCTGTGCTTCACAAAAAATACATGCCCTTTTTGTTCCTCTTCTCCGAAAGACTGATGGATTATTGGACTAATTCAACAGAATGCTGGCTAACCAACTGGTCTTGCTCATCTCCAGTCACTCTGTAATATAATTAAAATATTATGTGATGTTATATAATTGGTGCCTGAGTAAATTTACCTGTGCAATGCCATTTTATGTATGTACTAGCTGTGCTACCCATCTTTGGTCTGATAATGCATATGTATGCACAGGTGTCTATTCCAGACAATATTCCACGACAGGAAGACACAGAGAAGTGGACATATCTTGCTCAGCTACCATTCATAGGCTCTGAAGTTGATCTTTTAATAGCTATCAGCAACCCCAAGGTCTTCAAGCAGTGGCAAATCATACCTAACAGATGAGGTGGACCTCATGCCGTGAAGACTTGCCTTAGAATCTGCAAGACTGGTAAGTGGTCACTATTGCTTAAATCTGCCTGTAAAAGATGAAACACTTAAAATGCCAAACAGTCTCTGTACTGCTGAACAGCGTGCCATTGGGCTCAAAAGAAAACTAAGCAAAAAAGCTGGTTTCCACAAAGGCTAGGCGGCATGGTGTCTTCAGTAACAGTAAATGATTGGGTGTGAGCACCTCCAAGTCATTTGGGTCATGTGATGTCTTTGTAAGGGGTCTGATCAACATAAATGTTTTCAGTGCACCTTGCAATGCATATGTCTCTGTTATATGCCATTTGGTAGGGGATTAGTAAAAGCAGTGTTGATGTTGGTGATGTGCAGTCTATTGGAATGAAATGGAGTGCATTTTATAGAACTGTTTGTGGTGCACCATCTTTTGAAATAACAGAGGCATTGCAACCTGACAGACACACAGACAGATTTACAGAACCTTTTATTAAATGGGTAGACTTTAACACATTCTTATTTATCATGATATCTGAGAGTGGCAACGGGATGCATGTTGGTTGGACATGCAACTAAGAATCTGACACAACTATTACTTAATCCAGTTCGGCATTACAGGGGGCTGAGGCCTATTCCAGCAGCAGGAAACATCACAGTGCCACTTGCAGGGCGCAAACATCCATAATCATACAGAATTAATGTTGAAATTGTTAGTTAGTCTACTATGCGTCTTTGTGGATGTGTGAAGTAAACTGGAGTATCAGAGGGAATATCCATCTAGATATAATCAGAATATGCATGGTCCACCCATTACCAGGTGCAGAAATTCTACTCTTGGATCCTAGCTTTGTAACACAAAACCGCTTATCAATATTCCCCCATGCAGCCCATCATTATCACATCCTGGTACTATAATATGTTGTTACTACTTGTCAATAAACTTGGAGGGTGCTGTTTTTTCCAAATATTAATTCTCCAGGGCAGGGATGATTCCATTGCGATTATTACCCAGGTGATACTCATAATATGTTGACCTGTGACTTAACATTGAAGCAAGGTTACTTTATCCAAACTTCTTCACAGAAATGTCTGTGGGTGGTCAAACTGCATGTAATGCAGAGCATTTGTTTGCCCTCACTCAGGAAACATACCATTGCCAACCACATAAATCACCATTACCAGTGGTTCTTAAATTCAGTCCTTTGGCCTATTGGCTACAGGTTTTTGTTTCAACCAGTTCTGCTCTTCATTGAGTTTCTAATTTATTTAAGCAAGCTTTTATTTCACAGTTTCTATGTTTTAGTGCAAATCCAAAAGTTACAAAACTGGGTCAGCTAAATTTTATTTAGTATTTAGAAAACATTAATGCTTTATATGTTACTTTGGCAAAATTTAGTGCTTTTATCCTGGATTCAAAGATCTTCCTCATGATTATGATTATTTTATTTCCACTTTTTCTGGTATTCTGGTTATTTAAACTATTATTTAATAACTAGCTGTGATACCTGTCTAAGATGGGCTGGAATCTAAATAATCAACGTAGACCTCTGCATCTTCAGTGTTGTTGTGCACCGTCTATTAGCATTAATTTTGCAATGCATGTAGTTATATAATGCATTGCATTTCATCATTTTAACAGTTGGCACATTACATGCATTAGCACTGTTTTAAGCCATGAAAAGACACACAGACACTTGTCCTGTTATTAATATAGATGACCATACTAGTGGGTCCGACAATGAAGTAACCAGCATTTCACGTTTCAGTGATGTTTGCCCCTTTGTCTGCTCCATTCCTTGTTAACTGTCATTATAATAGGACACTACTAAGGCAGCAAAGTCCACAAGAAAAAGTTAAATTAATAGGATAATAAGAAAACAGAGCATTTAAAGTGATAGAAAAAATGCAAGCATTTCTAAATTGCATATAACTGGAAATCTCACAAAACTGTGATTTTTTCAATTCAGAATCAGAATAAACAATGGAATTAATTACAGGAAAAATGAAACACTGAAATGGGTAACCAGTCTAAACTGAACAAAGCTTGTTTCAGTGAAATGCATTACCTTGTGTATACTTTTTATGTAGGGCGGCACAGTGGCGCAGTGGTAGCTGCCTCGCAGTAAGGAGACCTGGGTTCGCGTCCCGGGTCCTCCCTGCGTGGAGTTTGCATGTTCTCCCTGTGTCTGCATGGGTTTCCTCCAGGTGCGCCGGAGACCCCCATGACCCTGTGTTAGGATATAGAGGGTTGGATACTTACTGATTGACTATTTATGTTCTCCTCAACTTTATTTGAACAGCTACTGCAAACATACCAGCCACCGTTCTGCTCTGGAATGACCAAGAAACCCCTCCACCAGATTACTTTTCATGTCCTGGTCGGAAACTGGTCGTGCTTGTATTATTGTAATGATATTCCTGAGCTAGACATTTGGTAATGATTGTTAATGATCTTCACAAGCCCTTTAGTTTTCACTCTGGGAGGCAGACATAGCTCAAGAACTGGACTCTGAACAACAAGATGGTACATTTAGTTTCCAGCACTAAAAACCTGCCAGAATCCCATGACTTGGAGATATGCAAGTCATTTCTTCTATGAAATCATCCTTTTAAGGTCTGCTGTTAGGAAATCAAAGGTTGGTCTAGTAAATAAAAGAATCATTGGCCATCATTGCATATAGTTTAGACCATAGTTTTTACTTTACTGCTCAATTTAATTTAGCGGCCAATCCTGACAGCACGGAGCTCAAGTCAAGAACAACCCTAGCCAGGTTGCCAATCAATGGCAGGGCCTGTTCATCACCACGCCAATTTAGAGTTCTTATGATAACCTAACTTTCATGTGTTAGGGATTTAGGGATGTAGGAGTTAAACAGGTGTACCTGAAGAAAACCCATTGCAGACCATGGGAAACATGCAAACTTATATTATAATGTAATTTCATCGTAATTTGTCATAAACTGGTTAACTGAATAGCTCTTAAAATAGCTCATAAAATCATTTAGAGTCCCATTCTATAAATGAAAAGTTTTCTACTGTCGACATATTATTTTAGGTTAAAGAGTATCACTGAGATCTATTCATCTGGTTTGGTTTTTACCTTTAAAATGCTAGTCAAAATAATATTAATTCTTCTAAAAATACAGAGTATGAAAAGAGTAAGAAAAAAAAGCAGGACGTCTGTTTTTTCATATCATGGACACATGCGTGAGATCATATTAATCCTTTTTCTGCACATATATTTGGAAAGATTCGTTTAACCAGGGCCAGTGTTATTGCTAGGCACAAACAAAATTGAAGCATTGTGCAATAAATTATTCAGTAAACCCACAGAGAACAGGCAAGATATTAACAAAGAAAAAGAAGAAAAAAAAAAAAAAAACAAGCAATGCGGCTGCAGTCTCCAAGTCCCACCAGTGTGCTGTAGAAATCACACACAGGTTAGTCCCAGCTGGGTATACCCTGTTAGGGTGGACCATGGAAAGAGCAAAAATAAGAGCTGAAAAACACAAGGAAGCTTTTTCTCTGCCCTCATGCTGAACCTTGTGCTTTATAGCCTTCTGAAAGACAGCTTACCCTCTGAGTCATCAAGCAGTGTCCTCTAAGTCCACTGTAACCTGTCATGGAGTAGATCAACTCTTCTGAGAATTGTTAATCATACTAGAAATATTGGAGCACCGGCAAGGAAAAACTGTCCTGGAAGAAAGCAAAGAAAGCCTGACGTGTAATTACCAAACCCCTTTCTAGGATATTTTTAAGAGAAAAAACATAATTAGAAATCTGTTCTGTAATGTTTTACAATACTGCTCAAAAATTAAGGGAACACTTAATCATCACAGTCTAACACCAAGTCAGTTAAGCTTCAGGGATATCAATCTGTCCAGTTAGGAAGCATAAGAGATTGTGAATCAACTTCACCTGCTTTCATACAAGTGAAAGTGATAAGAGATGAACTGAAGAGGCAACACCAAGACACCCTTCAGAAAGGGAATGGTTTTGCAAGTGGTGGCCACAGACAATTGCTCTCTCCTCATCCTTCCTCATTGATTCTTCTCTAGTTTTGTGTTTTGCTAGTGCCCTTGTCATTTCTGGTAGCATGAGGTGGTACTTGCAGTCGATTCAGTTTACACAAGTAGTCCAGTTCTTCCAGGATAGCACATCCATATGTGTCTCCCAGCACAGTCTCAGGAGCATGGAAGAGATGCCAGGAGATGGACCAGTATACAAGGAGAGCTGTACAGGGCCATAGAAAGACATCAGACTTGCAGGTTGTAATGCACTGTTTGAAATTGTGTATAATGAACGACTAGAAAGCAAAAAACCTTAAATCTGATTCATTCTAATTGAGAATTAAAAGTAAATTATTTTCTATTTATTTATTTATTTATTTTTGCATGCACATCTACAGTACTCCAGATGCTGTTCTTGCATAATGTCACTCCACCTCCCCGCCATCTCACTGGAAAGCATACATCATATATCTATTTAGCAGATTTCACAGAGGAGAACTAATGTAACAAACATTTACGCACTTTGCTCCAACTGTGTTTGCAATATTAGAC
This sequence comes from Polypterus bichir lapradei, assembly GCA_026402145.1. Classification (NCBI taxonomy): domain Eukaryota; kingdom Metazoa; phylum Chordata; class Cladistia; order Polypteriformes; family Polypteridae; genus Polypterus; species Polypterus bichir. The sequence continues at coordinate 94,712,348 of JANRMT010062854.1, read as the reverse complement.
TAGGAACTTGTGACTGGTCAAGATGAGAAAAGTACCTTAAGGGTTTTTTTTTGTTTGGAAACTGCTTCATGAGTCACACTGTGGCAAAAATAATAATATAATTTCATAATTATACAGTGGAGAGCATGAATCATTTATTGAGCCAATGACGTATTTTTTATTGGAAGATTATGCTCTTATGTACTTTTCAATTTTAATTGTTTCATGTAGACAATTTGTATATGCATCTGGATTTAATGAAGAATTTTTTTTCTTCAATTATTTCAGGTCATATAACTGATTGAAAATGGCAAATGCACAAGTAAAATTTAACCACCAATTACAGGGACAAAAATCCTATGTGAATGAAGCAGCTTGAATGATAATGATAATGATGACTTTATGGTAAAGTCTGGAAATGCACTTGATGGCTCTATCAATACAATTTTAATTACTCTTACTTTGGATCATCTTGGTATCCATATGAGCAAAGTGATTCAGTCTCTTTTGAAATCAACCTCACTTTCAGATCTAACCAATGAATTAATCAGTCAAACTTTGCTTATTACTACAACTCTTACAGCAAGTATCATGAGAAAAAAAATCATGCAACAATAAATTCCACTACAAAGATGAAGCTGATCACAAGATAATTCAAATGCAGACTATGATAGACAGCCGGGGACCTTGCCCCACCGGGAGGCCTGGAGAAGCAGGGGACGCAATAGGGTAGCTCTCCGGGATTGCATGGGAAACACAGAGCTGCCACTGCCAGGGGGTGCCTGGATGGTTCAGAAGCCATGGCATGTAGCACTTCTGCCACACCAGGAAGTGCTGCCGGACCAGGAAGCAGATACACTTGGAGTGCTTCCGGGTGTCTATGCAGAACTTCTGCCACACCAGGAAGTTCTACAAGAAGGTCATTATGGAGCACCTGGTACACATCCAGATGCATTATAAAAGGGGCTGCCTCACTCCATTCTGAGAGCCAGAATCAGGAGGCAGAGGACGGAGCTTGCAGGAGTGGACTGGAGGCGGCAAATGAAAAGCAAAGGAAGGGAAGGGAAGGAAAAGGAAAGAAGAGAAGAAAAGAGAAGAGAGGGAAGAAAAGGACTGTGAGCAATAGTGCTGGTGGGTTGTGCACTGTGTGTGCTGTGGAAAAGGAAAAAGAAAAATAAATTGTGTGTGCTTTTGGACATTGTGTGTCTCAGTGTCTGTCTGTAGTGGGGCTGATTCTTCACAAGACACATTAGGTGAAAAAGTGTGACGAGGACAACCCACATTTAATCAGAATTTAAAACAATAATTTTAAGATATGACCTCTCAGAACATACAACAGAGTCAGCAATGATACAACAAAAATTAATTGTCTAAATAAATTAAATATAGGAAAGGCAAACTTTGAAGGTGAGTTTTTATATGAAATTTTAACATAATAATCCCACAGAGTACAAACATTACAGTTAAATAACTATTCATCAAGGCATTTTAGAATAACAATGAGGCCAGCAAACAGACTTCCTTTGCTATAATAGCTTTTGTTAAGTGAAAACCATGCAGAAATTTCTAAAATATGATTTGTACCAGCACAGCAGTGCAGCAGTTAGCACTGCCACTTTGTCGCTTCAGAGATTTGGATTTGAATCCTGGCTAGGGCACTTCTTTTTTGGGTTTGTGCATTCTACTTGCGTATCTGAAACACATGCAGTTTGGGTTAAGTGGCATCTCTAAGCCACTCCAGCCTATGTGTGAGTGTGTGTGTGTGTGTGTGTGTGTGTGTGTGTGTGTGTGTGTGTGTGTTAGTGAAAGATATGGTGCCCGGTCCAGGGTGTGCTCAAAATATTTAGATGGATTGGTGAACCATATTGCACATACATTGATACTTTGAGAAACATGTCTTTGACTTAACTTTCCAACAAATTTTGGTAGATGAATGTTAAGCCTTTTGCTTTATCATTCAATACTTTAACCTCTAAGCAACACTGCCACTGCTTTCTCCTTCTCCTTACTATTCTATGTTGTTACTCCAGCCTGAATGTGTACATTTAGTTATAATACTCATTTAATGTACTCTCAGATGGTGTTTGTCATAAAGGTACAAAATAAAATGATAGTTAATTGCTTGAAATTGATCCAGTACTACAAAAGACTAAAGGTGTGCAATAATTTTTGAAATTCCGTGAAATGTATGGCATAAAATGTTTAGCTAAGAATAAAAATTTTAGGAGTCATCAAAGCCGATGCTATTTTAGTCATGTGAAATATTACCTATAAAGATTATTTTTATGGCTTTTTTCAACCTCTTTCTGTCCTTTCTTTTTGACAGATAAAGATCTCTAAATCACGAGGATAGTCAGCTACTGTACGTAATTGGCAGGGTTGTATTTAACATACGGTAAGGTAATCTTATAAATGTGGAGCCGCTGTATCAGCCTTTAAAAGAAAGGATTTCCCATTTGCTTCTTGAAAACATGTCAGAAGAACCTGATGGGGTTATTTAGAAATATTACTTGCTGGACTCAGTGACCCCTTGGCTTTTAAGATGTTGAGCTATGCAAAAAGGTTTATATGAGCAGGGTAAATAAAAATATAAAAAAATCAGCAAGTACCATCAGTATTGCAACAGCTAAAACTGAATTTCATTATCATCTATGAATGGTAAGTATGCTCTTTAGCAAGGCATGGAGAGGAAAAGGCATGGTTTAGCTGCCACTATAAATACCTACAGATAGATATAAATGGATTGTAATGAAATGCCATCCTTCAACCCAACAATAAAGACACTTTTAATGCAATATATGGCAAGACTGTATCAACATTTTCTGCCATTTTTCTCACTGACTGACTTAACCGTAATTATTAGTTGTTAAAAACAATGTCACCTACCAGAACATGTTAGTGAATAAAGTGAATTTGCACATTATATCTCAGATGGTTATTAATTTCATCATTTACTTTGGAATATTGTCTATAATGTGTATACAGTTAGAGATTAATTTTAAATGAAACTGATGCCATTGAAGGCTAACAGTGTGCTGCGTATATATCACCTGTTTTCCATTCATCCATAAACCATAACGATGCCATTACTTATATTTATTTGTGGCAGCTGGAAATTAAATAAACCTGCTCTCTGTAATAGACAGCCCATCAGTTCTAGGCAGCCTTATGGTGGTGTGTATATGTGTTTGTCTGTAGATTAACTTATCTGTTATCATGGGAAACTGTAAGGGTGGTGCCTTTACATGGTTTAATAAAGCCTGGAATCTGTTTGTTAAGTGGGGGCACAAAAGTGACCAAACAGCCAGTATATATATATATATATATATATATATATATATATATATATATATATATAGTCAGACATGTGCACTTAGGGGACAATTTCTGGGCTCATCTCAAGTAATTCTACTTTGTGCCACCTCTGACGTCACTTTCAGTTTCCAACCTTCTGGAGCTGTCCCTTCTGCTTGCTCACTCTCATAACTGGCTCCAATGCCATCTGGAGACAGTCAATAGAAGATTCACGTCAAGAAAGATGTTCTGCATAAATACATATACATCGTACTGTGCAAAAGTCTTGGGCACATAAAGAAATTTATTTTTAAACTATTTTTAAAGATAGTTGTCTAGCTAGTGCCCCGGTGATCTGGGGTTAGAAAAAGGTCACTTTTCATCTTGTGTGTTGTCAAAAGGTGATTAAAGGAGCACCAGAATTTTGTTTTGATAATTTAATAACCTTTTAGTTTTTATTTTAACTGTTTTTTTGCATTGAATTACACTATTTTATTAATATTGTTTTTCAAAAATCCATTCTCATCTAGTAGACACACAAAATTTTTAAGCAAAGTCGATAATAACGCTTAAGCCTCATTAGTTTCATATTAGATCTGCCCTGCAAAGAGTAGGCTGAAACCTTGCATAACTGACATTATTTTAATAGTGGATGAATTTCATGTTATTCCTGCTGACCAAAAGTTATTATAGTTAACGAAAACTAAAATCAAAACTGAAAATATGAATAAAAAAAAAATTTTGTAAACTGAAATAAAATATTTAACAAAACCAAAATGAATAACTAAAACTAAATAAAACTATTAAAGTAGCTGAAAAGACTAACTGAAAAACAATAATAATTTACTAAAAATATTTGTAGTTTTTGTAACAACCAGACTTACACAAGGGCTAACCTGGGCTGCAGGGATCCCGAAATTTAATCAAAATATATTAATGAGAATTTCATATTTGTTTTTTGAATTAATATTTCTGCTGTTACTCTTTAACCCCTGTAACTTTTAACTCTAAAACAAGAGTTCCAAAACTTTTTTCGGCCACAGACCCCTTTACCAAAAACTTTTAAAACTTCGACCCCCTAGTCATTTACTTTACTTACTCAAATTAATAAATTTGTACAGTACTTGAAATTAAATATTTCACTAGATATCAAATTTTTCATTTTAATCACTTGTAATTAATGATTGAAAAAGATAAAAGGACTACGGAATATGGCATTATCTTGTGCAACATTTAATATCGAAACCTGCACTAACAAAAATTAAGGCAAAAAAATACAAGCAGAGTTTTTTTACATTTTTGACATTTATGAAATAAATATGTAAATTCAAAATAAGTACAAATAGTCCAAGCTGTACTGTATGCATTTCTTTTTTGGTTCAGTCATATTATCTGAAGAAATAAAAACTTGTATTAACAAACAATTTCGACAGCCCCTGTGATAAAAAAAAACAAAGTATGTACTTACATGAAGCAGAAGATTTTTGTTCAAACTCGAATAAATAAACTGTATCCTCTGATTTTCTTTTTCGTAGTACTGCTCCTCAATAAATAATTATATTCAAAGTTCAAATCACACATAAGTACATGTCACATCAAACAAGCCAATTTATAGTGTTTTATGAAAGCATGACCGTACAAGACTGATAGATTTTGCTAATATCGAATATCCGTTGTCTCGTCCCACCATGAGCAAGTGCGGACATTTAATGGTTTTTCATGTCCGCACTTGATTTGATACGTTCGATAAGACAATGCACAGACATGTTTGTGCTACATGTATTTTAAAGGATTTTTACGTGTGACTTTTTAATGACACATTTTACCTTTTTTTCGCAAGTTTGGTATGTAACGTGTTTTTATTGAAAAAGTATTTTTTTGAATTATTTTACTTCTTAATTAGGTACCTATTGGAATCATAGATATTTTGAAGTAACAAACAAATAGCAGTAGTAAGGGGGTCTATTTTTGCTGTCATTGACCCCCAAATTTTTTTATTGAAACTATTGACCCCTAGAAAGTTCAGATCGACTCCAGGGGGTCTATATTGACCACTTTGGGAACTCTTGCTCTAAAACATAAAGTCATCCTCCACTTGCTGCCCGCATATATGCATCCAGTGAATGGCAGCTGGTGGCAGAGGGTGGGTGTTCACGCAGCATTTGCGGTGATAGCGCAAGCTGAATATGAGCGCATAAAGCGTGTGAGGAAGAAAGCAATTTACTGTGTGATAATAATTACAGTCCTTCAGGAGCTGATAGTGACAGTATGGTAAATTCTGGTCCAAAGGTGATGGTTTTGCTTTGAATGTACTAGGCAACTTTCAAAGCTGCTGTTCACTGGATCTCTGGGGCTAAAGAAAGAAGTATTAGATATAGATAACCCCTTACAGAATTACATTCTTTGCTCATAAATGACCACAAGTTAGCTATAATTCTGACTGAGCCCACAATACAGTATGTACTCAGCAATTAATTCTGCAGCACACATTAAGCCGGATTCCAAGCTTCATGAGTCTGATGTCCCTTATGATGAGTTGCCGCATTTCTTTGTACTTCTTGTATGTAATTCAAACGCCTGAAGTCAGAATGTGCTGGTCAAAAAAACCTTTACATTATGGACAGAAAAATCAAGAGCGAGTAACATTTCAGTTTATTTCTCAGGTGCTGGCATTTTGTTGACAAAAATTCACCTGCAATTTTGCAAGGGAGAAATCCTTTTTGAAAATAAAACAGCACTGATCGAGACATTGAATAGGTGAACATACAAGATCAGCATAATGTTGCTGACCAATCACTTTTTGCTTTATTATGGTTGCTTAACAATGAAGCGATACAAACCATGTAAAATTCCTGTGTTGGCATTGTCTCTACTAAACTACAGGTAAGTAGGTGACTATACCTACTAATGTGTTTTTGTATTTATTCTGTATTTATTCATTTATCTTTTTTTAGTTTTACATACACAATTCAAAACACCTGATATTGTTTTAATATTCCGGTGGCAGAATTATATTTTAAAATATGTGTTCCCTTTTTTACAATCTTTCTCTCTCTCTCAAAATACATAGCTGAAATATCATACAGTTTTTGTTCCTAACATCAGCCATGTCATGCATATACATCCAAAGCTACTGGGATAGGCTCCAGGATTCCTGCAATCTTGCTCTGGATGAGAAAGTTTACAGAACATATATATATACTAGCAGAATACCCGCGCTTCGCAGCGGAGAAGTAGTGTGTTAAAGAAGGTATGAAAAAGAAAAGGAAAAATTTAAAAAATAACGTAACATGATTGTTAATGTAATTGTTTTGTCATTGATATGAGTGTTGTTCCCATATCTATATATATCTATATATCTATATCTCTATATCTATATATAT
>JANRMT010062854.1:94678648-94700431 GCA_026402145.1 Polypterus bichir lapradei | reverse complement strand
CTATCTATCTATCTATCTATCTATCTATCTATCTATCTATCTATCTACAGAAAGTTTAACTACTGAGCTGTATACTATCCATCCATCCATCCATTATCCAGCCCGCTATATCCTAACTACAGGGTCACGGGGGTTTGCTGGAGCCAATCCCAGCCAACACAGGGTGCAAGGCAGCAAACAAACCCTGGGCAGGGCGCCAGCCCACCGCAGGCTGTATACTACTAGATTATTATTTTTAATGTATCCTGGTAAGCCCTAAAGACTATTGTTTGAATGAAGAATTTCCTGTATGGCTGGAATTAAATCCAAATGTCTGTTTTAGTTTTCAAAAGCACCCTTTATTTGTTATTAAATTAAACCATTCATTTAAAGTGCTTAACACACTGATGTTTCCAAAACTTGCATATGAAATATCATTCACAGCTTGCATTTCATTATTAATTATTAATTCATTATTAATTATTTTAGTGTTCACTTTTAAAATAAATTATTACTTCATCAAAGAAACTTATCTTAGTGCTGATCTTAAACTCATTTTTAAAATGTAGCCTAATTCATAGAGATTGTTTAGTATTCTCCCTATTTCCACAATGCATTAAATCATGCTTTAAATAACTACAGTAGCTACTCTACTGGAACACTTCAGTGTGTTTTCCTAGTTGCAAGGTCACTGTAGGGGGTGTGTACAGACCCACCACTTTGTGTGAGATCATCTTGTGCCTGTGTAAATTAGAGAGACAGAGAAAGAGAGGGAGAGATTGAAAGGACAACTTTTTGTAATTTGTCAGTTATTCCTGGGTATATACATTGTGAATTTAAAAATGCAACATTACTTTTCATGTGTAAGTTGGGATAAAGGATTACCAACCATGTTCAATGTGTAAAACATTTTACAAAATAAAATTAAGATTAAATATGTGGAGATAACCAAAATTATATGCTTCTACTAAATGAGCAACTTCAGTTATTCAGACCCTTCTTTTTTTAAACATGCAGATGATACCATCAAGACATAGGGTCAGGATAATTGTGGTCTAATTTAGCAAGCAAAAAAAGGATAAATATAAAAAGAGACATAAGAAACATAAAAAATTAGACAAACGACAGGAGACCATTCAGTCCATAATACCCATTTGTTTAGCTAATAGCTAAGCTATCCAAACATCTCATCCAGATTATTTTTAAAAGTTGTCAAGGTTTCTACTTCAACTACATGTCTCTGTAGTTTGTTCCAGAGTCCCACAACTCTTTGCATAACAAAGTGCTTCCTGGTTTCAGTTTCAAATGCACTTCGCCTTAATTTCCACTGATGTCCTTGAGTATGTGATTTACCCTTAAGCCGAAAAAATGTTACTGGACATAAAAATAACTGCAGTTTAAAATTATGTATAACTTATTATTTACTCTTCTGTTGTGACATGGAGGAACACTCAGCCAACCAATTTTTTTAATATTGGTTTCCAGTCCAGATATGAGGATTATTTTAATAACGTCTTTTCACATTCAAATTATAGAAAATCAAGGCTTATAATAAAGTCAACTATACTTTAAAAGCAATTAAGTGGTTAAAGCTATCCCTCAAAGGCTAAAGAAAACATAAAGGGTTATCTCTCAACGAGAAAATAAAAACTGTAGATCTTTTTGAAAAGTGGCATGCCGCTTTTCGAAGACATAAAGACGGTAAGAACAAATCAAGCATTCACACAAAAAAGGAAAATGCTGAAATTCAAAGAAGTATTAGTGCTGTCCCTACAACAGCAAAAAATTGTTTCTCTGGTTTGTGATATAGTGCTTGCAAAGAATGAGAAAGCAATAATTGTGTGACTACAGGTCACTGAATCACATCCCTATTGATGCAAAATTATATATGAGAAAGCACTTAACCTCCGTGAGCACTACTGTGAAAGGGGTTGAGGAGAGCGACAATGAACAAAAAAAATGTTCCATTGGCACAGTGTACTTGGGTACCATCTTGTAAGTGCTCAAATTGCCAGCCTCGCATACTCACAACTGTAAACCTACTTTTGGCAACCCTATATAGTGGCCAGTTTGGTAATGACAGCTAGGTCATCCTGTTTATTGTCTATGGACATTAATTTATGCTAACGAAAACTAAGAAAAAAAAAAGATGCTCGCAACCGTTAGACATTACAACAGCAAAATAAGGTTCTTTTGTTTCTAGCAGGGCTCCGTCTCGAGGTTGCTCTGGCCAGTCAATGATGCCTCCTCCCAGGACGCCCAGAGTTTTATGGTGGATGGACTGGAAGGGGTTGGGTTAAGTGCCTTTCTCAGATGGCTTCTCAGCGCTGTGGGGAAAGAAAGAGACATTGTTAGAACCAGTGTCCCCTCTCGTCCCAGTGGATTATTACATACCTCGACTGAGCCTGTGAGGAGGTCCTCCGAGGTGCATGTTTGACAATAAATATATTTACATATAATATAATATAGTATATACCATATGTATGTACATATGTTACTACACATCTATCTATAGATCTATCTTTTTACTATATACTTGACAGTCGTGACTCTTCCGTCACTAATTTATATTTGTTATCCATCCATCCATCCATCCATTATCCAAACCACTATATATATGTATATACTGTATAAATATCCTCTTTAATAAAACCCCTGTGTGCGTCCAGGTGTCTGTGTGTGTGCGCATGCGCGGGGCCGCACGTGTTCAGTCTCTCCCTGTGCATTCCCTGTGCAGAGAGAGAGAGAGAGAGAGAGACACACAGGCGCGTGCACAAGAGAGACACACACACACAGGTGCGCAACACACACACATGCACACAGGCGCACGAGAGAGAGACACACAGGCGTGCGAGAGACACACACACAGGCACGTGCGAGAGAGACACACACACACACACAGGCTCAAGAGACACACACACACAGGCACGCGAGAGAGAGAGACACACACACACAGAGGCGTGCGAGAGAGAGACACCCACACACACACAGGTGCGCGAGAGAGACACACACACACAAGCACACGAGAGAGACACACAAACACAGGTGGGCACATGCATTGTTGCAATGTTACTTTTCTTGGTTGTTTATTAAATTACGGATTTTTCAAATGTTCATTTTTTTCCCTGTGCTTAAAACTCATTAAAAAAAGTGTTTTTAGCAAGCGGTTCGTATCGCTATAGTGCAAACTCTTGCAGTGTTACTTTTCTCTGTTGTTCAAGGTTTTCTTATTCAATGTTTTTACATTTAGTTTACTATTACGCTGTGCATTCTGTGGTTTAATTAACTATAATTGTGCTTAAAAACTTAAAAAAATATATATTTACATACAGTTTGTATGGTCTGGAACAGATTAATTGTATTTACATACAATCCTATGGGGGAAATTACTTCTGTTCAAGACCAAATCGGGTTTCAACCAGGGTTTTGGAACGAATTATGGTCGGGAACTGAGGTTCCACTGTATTACTGTCAGAGAAAATTACAGGCATTTTACGGAAATACAAACCAATATTACTGCGAGAGAAAATTAAAGGCACACAATACAGGGACGCATATTACAGCCACATACAAGGTCCCTTGCCATTTAATATAGACTGTTCCTACTAATGTTTATGCACTACTGTTCTAGATAGATAGATAGATAGATAGATAGATAGATAGATAGATACTTTATTAATCCCAAGGGGAAATTCACATAATCCAGCAGCAGTATACTGATACAAAGAAACAATATTAAATTAAATAGTAATAAAAATGAAAAAAAAAAAGAAAAAAAAAAAAAAGTTAGCATTTACTCCCCCGGGTGGAATTGAAAAGTCGCATAGTGTGGGGGAGGAACGATCTCCTCAGTCTGTCAGTGGAGCAGGACAGTGACAAAAGTCTGTCACTGAAGCTACTCCTCTGCCTGGAGATGACACTGTTCAGTGGATGCAGTGGATTATTCATGATTGACAGGAGTTTGCTTAGTGCCCGTTGCTCTGCCACAGATGTTAAACTGTCCAACTTTACTCCTACAATAGAGCCTGCCTTCTTAACAAGTTTGTCCAGGCCTGAGGCGTCTTTCATCTTTATGCTGCCACCCCAGCACACCACCGCGTAGAAGAGGGCACTCGCCACAACCGTCTGGTAGAACATCTGCAGCATCTTACTGCAGATGTTGAACGATGCCAACCTTCTCAGAAAGTATAGTCTGCTCTGACCTTTCTTACATAGAGCATCAGTATTGGCAGTCCAGTCCAATTTTCCAGTTACAATTATTGTAACGGGCTTAATGTCTAGTCTATATATAAAATTCCCTAAGTCGCCTGACCATCGGATACGCACGACAGAGCCACGCCCGCCAACTCACAGAGCCCCGCCCACCAACTCTAAGCCCATGGGATACACACGACAGAGCCCCACCCGCCAACTCTAACCCTCCTCCCGCGTCATGGCATACGTACGACAGAGCCCCGCCCGCCAACTCTAATCCTCCTTCTGTGTCCACCCTCGCTCTCGAGGCATGCGTACTGCCTGCTCATGTGCCCGCACACAACACCTCACTAAACACAGTCCATATGAAGCTCTGAGCCACATTGACTTTTCATTGTTCTTTTCGATTCCGGCTGTCTATATATATAATTCACTAAGTCGCCTGACCATGGGATACGCATGACAGAGCCACGCCAGCCAACTCACAGAGCCCCACCCACCAACTCTAAGACCATGGGATATGCTAATCCTCCTTCTGTGTCCACCCTCGCTCTCGAGGCATGCGTACTGCCTGCTCATGTGTCTGCACGCCTTAATAGTCTTACTCCCACTGGCATGTCTCCGCATAAACTCAAAATTAAAATTGGTTTAGTCGTTATGCTTCTCAAAAACCTCCTGCCAGCAAGAGGTAAGCACTAGATTTTCTGTTAATCAGCATTCACCGCAATGTACTGGAGTGTAAAACTATCGCGGCTGCTACCTCACAAACTGTCCTTATTCCCTGGATTTCAATGACCCCATCAGATTCAAATTTGCCTTTTACTTTTACACGCAGACATTTTCCTGTTAGATAGGCCTTTGCAATGACAATTAATAAGGCACAAGGCCAAACTTTCAAAAAATATATGGCTGTATCTGCCAAAACCAGTTTTCAGTCACAGACAATTGTACAGTTAGGTCCATAAATATTTGGACAGACACAACTTTTTTCTAATTTTGGTTCTGTACATTATGACAATGAATTTTAAATGAAACAACTCAGATGCAGTTGAAGTGCAGACTTTCAACTTTAATTCAGTGGGTTGAACAAAAAGATTGCATCAAAATGTGAGGCAACTAAAGCATTTTTTAACACAATCCCTTTATTTCAGGGGCTGAAAAGTAATTGGATAAATTAAATAACAGGAAATAAAATGTTAATTTCTAATACTTGGTTGAAAACCCTTTGCTGGCAATGACAGCCTGAAGTCTTGAACTCATGGACATCACCAGATGCTGGGTTTCCTCCTTTTTAATGCTCTGCCAGCCCTTTACTGCAGCGGCTTTCAGTTGCTGTTTGTTTGTAGGCCTTTCTGTCTGAAGTTTAGTCTTCAACTAGTGAAATGCATCCTCAATTGGGTTAAGATCAGGTGACTGACTTGGCCATTCAAGAATTTTCCACTTCTTTGCTTTAATAAACTCCTGGGTTGCTTTGGCTGTATGTTTTGGGTCATTGTCCATTTGTATCATGAAATGCCGCCCAATCAATTTGACTGCATTTAGCTGGATTTGAGCAGACAGTATGTCTCTGAACACATCAGAATTCATTTGGCTGCTTCTGTCCTGTGTCACATCATCAATGAACACTAGTGTCCCAGTGCCACTGGCAGCCATGCACCCCCAAGCCATCACACTGCCGCCACCGTGTTTTATAGATGATGTGGTATACTTTGGATAATGAGTTGTTCCACGCCTTCTCCATACTTTTTTCTTGCCATCATTCTGGTAGAGGTTGATCTTGGTTTCATCTGTCATTCATTCTTTAGCCAAAGAATGTTTTTCCAGAACTGTGCTGGTTTTTTAGATGTTCTTTAGCAAAGTCCAATCTAGCCTTTCTATTCTTAAGGCTTATGAGTTACTTGCACCTTGCAGTGCACCCTCTGTATTTACTTTCATGCAGTCTTCTCTTTATGGTAGACTTGGATATTGATACGCCTACCCCCTGGAGAGTGTTGTTCACTTGGTTGGCTGTTGTGAAGGGGTTTCTCTTCACCATGGAAATGATTCTGCGATCATCCACCACTGTTGTCTTCCATGGATGTCCAGGTCTTTTTGCGTTGCTGAGTTCACCAGTGCTTGCTTTCTTTCTCAGTAGCAATTTCTCGGATGGGTTTTTTCTGTTTTCTCAGCTTAAGTATGGCTTCTTTCACCTGCATGGTGAGCTCCTTTGACCGCATGTTGTCTGTTCACAGCAAAATCTTCTACATGCAAGCACCACATCTCATATCAACTCCAGGCCTTTTATTTGCTTAATTGATAATGACATATCGACGGACTTGCCCACACCTGCCCATGAAATAGCCTGTGAGTCAATTGTCCAATTACTTTTGAGCCCCTGAAATGAAGGGATTGTGTTAAAAAATGCTTTAGTTGCCTCACATTTTTATGCAATCTTTTTGTTCAACCCACTGAATGAAAGCTGAAAGTCTGCACTTCAACTGCATCTGAGTTGTTTCATTTAAAATTCATTGTGGTAATGTACAGAACCAAAATTAGAAAAAAGTTGTCTCTGACCAAATATTTATGGACCTAACTGTATGTTGCTCTCTCCAGAGTTCCATCTTTTCATTCACTCATAGTCGTATCCTCAAACCCACCCCATTTGGACAACTGCGTTTTTCAGGAAGTCTTCACCCATCAATGAATAATTATGTGGCGTATGCTACGCCGCGGGTTGGCTAGTGTATATATACTCACACATATAAAATGAAAACAATCATAAAAATTAACACAAATTTCTTAAATCTGGTTAACCCTGATTTGTGCTGTGGGTGCCAGACACTATACAGCAGCAGTGGACACAAGGCAGGAGAACAGTTACCTTCATGAGTACCTATACTTCACAGGGCCGACTCACACACAACTCCACTCACGCTCATATAGAGCCAATTTGGACCTGCCAATTAACCTAACCAGCATGTCTTTTATGATATGAGTGGAAATCCAGAATACCAGAAAGAAAACCCTGCCAGATAATATAATAACTTAAGGGCTGGATACATCTTGCAGCAGCACTATTCCTTGCGCAACCTCAAATAAACATTAACCTAAATAAAAAGTGAAAAGTCATGATTACATAAATATTTATTGTTGCACTGCTGTGGCACATCAAATGACCTTAGCCAGTCATACAATCAGCAGGTCTATTTGATGACTCTTAATTGTGTACTAAATTTCATGCAAAGCTTCAACCCTAAAAACAAACTCAAAACAACTTAAATGCAAAGTACTTGCATGTCACAGATTTAAATAAACAAATTTCAAAGTCAGCAAAGCTTGGTCAAGTCAATTATTACAAAATGTGGACAGAGTATTATTACCTTGGATTTGAACCTGGCAGCAGCCTAAGTTTTGAATTCAGCATCCTGACTGCAGTCAAAACTTTCTTTGATCAACCACAATAAATCTTTACAGTCTGCCATTTTCTGGATTAAAGGCTTACTCCTTAAAATTTAAAAAAGAAAGATACAGAGGTACATCATTTAAGTGATGGAGGAAAGATACATATACCTCAGTTAATTCATCTTAGCTATTGAACTTTCACCAGATGATTAGAATGCTAATGAACAGCTCCACCTTCCTTTCTGTACAAGCTTGTAAGTTTGTTTCTTCTGTTTTTCTTCACAAACATATGATGATTCATTCTTGCTCTACTTCTGTATTAAAAGTTGCTTTAAATGAAACAAACAACTTACCACGATCTCTGTAAAGGAAAAATCACTGAATTCACATGATTTAATATGACTCAAAGAAATAAAGATCATAAAATGGCAAATAGCTGAAAAGTAGAAATAGGGGTTAGGGGTAAATCAGATATTTTTTTTCTGTTAAATAAAATAAAGTTTTGAATTGTAATATATTCTTATTTGCCATAGCTTCAGAGAGTGGCAGTATGTCACTGTATATGTTAGACATGCAATTAAGAATTTCACAGTATTCTAAACATGTCACACACTCCTAATACTAAATTTAATGAAAACATATTTTTTGTTTTCTTTTTAGAATCTGCTGTGGCGTGACTTAAGACGTGCATACACACTCTCATCCACAATAGGAATTATTAATCTCAGGTACTCACAGCTAGGGGCCCATTCTAACAAATTCTACCATATCAGGAACTCAAACCCCAAGAATAATATATATGACTAGACAATTATGGTGAAATGTTTTTAACTTATACATTTTATAATATATGCATAAGCTTCCCAGACTGCTAAAAGTATAGAATCTCTGTAAGTTTAATTTTACTGATATTGTTCAAGTTTCAATACCAAAACTGAAGCTGAATTCTGGTTATACTAACTTCTATTTTAATAGGACTCTCCACCAATGGTCCTTCATTCTTCTTACCACTTTGATTTAGAAGGTACGGTATATTTGCAGGTGGTGAAAGCAAAAGGCTAAGCTGTAGTTTGCTGTTATTTTCCAGTAGCCTATGTTGCAGCTGCACCAATGTTCCCCAAAACACATTGTCTGTTCTACTCTCCTATCATTCAACTCCAAGGCCATCCCAAAATCTGTTGTCAAACTGGAGAGCTACCACCACAATGTATATGTGAACAAGGTGTTCCTGTACTCCTGGAAAATGTAAGAACATCTGATTCTGGCCACGAGACTAACACCTTCAAGCCACATCTGCCCACATACTAGTAGTACAGGAGCATAAGCATTTAATATCTTGCTGACAGACTGAAGCTACACAATTCCTACAAAGCCATCAATAACCCAAATGTTGGACATTCAATGACACATATGTGGTCCCATTTAAAGAGAAGAGAAGCTGGCTGCTCCCAAATGTTTATGAATTATCATTATTCTGATAAAACAGATAAGGAAAAGTAAGCTACCAGCTGATGACTCTTTACTTTACATACTTACCTGTAAGGGTTTATACTATTAAGTTACTGGAGCTTTGATGTATGTGTGATCCAGAACCCCTAATTAATTTTCACTTTCCTTGCACTTAAAACACTTTACAAAATGATCAACAATACTTTACATGAAATAGGGTATATCTAATATAAACTGCTGAAAAATATTTGTTTTAGAGGAATTATGAACTCAGCTCAAAGATTAATAGCCTAGACAAAAAACAAACAAAAAAAACACAAGCAAAAGGGGAATTCATAGTAATATTGACATGGGTTATGCTGGTTGTATGTGTTAATAGTTCTCGTGAAATATGCTGTCAAAGCTTGTATTGTTTTATTCAGACAGCAAAAACTAAGTAATTCTGATAATGCAAACAGCTGTGTAGTTACTGGACCCTGTAATGCCAAACAGGAGAGTGTATGGCACAGAATAGGATGCACTTCCCTAATAGCTTTGGGGAGAGCACTGTGACAAATGAAGTCACATTTTTTGATTGAAAAGTGAGTGAATTCAGAAATGAGATGGTGCAAGAGAAGAATGTGTGTGTTGTTTCACTTCATGCCCATTGCTGCTCATTACTCAGTGTAATGATGACTTGCATTCCCCCACTTGAATTTCTGTATGACATGCCATTTTTCCGAGTCCTTGGTGTTCTTTCATTCAGTGTTGCAGCTGAGTGGAAGCAATAATGACACTGTGTGTAGGCTACAGGAATGAAATGTGTTTCGTAAAAGCCACAATTCACAGCTATAGCAGCCATGGTGTGCTATGCTGACCAGCCAGGTCTAATTTTTGTACGATGTGCAGTGACATATACTAGCACTAAAGCTGGAAAGACACAAAAAGGATGCCAATTCACATACAGACCTTTAGTGTAAATCAAACCAGACCTGTTCAGCGACTGCAATCCTCCTGACACCATTGGTTTGCATAGTAATAGGAAAGTGTATTCCCTGAAGAAAACATGTGCAAATATGGGAGAACAGCCAAACTTCATAAAGAAAGATTCTATGATGGAACTCAAGTTAGGGTTCTAGCACCATGAGCGGCAATTGTGAGTTTCTGTGCCATCCATTGCCATTATAACCCTATACAATACTCATTTGTAATGTTTTCAAATATTCTTTATAATTTAGCTTATTAATCAGCGCTTCCTTCTATAATCACTGACACTAAGTTTATTTGGCAACACAGGTGCAAGTAAAGGCCTCCACACATTTTACTATTGGACAACAACTGGTACATATTTAGCTGTCACATCAGTGACAAAAACTGCAGAAAATTCTGCCACAGAATAAAGCACTATCAGAGTGATGTTAATGTTGATATGGAAAGAAGACAGGAAAACCTCATGAACACCAATACAAAAAAACAGGCTAAAGTGCATTTAGATGTGAATAAAGGTCAACCACGGATGTGGTAGTGTCATGGTTAAGAGATGCTTTGTTGCATCAGAACCTGGATGGCTTGGTATCATTGACAAAAGCATGAATCAAGCTTTCGCTATCAAAGGATTCTTTGTAAGTATACAAGGGCATTTGTCTTTAAGTTGAAGAGGAAGTATGGGTAGTTCAGGAGGCAAGACCATGATGTAAAACGCATAAACAAGTCTACATCATAAAGGCTCAGGAAAATAAATGTACAATTTTGGAATAGTCCAGTCAAAGTACAGACATACACCCCACTAACATGTTACAGCAAGAGACAAACAGATCTGCATATACAACAACTAGTGGGGGAAACTGAAGGCCTTATCAATAAATAAAAGATATATTTAGTTGTGGTTATTGCTGCTAAAGGTCATGTAAAAAGGCAAATAGCTTTTATATGGGACAGTGTAATATTCTTTAATAATTAAAATAAATAGCAATATTTTCTGTTACTTGATCACTTACGGTCCAATTTCCTGTAATATTAAGATTGAGTGAACATTTAAGAACATTGACCATAAAAATACAGTAATGGAGGGGAAACAGACAGAGGTGCCTACTTTGCCATAGCACACTCTGCCAATTAATTTAACTATGGAAAGTTTTCCGTTTATCAGTATATATAAAATAAACATTTACAGTGGATTCAGAAAGTATTTTTATGTTTTAGATTTAGTTTAAAATGGATCAAATAGCCATTTTTGCCTTTTAATCTATACTCAATACTCCATAATTACAATGTGAAATTATGCTTTCAAAAAGGTTTGCAAATGTTTTAAAATGCACAAACTGAAGTATCTCATTCATAGAAGTATTCAGACCTTTAATTCAGTACTTTGTAGGAGCCCCTTTGGCAGCATCTACAGCTTTGAGTCTTTTTCAGTTAGTCTATATAAACTTTGTACATCTAGATTTTGGCAGTTAATCCCATTTCTTCCAGGCTGATTCTCTCAAACTTTATTAGACTGATTTGAAGTGTCCAATTTCCTTGCCCCTGCTGCTGAGAAGCACTCCCATAATATGATGGTACCACCACCATGCCTCACCATAGGGATGGTATTTGGCAGGTAAGTGAGTAGTTCCTGGAGTCTTTTAAATGCCATTTGGTAAACTCCAAGCAGAAGATAAACACCATAAATGCTTGATTGATACAGTGCTACTGAGATGGTTCTCCTTCCAATAGGTTCTCCTAATTTAGCAGACTTCTGAAGCTCTGTTAAAATTACCATGAGATTCTTGGTCACCTCCCTGTCCATGGCTCTTCTTGCCCGGTTACTCAGTTTGGCCAGACAGCCAACTCTATGAAGAGTCCTGGGGGTTCCAAATATCTTCCTTTTCACTATTATTAAGGCTACAATGCTTCTGGGAACACACAAAGTTTTAAAAATGAAGTTATTCCCTTGCACTAACCTATTCTGCATCCAGAAAATAAACAAAAAAATCACACAGCTCTACAGAGAGCTCCTAGACCTTAGTTTCTGTCCTGATATACATTAGGAATTGTTGGAACTTATATAGGCCTACACATTGTGAGTCCAATCAATTCACTTTGCCACAGGTGGACTCTAATTAATTCCCATTTAAAATTATACCTAAAACACAATAAAGTGTGCAGAAAGTGAAATGGTCTCAATTCTTTCTGAATCTGCTGTATCTATGTGTTGTTTGACCACACGCCATTGAAGAATTTCTTACTTTGACCAAAATTGTGTGTGACAGAGAGCAGGGCTTTGCTGTTTCAGGAATCAGGTTGAAGTTCCTCTTCAACTGTTTTGTTTATTCATGCCAGCCTTTGGGTGCACAACATTTACATTGTTTATCAGGATATGATGGCAATGCGAGATTGGGAGTTACATCCCTCCACTAACATAAAATATTTTCAGGCCCACCAAATCCAATTAAGATTCACTCTTTTGTGTATATGTGCAGGGTGCAATGCAGGAAAACAGTACTGCATAAAACTCCACTCTGTTACAGCTTTCTCTCAATTCATATACTCAGGATCATGTGGATGGAAAACTAAATTCACACTGGTAGAACTTGCATACTTTATTCTGACAAAGAACCGGAGCGGCCCTCAAAAATCACTCATTTACATTTTATTTTTGACACTTTTTTTATCAGTTCGACTGGTGCTGGAGCTTAACGGAGTAATTACTAAAAGTATGCAACCATGCAATGGACGTAACGCAAAGACAAAAGAAAAAGAAAAAATAGTATGCCGTAATTATGAGAAAGTGCCAACTTATTTAATTATTATATACTGTACCTCTGAAAACCTTGAACTTGAATATTTTGTACAGCGCTCTTACAAACAATGGGCCCGATCGGGGAAGCAGCGCTGAAGTGTCGCTCTAAGAGCAGAAGAAAAAGTGAACCATGTGGGGCTGAGCAGTAAGGATTAGCGGGGTGTGTCAATTTGAACTCGGGCGAATTCAGGAAGAAATGTGAGCACTTGGAATGGAGGGAGTCCAGCACCTCGAAACGGTAAGGATTCTTTTCACGGTGGCTTTTTGCTAAGATGTGTTTTGACAGCGTACTGTTCTATTGTGGTAAAAAGTTTTTTTTCTGTGGTCGTTGGCAGTTTGTCGGACTGTTCGCTCACTTAACTTCAGCTAACTTAAAACTTTCACTTTTTGCGATTTTGGGAAACTGTATTCTTTAAGAAATCTTGTAATGCGATCCGTTAAAGTCGCACGTAGCTTTTCTGTCAATGTTTTCGTTGTGCACCGCCGTAACGAAGCTGTTAGGCAGTCCCGAAGTTAAGCTTGTGACCTTACAGTCGCGGCGGCGGCTCCGCTTCAACTACGGTGACTGGAATCGCTTTCTTTCATATTGCAAACAGAAAGTTTGTAGTACAGTGTAGTTTGTAGTTTGTAGTTAGTGTGTGAGCGTGTTAACAAGTTGGCAATGAACTGCGCGATTCGATTATCGAAATGACGTTAACACCAGAGGGACGATTGCTTTGGCTGGTTAACAACCGAAATGATGTCACGAATGCGTGGGTAATCGCATTTTGTTTTCGCTTAATATGAGTAGTTACAATTTGAGCTCTCGAAAACTCAAATATTTCCTGCGATGCTGGTTCCCCCTTGCTGCCGGGATGGGCTCCGGTTCCACGACCTTTCACATGGATAAACGGAGCTCAGGAGATGGATGGAGTTCTGACAAAACTGGTTTAATTTTTGATTGCGTGGTCGACGTACGAGTTTTGCGTGTGACCACATTGCTCATATATCAAACCATAATAGTTCACAGTCGCATGTAGTATTATTGAGAAATGCAATGTTTACACTGTATACTAACTTTCCCATTAGCCTACTATGTTATGAAAGTATTTATAATTGAACAATACTTTAATTTATACAGTGTGTTTAATGGCGATCTCAGCTTTTTAGAAAGCAAGAGACGATAGTATGACTGTCATAGAATTTGGGAAATAATAGCAATAATAATAGAAACTTAATATCAAATATTGTTATTCATTGTTTGATAACTTGAGTTGGTTGATTTGCATTAAGTTGCAGTATTGTGTAGTTAAAACGAATGAACAACATCCATCAAAATTAAATTACGATCCAGTTTGTTTTGTCGGAGATTTACTACTTCTATTTCTACTTCTGTATATGCTCTTTAACACGCACTATCTTATGTATAGCTTAGAAAATGTAATAGCCTGAACATCATTGTTTATAGTAACAGTGGGAGTTTAGTCTTTTTAATTGCACATGTTGTCCTTTGCTTTGAAGAGTTTAACTATACCCGAATATTGCTCCAGAGGCTCTGAACAGAGACTGACATTCCGCTCTTACCTTTAATAGTGTACCAAACATCAAATATACAATCCCCTTTGTAGGAGCACATTGGGTCATTGGACTTTAAAGCACAAGGATATTAATTTACTCCCCACATTGGCTCATTGCGTGACCCTGACCAAGTCACTTAACATGCAATAGCTCTAATTGTATTGCTGAGTGCAGGAACAATTATCTAAAATATTTCTTAATTATTAGACACATGATGAAGAAATAAAAGGTGTTTTGTTGCCTGTTTAGTATATTTTTGCTGGCTTCTTTATTGAATTGGGTGTTTTAATATAACATGCTATTCTGAAACTTGTTTAATCCAGTTCAGGGTGGTGGGGGCCTTTTCCAGAGGCACTGGGTGCAAGTCAAGAAACATCCCTAGGAAAGGTGCCAGTCCATTGCAGGAACGACTCACACACAACCCTAACTCCTGTTCATGCAGGGTCAGTGTGAGATTGCCAATTAACCTGTCCTGCACTTCTTTGGGATTTAATATATGTAGCTGATATAGCATTTACAGACCCTCCTGCTTCTGAAATGCAAAAGATTAAATGGTAACTTAAAACCAACTTTTTTTGGAGCTAGTCTAATGTCTATTGCTTTATTTGTGAAAATCATAAATTATTTACCAAATGTTTATACATGAGACTAGGATGTTTATTGTGTGCACATAGACTTTTAGTTTTCCATTGAAGTTACCCCAAACCCATGTAGCTGAACCCAGTGTTTAAATTCTTTGTTGATTTATATGAACATTCATTCTTTCGTGTTGATAGGTCCAGTGCTGTGCAAGTGGTGCATGCATCACATTTTGTCCTTAGAATTTCCCTAAATTGCCAGTGCCTGAGGGCTGAATTTTTGTGATGTATTGCAAAAGTGAATATGATTTGAACACATCATATAAATTGCGATTGACTGTTCATTTAGAATTGAGTACACTGTTTTGCAAAAAATAATTAATCTGAAAGGTTACCAAACTAAATGAATATTTCAATGTAGCAACATAATGACATTTAGTAGGATCAGGATGACTAACAGGAACATAGTGTCATTATGGATTCATTATGGAATTTTTTTAATGATGGATGGATAAAAAGACATGTTATATTTAACATGGCGAGATTTCACTTGTGTGTCTATGTTGTAGGTAGCTCTTTTTCATAACATTTGTAGCTTGTGTTGTCATCAGCCTGGTTTCAGGTTGCCATCTTGGCAATGATTGCAGGACTTTTCTTCTTGTTTTCTCTTGGACTTCCATAGCTTTATTAAATAGTACATACAGTGTATTCGGTTTCTGTTGAAATTTTTTACTTTAGATTAATATGTATAGCACATATATATTAATTTTCTATATGCTATACCCTCCAAATAGATGATATATACATTCCTTGCAAGGTTACTGTACCTTAGTATAATTTGAGTTCTAAAGCTGCAATGTGGCTTGCACCACATGCTGTGTGAAGCATGGAGATCCTATGCAAACACAAGCCATGTTAATGAAGTAGTAGCAATAATGTGTGTTGATGTTTTATGTTTTCCATCTATCCATCCATTATCCAACCCGCTATATCCTAATACAGGGTCATGGGGGTTCTATGTTTTCTTACCCTACAAAATAATTTTTTATTGCTTAATATTATTCTGTGACATATAATGCTAAACATACTTCTAAACTTGACAAAGTTTGACAGACAAGTACAATAAAAATATTTTAAGCTGAAGTCTACAGTGTTCTTCTTCCTAATCAGTTATATGAACATATGTGATTATGCAGTTTAGAAAAGTTTAGGCACAGTCTTTGATTTATAAGTTACACAAAAATGGTACTGAAATTGTTTAGGTCTCATTGAGGTAAGCGTTCGAGGTGGGGAAGTAACTTGAATCAAGTGTTAGGCAATACACAGTCTGTGACAGGTCCGTGACATTGATCCTTGACACTGAAAAGAAAGAACATAGATTCAAATGACAGAATCTCTGATAACAAAATTGGGAAATTAAAAGTCACTAAATAGTAGTAGGAAATAATGCAACAGTTCAAAGTAGGGTGCTACTACAGTTTAAATTTTTTCAGTATATACAGACTTGATACCAGCTGCAATAAAATATTTTAAATATTTATAGATCACTATTAACAGCATTGCCTTTACTTCTCAAAAGAGGCTGGCTGACTTGTCAAACATACAGACCCAGAAAGAAGACAGCTTGTTCTCACTATAACCTTGCATGGGCAAAGAATGAAGAGCTGTCCTAAATAACAAGGAATGGTCCTAGAGCTCCAGATACTGGCCAGTAAGCAATTTATTGGGTTCAAGTTAAAGAATGAAATGGCTGCATCACCCGCATGGTCATGCTTTCAAGCAGAGTGACAGTACTTCCTTCCTTAAAGAAACGTGTTTAGCTTATTATTATAGCCCCAAAGCATGGCCTTTGCAAATTCACAAGCTCTAGTATGGATTTTACAGTATATTTATAAAATAACTATACATCCATTTATATTTGTCCAATATACTTTATCTGAAGATTTGTAGTATAGGGTGTATGTGTGCATACATATATATGCAGTGTATTACAGTATTCATTCAGTTTCAAACCAGAGAGCATACACACTTGTCCTGGACGAATTTAATGTCACCGGTTGACCTATCATTCATGTCTTTGTGAGGTGTTAAGAAAACTGGAGCGCTGAGAGGAATAGTCCCAAGAAATCATGGTGAGAACATAAAAATTCCACTCAGTTATTGCTCAGGCCCATTATACAAGCACAGTAATGTAGACCTATGAAGAGGCTGCATTAAATGTTTAATATATAATTTTATGTATTCAATATAATTATAGTAATATGAATTAAAATAAAATAATTAGATTTAATTATATAAAATAAATTATTTATTTTATGTTTAATAATATTTCATAATTGTAACATTCTTAAAACCCTGAATTGGGTTAAGCTAGTTTCAGAATTGTATGTCATGTATATTATAATTGTTCTGTGATATGTGTAATATGTGTCTTGCTAATGCTGTATATCTATTGTGTAACTATATTTAAAGTATACAGTATATTTGAATAAATTGTTGTATTTATTTATTTTGTGGAAAACACTGTTTTATTTACTTTTGGTAATATACATCATTTGATTCAATAGACTACTAGAAAAGGAGAATGTGCTCTGTAACTGCTTGACAAAAGACTTCACTAATGGAATGAAGCTGTGAATGTGGCTTCAGGTTGGTTCATGTCATGCAGTGAAACACTGTTCTTTATCCTGGCACAGGTGGTGAAAGCGTGCTAAATTAAACGGCTCTTCAGAGAATCCCACTGGTGCCAATAAATTAGTACATGATAATAAATTTGATGCATACACCACAAAGCAAAAATTTAAAGGGTTATTATTGACCTACGGTACAATTGAAAGCAGATTTCAGAAAGTAAAATATAGACTAATTTATACAAAGACATTTTTATTTTAATGTCTGGTAAAAATACTTAAATACTGGGACAATTTCTGAAGACATTTTAGGCTCTTTGTTTTTTGTGTAAATCACCAAATATTGTTATTGAGATCGTATGTACAGCCCTTTTTTTGTAGTCAGTGCAGTTGTAGGTTGTAGGGTGTCAAGGGCTTTCCTGACAGCAGTGAATACAAAACATATTCTTGTCCTTTCTGAAACACACATCAACACATGCACATACAGCTTTCAATTAAGAAACCTTAATTAGCTTGACCTGCATGTTATGGACTATGTTTTTTCCAAAGGAAAAAAGGAATACATTGTGCAGACATATTGTTTTTGGTATAAAGAACCGCCAGTAGTGTTTCTTGACACACTTCTGCTGAATAAATTATTCGCTAAAAGTACTCAGTGTTAGTGTGTCAGAGAGAGGAAGTGCAGCATTATTTATAATGGCACTCAGTTTAGTTTTAATTCTCTCCTTTGGTATTACCTTCAGCGGGTCCAGAGTGAGTACTGTAACTGAGTTTGCCCTTTTAATTAGCTTCTTGATTCAGTGGGCCTCTCCTGAAGTATTGTTGTCAGCCCAGCACACCGCAGCATTGAAAATTGCACTGGCCATCATAGAGGTATAGAAGATGTGAAGGTTGTTTCTTTTCACATTAAAAAATGCAGACTCCTAAGGAAAAATAGCCTGCTCTGCCCTTTCTTACATAATTCCACTATGTTCCAATACCAGTCCAACCTATCATTAATGTGGACCCCTAAGTACTTGTAGGAATGGACCACCTCTACATCCACTCCTTATAGTGTGAATAGTGACCAGACATAGAGGCTGTTTGGTATGGCAAAAGTCAACAGCCAGTTTCTTGGCTTTGCTGATTATAAGATACAGACAATTTTCATTATTCCAAGAAACAAACTTCTCCATCTGACTCCTATACTCTGATTCATCTCCTTTATCATTACACCCCATATGTGCAAAATCATCTGAAAATTTTTGCAAGTGACCTGGTGTTGTATTTGTAGTCAGAAGTGTACAGAGTGAAGAGTAAAGGATACAGGACTGTAAAGTTGTTAATAAAGTTATTACCGTGCTTTTATCTCTTTTCCCAAGGTATGCATTTTACCTAGTTCAGATTAGGTACAGTATATAAGCATTTCATGTAAAGGTTATTGTGTGTTTAGGGTCTTGTGATGGCAAATTTCATATCTCTGGACAATCATGGACCCAGTCTCCTGAGTTTTAAAATTTTGACTGGTTGTTTTTTGTGTCAGGTTTTCATATTTTTTTTTTCTTGGGTCTATGTGGGGTATACTCCAGGTACTCTGGTTTGCCTCTCACATTTCCAAAGATGTTCTGGTTAGGTTGACTGGTGATTTCAAATTGACCCGGTGTGAGTGGGCATTGTTTGGGCTGGCACCTTATCTATAAGTTTCATGTGCCAAACTCATAGTGACACTGGCTCTCCATAGCTCTGAAGTAGAGTAGAGTAGTATGTAAAAATAGGGCTCCCTTTTTATTTAGGACAGAATTAGTACTGGTTATTACAAATTTCTCAAAATATAATGCTGTATAATCCATACATGTTCCTATATCTCTCTACTATAAAAAAAAATCCTGGAGAGAAACAGTAGGGCGGTGATACGTGATCTTCACGTTAAGATCATGGAAGACACTTAAAAGACCCCGAGACTAGAGAGATTGGCCATGGAGCGTCTTGTGGGTACCTTAAACATGAGACTTTGTGCCAAGAGATTCCGTCTCGTGATGACGTAGAACATGAGATTCTTGCAAGACATGCCCTACTTACAAATACATAAAAGCAAGGGCAGCCAGCAACACACTCAGTCGTGTTTTGGCTTTGAGCACACACAGATCCAGGTCTCTCAGCGCATATAAAGCATATAAGGACAATACGTTATAAATGAAACATAAATTAAGCGAAGAAGAAAGCAGTGTGGAGAAAAGAGACGCAAAAGCGTTGGAGAGACAAAAAAGAAAAAGAATAATCTAGGTCCAAATTCGGAAAATAAGGAAAGTAATTATCAGTCCGGAACAATTGGAATTGAAAAAAAAGCACGTCCAATCTGGATGTTGGCGCTATACACATGCAGAGCAGGTTAGAAATTATGAAAACAGTGGAATTCGAAAGGCTCAAAAAAAAAAAAAAATTGGCGCGATACACATGTGGAGAAAGTTAAAGAATATGAAAGTAGGAAAACTAGAAAGTATAAAAAAAAGAAAGTAAAGATCTCAGGAGCGCAAACAAATGGAAATTATTACTTGAAAAAGGAAAAATAATAACCACAGACCAGGGGCCTCATGCATAACGCAGGTGTGTAGAATTCACACTATAACATGACGTAAGCACAAAAGCCGAAATGTGCTTACGCACAGAAAAATCCAGATGCAGGAATCTGTGCGTACTCCAACTTCCACATTCTTCCGCTACATAAATCCCGGTCAGCGTGAAAAGTAACGCATGTGCATGCGCCTGATGTCCCGCCCCAATTTCTCCCACGATTACGCCTCTTTGAATATGCAAATCAATATAAATAGCCCTTAAGTTCAGCGTTCTGTGAAAAGACAATGGGAAAATGGGGAATGGGGAAAAATATAAGAATTTCAGCGAATACCAAGTGGAGGCAAAAGAAAAACATACTATTTGTTGATTTAAACAGTGATATCTATACTAATAAAAGGCAAAGCCCTCACTGACTGACTCACTCACTCACTGACTCACTCACTCATCACTAATTCTCCAAGTTCCCGTGTAGGTAAAAGGCTGAAATTTGGCAGGCTCATTCCTTACAGCTTACTTGCAAAAGTTGGGCAGGTTTCATTTCGAAATTCTACGCGTAATGGTCATAACTGGAAGCTATTTTTCTGCATATACTGTAATAGAGTTGAGCGCGAAAGCCGTGGGGGCGGAGTTTCGTGTGACATCATCACGCCTCCCACGTAATCACGTGAACTGACTGTCAACGCAGTGTGTAGAAAACCAGGAAGACCTCCAAAAAGCGCTGAAGAAAACATGCATTATATAATTGAGAAGGCAGCGAAACAATAAGAAGCTAGCGAGTGACATATACTACCATATTCATGAGTGCTGCAACTTCGGAAAGAAAGCAAGGTGTAAACCTAAACTTTAAATTAAGTTCATAGACAGGCTACCACTGGCGTTTCTCATGCCCACGGGTAATGCGGGATACAAGTTTAATGAGAGGACGCAGGATATAAACGAGAGTTTTGATCACTTTGTAACTAAGTTAAAATTGCAGGTGAAGGGGTGTGCTTATGCAAATTCCGAGAGACTGTGTTTGTGGGGGATTGACAGTTACGGCGGGTGGGGGAGTCACGTCATATTCTTCCCTCCCATTTACCTCATTTCGCTCTGAGCTGAGATCCGCGGCTAACGCCGTCTTCCGAAGCAACTTCGTCACACTGCCACCAAATATTCACAGAAAAATTCACAAGTTAATACACACGCTGTCTCTAGAGTTTCTCCTCACTGAATCCTCCACGCACTACTTACAAAAGGTTACATTGACAATCGTGTTACGTTATTTTTAAAATCTTTCCTTTTCTTAGCACAAGCACAGCTGAGAAGCTTCGATGCATGTGCTTCATAACGCGTTAAAAAATAATGCATTTAATCACACTTTGCATTACAATCAAAGGGGAACTTTTATCAATGCATGATTTCCTGGTACACCGATTACATTGATCAGCGCATCCCCATTCATTTTAGCCTCGCACCACCTTGGTTTGAGAAGTATGAAAAAATATGAGGTTAACACAGAAAAACAGATCACCAATTCAAGCTTTATGAATAATCGATTCGCCATCAATAATTGTTTTGGTAAAGCCATACTCAGTGTAATCCTCCTTCCATTTTATAATTTTTCCGCCACTAGCCATGATTAAATGAACGGTAAAAAAGTAAGAGCGAAGCGAGGGTGACTTATTTAGGCAGGCATATATATGACAGCAACACTCATGACAAT
>JANRMT010062854.1:94630502-94673648 GCA_026402145.1 Polypterus bichir lapradei | reverse complement strand
TAGATATGTATATAGATATGTATATATGTATATATATATATATATATATATATATATATATATATAGACTCAAACCCATTATGACAGCAGCAATCCAAGCTGTGAGAAAACAGTAAAAAGGAGGCATGTCAGACATCGTGGTACATTTTCTGATGCAGCTAGACGAAAACAACTTTGTGACGCTGCCGCCAAATACACAAAACAATTACTTTGACAATCATGTTACGTTATTTTTAAAATGTTTCCTTTTCTTTTTCATAACTTCTTTAACACACGACACGCTGCGAAGCATGGGTATTTTGCTATATATATATATATATATATATATATATATATATATGACAGCAACACTCATAACAGTGACAAAACAGTTACATTGACAATCATGTTACGTTATTTTTAAAATGTTTCCTTTTCTTTTTCTTTCCTTCTTTAACACACTACTTCTCCGCTGCGAAGCGCGGGTATTTTGCTATATATATATACACAGATATATATATATATATATATATATATATATAGAGATATATATATATAGATAGATATATATATATATAGATATATATATATAGATATATATAGATATACAGTAATCCCTCCTCCATCGCGGGGGTTGTGTTCCAGACCCCCCCGCGATAGGTGAAAATCCGCGAAGTAGAAACCATATGTTTGTATGGTTATTTTTATATATTTTAAGCCCTTATAAACTCTCCCACACTGTTAACATTATTAGAGCCCTCTAGACATGAAATAACACCCTTTAGTCAAAAGTTTAAACTGTGCTCCATGACAAGACAGAGATGACAGTTCTTTCTCACAATTAAAAGAATGCAAATATATCTTTTCTTCAAATGAGTCTCTGCATCAGGAGCAGAGAATTTAAGAGAGAGAGCGCGCGCTCGCAAAGAAAAGCAAACAATCAAAAAATCAATACGTGTGCTTTTAAGTAAAGCGGCATTTTTCAGAGGAGCGTCAGTATCTTCTAAGCAAACAGCCTCTGTTGAAACAGCCCCTCTGCTCAAATCTCCTCCGTCAGGCGCAGAGAACGTCAGAGAGAGAGCGCGAGATTAAAGCAAACAATCAAAAAATCAATACGTGTGCTTTTGGGCTTTTAAATATGCCGAGCACCGCAATAAAGCGGCATTTTTTAGAGGAGCATCAGTATCTTTTAAGCAAACAGCTTCTGTGCAAACAGCACCTCTGCTCACACTCCCTCCGTCAGGCGCAGAGAATGTCAGAGAGGGTGAGATAGAGGCAGAGACAAGCAAACAAACACCGCGCGGGATGCATATCTTATAGCATTGAGGAGTTTTAGTTAATATGTAATACATGCTCTGATTGGGTAGCTTCTAAGCCATCTGCCAATAGCGTCCCTTGTATGAAATCAACTGGGCAAACAAACTGAGGAAGCATGTACCATAAATTAAAAGACCCATTGTCCGCAGAAATCCGCGAACCAGCGAAAAATCCGTGATATATATTTAGATATGCTTACATTTAAAATCCGCGATAGAGTGAAGCCGCGAAAGTCGAAGCGCGATATAGCGAGGGATTACTGTATATATATAGATATATATAGATATGAGAACAACACTCATATCAATGACAAAACAATTACATTAACAATCATGTTACGTTATTTTTAAAATTTTTCCTTTTCTTTTTCATACCTTCTTTAACACACTACTTCTCTGCTGCGAAGCGCGGGTATTCTGCTAGTAATCAATAAAAGTAAGTTGATTGAGTGACATAGCGTGTTGGAGAAACTTGAAAGCTCAAGTTCACAAAGTCGCACAGTGCCCGAAATAAAAAAAGAAGTCATATATCAAAGTCGCCGTGAAAATGCGAGTTGTAGGCCACCGTCTGAGTGTCATATGAAAGCTTATTAGGGTACAGACAAAAAACAAATAGGCACACAGTGGCAAAAAAGCATGAAATGTCAACTTTAATCTCGAAATGTCCACTTTAATCACGTAGTTTATTTTGTCATTAAAGTAGAACATCATAAACTTCATCCTAAAATCATTTAATTTACTAGTTTCTCAAATCCCATCAATACAATACAATACAATTTATTTTTGTATAGCCCAAAATCACACAGGAAGTGCCGCAATGGGCTTTAACAGGCCCTGCCTTTTGACAGCCCCCCAGCCTTGACTCTCTGAGAAGACAAGGAAAAATTCCCAAAAAACCTTGTAGGGAAAAAATGGAAGAAACCTTGGGAAAGGCAGTTCAAAGAGAGACCCCTTTCCAGGTAGGTTGGAAGTGCAGTAGGTGTCAAAAGAAGGGGGTCAATACAATACAATACACGGAACAGAACAAATCCTTAATACAGCATAAAAATAAAAATTTTAGAAGTACGGAGCAGAATTTAACAGTAGATGATATCACATAATAAGATTTGGATATTTTTAGAGTCCTGGAGACCTCATCCATCAGGCTGCCTCCCCCATTTGGCCATTCCACGGCTAAAACAGTGCTGGGACAGCCAATCCGATGAAAGGACCCCTCTTTCCCATGATTCCTGCGATCCTCCATCAGGGATGATTTTACCATAGGCAGGCAAACAACTTGGCAGGTGGGTCGTGGCACCGATTGCCACATTTGCCACATTTTTGCCATCATAACCAAAGTAGCATATTAAATGCTTTGTTTTGTATTTGATCTTCTATGTGCTCTATGTGTGTGAATCACTACGTGCTTCTGTTCTTTCTCTTTCTCTGACAGGACACAGAATTCATTACATTCGTGATATTACAGCTCTCTGAATAATTAAAATACTAAGATGTATATGTGATATCATTTTCATGATGATTGGAATGAAAGCATGTAATTAAACATGGGAACATGGTGGCGCAGTGATTGTTCATGTCTCACACAAGATGCTGCTGCGCCATGCGCGACCTTCGATGAAATAATTTTTTGTAGCAGTACTGTCTCTTTCAAACGTACTAACCTCCAATTCCTGTCCTTACTTTTCTTTCTCCAAATACCCAATTTCTACACAATCAGCTCTGTAATAGACGTTAAGCCATCTGTAAACTTACAACGACGATTCTTGAAAACTTTTAAGGAACATTGAAATATCTCCATAGTACGTGTTTAATTATTCTATCTGTCTATCCTTCCAGTGTCGCGCCAGCCTCAGCAAATATACAGCGCTAGGCAGGAACAATATGTGAACTTGCTAGCGCTGCAGCACCGTGTTCTCACATGTTTAATTATTAACAATACAGATTATTTAAATGAAGTTAAAGTTTTATCTGTATAATATAATAAACATATTTTGCTGCATTTCATCTTAAAAATGATATTGTCATCATATGTAAAAACGCGCTTTATAAAGTGGCGCATGTTGTGCAAGTTTACAGTGGGGTAATTGTACTTATAAGTACAAACAGTTCTACAAGGAGCACTTGATTGAGTTTGTTTATGTTTCTTGGGATGAAACTGTTTCTGAACCACGAGGTCCGTACAGGAAAGGCTTTGAAACATTTTGCCGTGTCTGAGGCAGCGTGTGCTTGATGCTGTATACCGATAATTCTCTTTCTGATCAGCTACTGCTGTGATTCCCCACTCAGATACAGTGATATAAATACTCCGAGTGGCGCAGTGAGAGTAATATGGAAAAAAATGATCCGCTGTGGCATCCCTTAAAGGGAGCAACTGAAAGAAGAAAAAGAAGAAGAAGGTGCAGTGAGAGTAACAACGTAATAACGCTAAAGCAGTTATGGTATTTGGAATTCTATGGCTATTCCCTGGACCATTATATTGTTACAAGTTAATTACAATCAGATGCATTACACTAATAAACAATATGCGGTTAGTTTCAGTGTATTTATAAAGCCGCGTCAGGAATGTGGATCTAAGAAAGAAAGAGTAACCACCACAGAAACAGTAGCACTGCTTTGACGCTGGGTGCTGCCAGTCTGCAAAACCAAGCGGAGAACTTGCGTACGACAGGGTATGAGGTACCGTGGAAATGTGCGTGGCTTTACTCCAAGTTTAGGTTTTATACATCGCGATTTGAACGTGAAAACGTTCTTATGCAACATTTCTGTGCGTACACACCGTTTATACATGAAGCCCCAGGTGTCATTAAAAAAAAGCAGGATAAAGCGAGGTCAGAAATAAAAGACAGAGTAGAAAACAAAGTAAAACGCCATAAAAAGGTTAAAAAATAAGGGTGCCAAACACATGCAGAGCAGGTTAGAGATAATGAAAACTGGAATTCAAACACATGCAGAGCAAGATACAGAATATGAAAGCAGAACAAAATGACAGTATCAAAAAAAAGAAAGTAAACATCGCATTAGTGCAAAGAAAGAGAAATTATTACTTGGAGAAATAACGAAAAGGCGAATAGAGATCGAATATATGGACATAGGTGATATGTCAGAAGTATGTAAATATTGTAAGGCTTTGAAGACTAAGTCAAGACAATTTCAAAAACGGAGTTTACCTCACATGCATTTATTGGTTACTTTGCAAAAAAAAATTAACTGCTGATGATGTAGATCGTTTTGTTTGTGCAGAAATTCCAAACAGAGAAAGCTATCCTGAATTATGGTACAAAGTCATTAAACACATGTCTCACTGACCTCATTAAAAAGATTTAGCACGTTGGGACTTGAAAGATTCCAAATATTGTTTTTACAGAAGTTCTAAAATAAAAGTGAAACTAATGAAATAGCTACAATTCTAAGAAAAAAAAATCTTAAAAGTGTGTATCCGGAAAAACAAAAACGGGGGTGGTGAGCGAAGCGAGCAGGGGGCAAAGCCCCCTAGTTTATATAATATATTAAACAGTGGGTGATTCTTTTTAGCTGTTGACATTCAAACACATTTCAATACCATCTTGTAGCAAAAAAAAAAAACAATTTTGTTACACTTTAATTGGATTTTTAAGCCACTCCATCCACAGTGAAAGCAAATCAAGGACACATCCTCATTGCTCCATGGTGATGCAACTGAGATAAAAAGACTGCAGTCATCTGGTAAATGTAGATTTTTTTGTTTTGTTTTATTACAGTCATTAGTAGCAAATAGAAAAAGAGTGGTACTAGAGCTCTACATTTAGAACAACGTAGGCTATTTTACACATTGGATGAAATCTTTAGCTAAACAAATTCATGTGAATTTACACATGAAATAAATTGATGATGAAAACTGATGTGTAATTCAGGCTCTTATTCTTAAAATACATCGGATTGAAGGTATTATTATTGTAAAGTGTGAATTATGATCCTAAAGGAAAAAGTTGCTTTCAAATATCAAAATTGTCCTTAAAGGGAAATGAGTTGCTATAAAAGGTGTGTGGGGAGGGTTATATTTTTAATGCAATGTAATGAAAATGATCACAAGACTGAAATTAAGTTGCTGGAGACAGTCCTGCAAAAAATGGAAATAGGGGTCTTTTCATTGGCTATTTTTTTTTTTTTGAAATTTTATTAATTTTATTGCAATCATTCATACAAATCAATCAATTTTTAAAAAAAGTAGTATTGAGAACAAGTCCACCCCCTCCCCTGAGAGAGAGAGCAAGGCAAACGGAGTAAAATTTAAGGCTTGTAAACATATCTAAATTGATAAGTCTGTGTGCCAAAAGTGTAGTGAATGCAATCACAGTTTGTTTGTCCTTCTCCGCTTTAAACCCATCTGGGAGAACCCCAAACACAGCTGTTAATGGGTTAGGAGGGATTGTGAGACCAAGGCTGTCTGAAAGGTAATTAAAAATTTTGGTTCAGAATGATGTTAATTTAGTACAGGCCCAGAACATGTGACCCAGTGAGGCTGGGACTTGATTGCAGCGTTCACAGGTTGCTTCTTGCCCTGGAAATATTTTGGAGAGTTTTAGACCAGACAGATGTGCTCGATATATAATTTTGAGTTGAATAATTGTATGCTTTGCGCATATGGAGCTCAAGTGATTTCTCTGCATTTCTATTTTCCACTCCTTTTCTGATATATTACCGTAATTGAGAGATCTTTTTCCCAGTGTCCTCTTGGATCTTTGAAAGGGAGGGACTGTAAAATGATTTTATATATTGCAGAGATGGTGTCTGAGTCCTTGAAATTGAGCAATTTTCTTTCCAGCATGGATGAGGGTGCAAGATGAGGAAAATTAGGAAGGTTCTGTTTAGCAAAGTTCCTAATTTGAAGATAGTGAAAGAAATGTGTAGCTGGAATGTTAAATTTGGAATGTAATTAATTGTTCATAGGATGCAAAGACGTTGTCTATATAAAGATATCTAAGCAAGTTAATCCCAAATTTTTTCCAGATATTAAAAACTGCATATGTTTACGAAGGTTGAAAGAGGTGGTTCTCTTGCAGAGGTGCCACAGATAAAACTTCTCCATCTTAAAATGCTTTCTACATTGGTTCCATATTCTAAGTGAATAAAGCACAATTGGGTTATTACTATACTTCCGATAACTTGCATTATTTGGGGCACAGAGCAGGGAATATGAAGAAGTACTGCAGGATTTTACTTCTATTGTGGACCAAGCCTGTGTATGTTCTTCCATTTGTGTCCAGGTTTTTATAGCTTGTATGTTTGCTGCCCAGTAATAAAACTGGAAGTTAGGTAGAGCCATGCCACCTTTTGTCTTTGTAGGGTCACTCTTTGGATACGTGGATATTTTGAATTCCAAATAAATGAGGTTATTGTTGAATCTAATTGCTTAAAAAATGTTTTATTGATGTATATTGGGATGTTTTGAAATAAAAAAGGAGCTTAGGAAGAATATTCATCTTAACAGTTTTAATTCTTCCAGCTAGAGGGAGATGATGGGTTGACCATCTATGCAAGTCTTGTTTAATGTTTTCCATGCAGACGGCTAAATTTTGTTGATAAAGTGCTTTATGTTTACTTGTGATGTTTACCCCTAGGTATTTAAACTGTTCTGCAATGATAAAAGGTAGGGTGTCTAATCTAATATTATATGCTTGAGAATTCACTGAAAAGAGTACACTTTTATTCAGATTAATTCTGAGACCAGAGATCTTTTGAAATTCTGTGAGTGCTGTTAAGACTGCAGGCACAGAATTTTGTGGGTCTGATATATACATTACCATATCATCTGCATATAGAGAGATTTTCTGTTCCAGTCCTTCTCTGATAATCCCATTTATCTGGTCAGTAATTCGACAGTGTATTGCCAGTGGTTCAATGGCGATTGCAAACAGTAGTGGTGACAAGGGGCATCCTTGTCTGGTACCACGTTCTAGTTTAAAGTACAGTAATCCCTCCTCGATCGCGGGGGTTGCGTTCCAGACCCCCCCGTGATAGGTGAAAATCCGCGAAGTAGAAACCATATGTTTGTATGGTTATTTTTATATATTTTAAGCCCTTATAAACACTCCCACACTGTTTATAAATATTCCCCGTAGAGTTATACAGCATAATCTCTTTGTATTCTCTTAGATATTAGGTAAGATTCATTGAAATTATGTATATAAACACACTGTTTATATACAGTAAAACCTAAATATTATTTTAAAGATATTGAGTGTCTCCGATATCACATATGTTACAGCCATTATGATAGACAGGCCACCAGCAATAAATACGTACAATGCAAGAAAAATAGTATACAGTAAATGTGTGTACTGTGACACTAAAAGTACGTACATGTACTAAGCACTGTAAGAAGAAAATTAATTATGGTTACTCACCAACAATGACACGATGACTTGTCCGATAACAATGAATTTAATTTTACTGCACAACAAAGGAGAGCGTTACAGCCCTTGTAAAGGAGCCACTTCAGGCGATTCTGTAGCACTGCCGTTGTTCTTCTTCTGGCAGTCTTCAATCCAAATCCCTAAAGCAGATTCCATCCAGACTACTACCTTATTACATCCACTTACAACTCGTTTTGCACCCTGGTAAAAAGGACACTGCGGCCGTAGATCTTATATTCCTTTCCTACTTTTTAAATAAAAAGAATCGTAGCCTTCAACAAATCCAAAACGTTTACCTTTTCGGCAATCGTTAACATCTTCTTCTTGTGCTTGGGCACGGCCTCTGAAGTAGTAGCAGATTGTTTTGGAGCCATAATGAAGGGCTTGACTATGAACAAAGATAAACACAAAAGAGCACAACTCTTTACACAGCGAAACACGTTGATGCTGAATGAGCGAGAGGAGACTTCCTGGTTAACACTGCATTCAGCACGCAGGAACTCAAGTGCGTACTCTGGTTGGTTAGCTTCTCAGTCAGGAGAACTTAACTGCGTGCTCTGATTGGTTAGCTTCTCAGCCATCCGCCAATAGCGTCCCTTGTATGAAATCAACTGGGCAAACCAACTGAGGAAGCATGTACAGGAAGTAAAAAGACACATTGTTCGCAGAACCCGCGAAGCAGCGAAAAATCCGCGTTATATATTTAGTTATGCTTTCATATAAAATCCGCGATAAAGTGAAGCCGCGAAAGTCGAAGCGCGATATAGCGAGGGATTACTGTAGTCTGAACAAATGCTGTTGATACAAACTGAAGCTTCTGGATTGGTATGCAGTAATTTGATCCATGCACAAATGTTCGGGCTAAACCCAAATTTCTCCAATGTAGTAAAAAGGTATTTCCATTCAATCATGTCAAATGCTTTTCTGCATCCAATTATAATAATATTTCTGGGGTGTTTGATTTAGTTAGTGAGTGTATTACATTAAACAGGCATCGAAGATTTGAAGATAAGTGTCGGCCCTTGATAAATCCAGTTTGATCTTGTGATATTACCGAAGGGACCACTTTCTCCATCTTTCTAGCTATGGTTTTTGAGAGCATTTTAACGTCATTATTCAAAAGTGAAATTGGCCTGTATGATGCACATTATAATAAGTCCTTATTTTGTTTTAGAAAAACGGTGATTAATGCTTGGCGAAAAGTTTGAGGAAGAGTTTGATTGTCTCTGGCTTCTGTAAATGTTGCTAATAGGAGGGGAGCTAGCTGAGCGGAGAATTTCTTATAAAATTCTGCAGGGTAGCCATCAGGGCCTGCTGCTTTCCCGCCTTGAAGTGCCTTTATAGCATCTAGTAATTCTGATAACGCCAGAGGTTTATCAAGTTCCTCAGCACTAAAAGTGTCTGTTTGTGGTATTTGTAATGTATCCAGAAATGCACTAGATTGTGTATTGTCTATTTAAACTCATTAGAATGTAAGGATTTATAGTAGTCTCTGAATGTGTGCATTATATTTTTGTGGTCGATGATTCTGTCTCCGTTCGTGTTGGTGATTCCTGGGATTGCGTTGTGGACTTCTTGCTTGTGAATTTGTTGAGGTGAAAGCTTATTAGCTTTCTCTCCATGTTCATAGTAATGATGTCTGGATTTATAAATTAGTTGTTCAGTTTCTGTAGTTGTCAAGAGGTTAAGTTCTGAATGCAGAGCCTGCCTTTTCCTATGTAAAGCCTCGCTTGGAAGCCTGGCACGTTCCTCATCTATTCTAGTAATTTCGCTTTTTAGCTCCGCTACTTTCTTGGTTTCTAATTTATTTCTGTGGGAAAGATATGAGATAATCTGTCCTCTTAAGAAGGCCTTAAGAGTTTCCCAAAGTATTCCTGCAGAAATCTCTGAGGATGTATTTGTCTCTAGGAAGAAACTGATTTGTTTGGATATGAATTCTGTACAATTCTCGTCTGCTAATAGAAGCGGGTTGAGATGGCATCTGCGAGGTGAGTATGTGGGGCATAGTAACTTTAGCTCTAAGATCAGAGGTGCATG
Organism: Polypterus bichir lapradei; assembly: GCA_026402145.1. NCBI lineage: Eukaryota > Metazoa > Chordata > Cladistia > Polypteriformes > Polypteridae > Polypterus > Polypterus bichir. The sequence continues at coordinate 94,663,924 of JANRMT010062854.1, read as the reverse complement.
GTCAGAAATAACAATAGCATCGTATTTGCAAGATTTAACCAAAGGCAAGAAATTATTATCTATAAAGAAATAATCAATTCTTCAGTAGCAATGATGTACTGGTGAGTAGAAAGAATATGTTCTTGAGTTTGGGTTTAAAAACCTCCAGGGGTCTGATAAGTTGTGATCAGTCATAAACTTTGTAATTATCTTTGCAGTGTTAGATGTCGTCCCCCCTGTGGTTGAAGTCCTATCTAAGAGTGGGTTTAAAACACAATTAAAGTCCCCAGCCATTATAATTTTATGAGTGTTCAAATTGGGAATGGATGCAAATAAATTTTGTATAAATTCCTTATTATCGACATTAGGTGCATAAGCATTTATCAAAATCACTTTACAGTTAGATAAGTCTCCCATGACCATCACATATCTCCCTTCAGGATCCAGTACTACATCTGATGCTACAAATGAGACTGTTCTATGTATGAGAATTCCCACACCTCTAGTTTTCTTTGTAAAGCTAGAATGGAACATTTGGCCAGTCCAGTCCTTTTGCAGCCGGAACTGATCCTTGCTTAGTAAGTGGGTGTCCTGTAAAAATACTATTTTAGCATTTAAACCTGTTAGGTGAGAAAGTACTTTCTTTCTCTTTAATTCATGATTCAGACCTTTAACATTTCAGCTCACAAAGTTAACTGTCCCATCATGGAGACATTGATTCTGAATTTTTGATGTCATTTTATAGTCTTAACTGGAAGTGAGACAGCTTCAGCCTTAATTTCCTATTTCCCCAAGAGTTATTGCCATGCAGCTTATTATTACGTTGGTAGTTATAATTATAAAGATTAAAAGGATAGATTAGTTATAGATATAGCCTGCTCTCTTTCTCTCCCCCCCTTAACTCCCCACCCTCCAATTTTGCCTCCCCATATGAGGCTAGATCCCACTTCACACAGTCCCGGTCCTCTGACATACCCCGAGACAGAGCATGTCCAAAGCAAAACAAGCCCCCACGCAGCGGTGTTTTAGGATTAAAAAATAGAGATATCTATTACCAATATAGTCTAAATACTATATGCCTAAAATTTAATCATTAACAAACTATGAACTTAAAATATATATAATCTTCAGCAATCTTAATGTATTAACCCGAATAATACACCCGAATAATAAACCCGGGGAATGGTGTTAGAAAGTGGTCCAGAATAAGCATAATAAGTCTTAATGCAATAATAGCCATAACAATAAACCAAGGGTATGGTGTTGAACAGTCTCGTTTAGGGTAGAGAAAAAATAATTAGATAAGAGAAAAAGAAAAAAAAAAAAAAAAAGGAATTAACCACAAACATCTATAACTGTAATTAAAACATAAACAGATAGTGTTTGAGTAATAATGAGTTATAATGAGGATATATAATGATAAAACCCGTATCTTAACAAATAGATCAGACAGTAGGTTATTTATCCTTGCTATTTCATGAACAGCTATGACTCGCTATTATGTTTCAGAATAGTGCCGGGATCAGCTTTCTTAATTCCTTTTCTGCATCTTCCTTGCTAGCGAAGACATAGAATTGACCATGCAATTCCACTTTTAGTTTGGCAGGATACAAGAGGCTGTATTTGATATTGGCTTGCCGTAACCGCTGTTTAATGTTGTTGAAGACTGCGCGTTTTGTAACTGTTGCTGGAGAGAAATCAGGGAAGATACGAATGTGGTTATTTTCATATATAATCTCTTGCTTGTGTCTGAGGAGTGCCATCACCTCTAGCTTAAATAATAATCTCTCAAAGCGAATAATAAAAGATCTAGGTCTAACAGTATTTGATCCACGTACGCGATAAGCCGCTGCTATCTCAGAATCTGCTTTAAAGTCCTCTCCTATTATTTTAGAAAATAGTTCGGCTTCGAATTTCACTGGGTTTGGACTTTCTCGACTCTCAGGCAGACCTTCAATTCTGACATTATTCCTTCTGTTTCCATCTTCCAAAGCAGCAAGCCTGTCTCCGAGTTTTTTGCATTCGGAGTTGGCTGCTGTTGCTTTTTCTTCAGCACTGGCAGCTAGATTTTCGGCTGTTTCAATCCGAGTCATGAATGTCTGCTTGACATCCTCCAGTTGATCAGCAAGTGAGCTCAGTTTAAACGAGGCTTCCTGAATGTGCTCTTCAATTTTACCCAGCATGTCTTTAAAGACTTTATTATCCTGCTGCCGCTCCTGTCGCAGCTCTTGTCGCAGCTTCTCATTTGCCTTTTCTCTTGCCTTCTCATTTGCCTTCTCGCTTTTCTCTATATCTTTCTTTATCTGTTGCATGAGTTCAGCGATCATCACCTTCAGTTCAGACAGATCAATTCTGCTTTCATGCACCGTAGGTGAGGTGGCAGGCTCTATTGTAGCCAGTGTTCCCCATGTTCCAGGCTCGCATGGAGTAGTTGAAACTGCGGACTGCAAGGCCTTTTACAATTTCAGGTGATCTTCTCCAATCGGCGAGCTATCGAGACCTGCCACACTCATGCTCATACATTCGCTCCCCATTTCGCTCTCAGCCGAAGACGATGTGGCGGACCGTGGTCCCGTGGAGTCTGGGCTTTCGCCCATCTGATCCAGGTCAGTCTGTGAAAGGGCGTACCTTGAACTTGGGCTTGCCGATCTTAGCTTGGATGTAGCTTTAGTTTTCGTTTCTTTCTGACCCCCTTTCTTGTTAGCTATGCTTATATATCCATTGGCTATTTTATGAATGTGCAGAAACACCCAGATACACCCAAGTATCAGTGTCTAAGACAAATCTACAGTGAGCATTTCTATTGAGCTTTTTTAGTACAGCACTGCCACATCTTCACCTTTCTTTTCAGTCAGATAAAAAAAAAACATTCCAATGGAGAATGTTAAAAGAAGGTCTTCAATGTTGTGACTGCATACATTTGAATTAAATGGGGCACTTTGATAACCTCTAAGCTAGAAGGTACATTTTCTGAAAATTAGTGCTAGGCTACAGTAAGAATAATAAGTATTGGATTTATTTACACTGGCATAATGTCAACATATTTGCACAAAGCAGGTGGTGTACTGTATATTGCAGTTTTCTTTCTTATTAAAGAAAAAAAGAATTGTTTCTGGACAATATGGTGGAATGGCACAGGTGTTAGAGCCATTTAAGTCTTAGTACATGTAACTAACACCTGCAGTTTTCCTTCAAAAATTGTTCTGTTGTACATCTACAGAAGAAAAATGGCAAGACCTGCTATCCTACAATATTTTTTCAAAAGTCGCCCTATTATTTAATTGCAGAAGAAAAATGTATAAGTCAACCCTATTTAACTTCTTTGATTTAACATATCAGGGCATAACTTAAAATCATCTAGTTCTCACAAAGTCCCAAAATTAGAATTAACCTTAGGCGATGAACAATTCAGTTTCATAGAGCGTTTGCTAAAATACAAAAGAGGAACATATTTTGTGGAAGCGCATTGTCCCACCTATGCTATGAGCAGCACTAACAAGGATAAACCCTTGACCAGAAAATCTCATAAAGTGTTTACAATGATTAAATAAGACTGGTCTTATTTTAGAAGATGCAAGAACTGAAAATCCAGCTACCTACAGCAAATAAACACAAATAACTGGGCTATGCTAACAATCTAGAATTACATCTCAATAAATTATCACTAAGTAGATGAAGACTGACAGATTGGTGTCTCAAGAAGCACAACACTTTCCGTCTAGTCATTAAGCTAACTGTTGTTATGTAGACATTTGTTGTGTGTATTGATGATAATGCTTGAAACTCAGTAACCACTGATACTATGAACTAGGCCTTGGTAGCATGTTTTACTCACACATATCATTTTGCAGTTAAAGATGGATTTACTGTAGAAGGTGCAGTGAGAATAACAACGCTAAAGCAGTTATGGTATTTGGAACATGTATGGTCTATCAACTATGGTAAGAGATTACCTAATTTATCCAGAATGTTGTTGCTGTTAGAGTGGCCATTCTTGTATGACAGTTAGCTGGCTCTGCATGTAACCTCAAACTCAATAGTATGCTCTTATCCTTCACACAACCCATACAGCACTTTTTAGTTATGTAAAGAAACTTTTGTGTGGTACATTTTACAAAGTAAATTAACCATTCACTGAGAAATATATCCTTGCACTATGTTCTGTGTTATTAAACATGATTTAATAACTTGTCTTTTTTGACAGTTAATAATTTAACACAAATAATGCAAAAATTAATCTTTTTCCGGGAAATTTATCATTGCTTTAATTTCTTTATTGTGAAACTGGTTGTTTCTTTTTAACAATTAATAGTTATTGATCAGTCAGATTAGACTGATTATGAATTACCAAATTAGTGTTAGACACTAGAGTGTTATATAGGAAACTGTGGGACCATCTGTCTGACAAGTACATTTTGGCCGGAATTAAGTCATGCAAAATATCAATGATGCTAAACACACCAACAAACTAATGAATGAAAGGCAAATAAGCAAGATTTTGGAATGGTAAAGTCAAATATTTTACCTCAGCCCTGCTGAGATGCAGTGATAGGAACACTAAGAGAGCTGAACATAAATAATTGCCTTTAAACATTAATACACTGAAGAGGCTGACTTGGAGAATGACATACTTTTCTCTTTGAATTTATTTAAATTGCTGTTGCTAAAGGTGGTCCTAAAAGCTACCAAATTGTAGGTTGCACTTGTTTTTTTACACATGGCTCCTGCATATTGACTTATTTTTTGTTCTATAAGGAATTGCAAAGTAAAATTGGTCAGATATTATTAGATACGTAAGGTCTCTGTGGTTGCAAGTTTTGTTCTTTTACTGTAGGTAAAGCCACAGAACTGAAAGCAGGTGTATTTGCTATTTCAGAATCAAGCATGCATGTTTTATTGTTTATTTGTTGGGAAAACATACCCATTGGCAAAATAGTTTGTCTAAAATTTCTGTAAATTTTATAGTATCTGCATTTACAGTACACAGATGATAAATGTCCATGACCCTGCCCAGAATTAGAGGGTTTTGAAGACAGATGGATGGATGATGATAAATATGAGCCTTGGTAATTGAATTTGGGTAGCTCTTCCTTCAATGCTGCTTTTGTGAATCAATATCATTTCAGGCCTTTATTATTTTGTGTAGGTTTTTGTACAGTATAGTACGGTGGCCAGTATGTCATTCTTTTTTTTAGTCTGTTATAAATAAAACTATAACTGACTGTGATTTTCCAAAATGAAATACTTAGGAGTAATAGAGGAGGTTTTTAATTGATTTTTTGGAGGGTGGGGTGAGTCCAACAGAATTTGTTTTTAGTATTTGTACAGCCATCATAATAACTAGTGTAAGAGGCAGCCAACATTCTTACTCAGCCGGGATGCCTCCGGAATGGAAGAACATGGGGGAGGTAGCTTATGAAGGGCACTGCCTCCCCAGAACTGTTAGTTGACATCCCCTCTGGGTTGCCACGGCTCCACAGATTCCCACAGGGCACACTGGGAGTTTGCTACAGCCCTGTTGGGTTCTGTTGGGACCACCAGGGGCTGCCACAGGGATTGTTGAGCCCTTGTGTACAGGGCTCCCACCTTACTCGGAAATATTCATTGGTCACAAGGATGCAACACCGAAAGTACTTCCAGGATGCAGACTATAAGGGGCAGCCTCACCTCATTTAGAAGCCTGATTTGTGAGGAATAGGATGAAGCTCGCTCGGGGGGAATGGAGGCGGAAAAAGAGAGAAGAAGAAAAGAGAGTATTGTGTACTGTGCTTACTGTTGTACTTGGCTGTGTTGTGGGGAGCAAGCAAAAAGATCTACCTGTGGGAATAAACGTGTGCGCTGCCTATCTGTGTCAGGTTGGGGCTGCTGGGGAACCCGTGGTGGTTCACATTAGATAAACTTTGAAGCTATTGCCTGCTGTTAAATATATGTTTTCTATATATTATGAATATTGATATTTAAGATCTGTGGTGGGTTGGCGCCCTGCCTGGGGTTTGTTTCCTGCCTTGTGCCCTGTGTTGGCTAGGACCCCTGTGACCCGGTAGTTAGGATATAGCAGGTTAAATAATGGATGGATATTTAAGATGCATCAAATCTTTGCAGTTATGCCATAATTACACTGGCTTGGGTCCAATAGAAAAATGTTGACTTAATTCTTATAAAATACTTTGTTGTGTAATGATGATTTGCAGTATAAAATTAATTATAATTGATATAATTTAATTTTCTTGTCTTCAAGATGTGTGCTGCATGTTTATCAAATGTGTATAAGTGTGCCTATATCCATCCTTTGTGTGTGGCCTATGAAATTCAGGGTTTCAGTATCCTATTCTGTCAGCTCACGGTACAAAGCTTAGACACTGTACTCTGTACTTATGGCCTGTATACACTTATAAACCCAATAACCATTCCAAAATTACTATTGGAGGGCACATTAAAACACTCTGTCACACACACAAACCTACACTGACTCATACTGAACCAGTACAGTTACTAGTTAACTTGCACCTAGAGACTAACCTAGTCTCCTGGAACTAACTGTGAGGCAGCAGCACAAACCGCATAAGCCCCATTATTCTGTTCCTAGTATATATGTACTTATATGCAGAGAAAGAAAGCTTATGAAAAACAGGTTTATTATGACAACATTTGACAAAAAGATGAGTGAGAAGCAACAGGAATCTTATTAAAGCGTTCTCTGTTAGCTGTATATTGCATATGAGCACCTTTACTTCATACAAGTTTTAAATGTAGAAGTATTCAAGTGTGAAATACAATACCTGTATTTTAAAATTCAAGGAAATTGTCAATTTTAAACCTTTAATGTGTCATGAAATTATGCATAACCTCTGTTTAAAATTAAGAGTTAATATACGATATATTTATTGTTTTTATGATCCTGTATTAGAGCCACATATTTGCTGGTTTCTGTGTTTTGAGCCTTAGAATGTATGAAAATAATGGTTCTTGTCATCATGGACTCTTATATTCTATTATGTGATATTCTATTAGCTCCCAGTGTCACTCATGTTAATCTCTTGGTACTTAGAAGGCATTTTCTTCACATGTAGATGTTATTGCTCTTTTGCAGATGGTTTAATCATACTGGCTTTGGGTGAATTTTTCAAGTGACCAATATTATTTATTTATTTGTTTTTTTTATCTTTTCCCTGCTTTATACCCTTTGGGCTTTTGGTTGGCTAATGTTTCTGTATACATATGTGCTTGAGGGTATAATGTGCAAATTGACAGTATACAATAGGTTTCTATGCAGTTGTAAAGTATATACAGAGTGAATAGTTTTGATATGCATCTTTGAATGTGTGCCTTTTGACAGAAAATGAACACTTTACCTCTTGTAAAAATATCCCAAAAACAATACAAATAATACCTGTTAGCACTTTGACAAGTATATATATATTTTCAGCAGGGCTGTTTGGTTTCTGCTGAGGCAGTGGGAATAGATGACTGATGCAGGACTATCCATCATTAATTGTTTATTCATGCTGCAAGACTGACAGCAGAACCTGCAAATGGTACATGGAATAAATGGGTAACATTACTCAAGAATGGGGGATTACTACAAATAATCCACTTCCTTGTGGCACCTGCATAATTGATATGGCAGTCAAATTTTGCCTACTAGATTATTCTGTATAAATCATGCCTAAATGTAGTTCAGCCTGTATATAATAAGTAATGCTTTTCTTGTTCTTCGATAAAATTGGTAGCTGTTAAAAGTGACAGCATTTATCTGAAATAAGGTTAGTACTTGCACCTTGTTTTAAAACCTGTAATTTTCAAATAAAACAGAGGTTTGTGCAACCTTTGGGCTATACATAATTGGCACCTGTGGAGGAACTTTTATTCTGTAAGAAGATTTTTAAAGGCTTATTGAAAAAAAAAAGAAAAAGTATCAAGTCTGGGCATTAATGGCTCCATTGTAATGTTAAAAAGAGAGAGCTAACATTAAAATAATTGATGACATGTCTTAACAAGTATGGATATGCAGCTTTCCTTAGTTTATCTTTCAAAGAACATTATACAGTATTTTGTATAACAACCTGAATAGATGATATTTTGGAAAGGGTTTATTTCAAGGTGAAAGTTAAAATTGCTACTACTGACATAAAACTGTAGAAAAAGCAATGTATAGCAAACTTAGTGAATTTCACCCTTCACATTCACCAGTATGTCATCTTAAGTTTTTGATTTCAAAAAACAAGTTTACTTTTTCTGTGTCAATTTGAAATGTTGACTTTGGAGAAATCATCTGTTAATAAACTCAAGGGGGTAGTTTATGTATTTGGACAGAGTTGGTTAAGATCTCTTAAACAGACATGCACAAGCCCATAAGCAATTTTGGTCAGACATTTTTTAAATGGAAGAAGGGCCCATTTGAATCCACTTGTCATTTTCAGGCTACACCTCATGCCATTTGTGTAAGTCATTCTGATCTTTCTAGGTCTTTGTAATAAATTTTGGGATTTGAAACGGTCAACTTTTTCAGTAATGTTATATGGTTATTCATGGTAGTGTGACATTAAAATAGAAACATCTAAGTGCCAGCCAGGTTATTTTGGGCATTTACGTACAGTTATCCAATGGCATCTGATTCTAATAAATTCCTGAATTCAGGCCAGGAAATGGAAAATATGATATCAAAAAGTATTTCCTATTCTTTTAAATGGGGAAAAAATCCTAACCAATTTTAGCAAATAAAACTAAAACACTCATCTCAATAAATCATTAACAGTTGATTTTCTCAAGAATAAAAGAGTACATAAATTACCTAATTAAGAAACTGCTGATGATGTATTTAGTGGGAATCCTTCTGTACAGCAACCTTACGTTTGGAATACAAGAGAGAAACCGTGCAGACTCATTTCACAGCAAAACTTTGTTATGAAGTTAATGTTAAAAAGATACTTGTGCTACCTATACAGTTTTTTTTTACCTTTTTCCGCCTGTTTTACAGCCATTTCTCAAGATTGAACAGATATTTAGTGATAAATGCAGCCTTTGCACAAGTGTGTTGTGGGAAAATGAACAAAGGAACAAGACTGTTAGCTGGTGGCTCAAAATATGTGAGTGTCAAAAATGGATAATAATCAGAAAAGTACACTAGCACGGTATAAATGTTTCAGAGGTTTGTTGGATGAAAACCTTATGGTGAAAAAGTAGTCTAAAAATTGAGAGTTGTTATCGTGAAAACAATGAAGCCTGTTTTGAAGAATTGAAAGATGCAAGAATTACATTACACACTGTACACTTTGTGCTGTGTAAACGACGTGAGAGTGAACTTGAACTTGATTGAATCATCTTTATTTTTTGCCAGAAAAAGAACAAATCATTTCGTGCAAGGGAGTTCCACATAGTGTAGACCTTCTAACATGCAGGAGGTTGGTGTCAACAGCTTTTTGAAAACCTATAACTACAACAGCACTATGAGATGTATCTTGCAATAAATGTAAAATGGCATATTTAAATAATCTATCCTATGACATGGCATTGGTTGAGTGTTGTATAGATGTATTTTGCTTTGTCACACCTTTAAAATCCTCATGAACACGTAATGAGGGTGAAATTGGGAGCAGTGTTATATCTGCCTGTGCCACTTTCTAGCTTGTGTATCTCAATCTTTCTAACATGGCAAAGCTTTTTCACCTTAAAGACTTGTTGATATAGGTAGAACCTTCATGTTCATTATGTAAAGGCAGGTCTAATTTATTATTTTGCTGCAAGTTCACCTGATTGTTAAAGGGACCATAGAGTATCTTTTTTTATAATGCCCTATAAATTCTGGCTTTTATCATAATTGCAGTTTATTTTACATATTAGAAACACTATCTTAAGAATCAGCTATTTTTAATGTCTTATTTAACTTTCACTTTACAATGAACTGGTTAGGGAGGGCAGTTCTAACCTTGTTTGTTAAATGGAATTGTATTTCAGAACTGTGTTTCTAAGGTACATGCTGACAGAGGAAACTGAAGGCAATAGAAACTTGTAGAAGGTCAAAGAATTGAGTTTTCCATGTTATATTTAAATTATTCTGTACTTAACCATGGAAAGGTTTAGAGTTTCCAGTTTTAAGAAACACAAAATGCACTGTGATATGGTAAAACACTGTAGTTTCATATAGCCACATTTTTATTCATGTTAAGTAAGAAAAAAATACAGGAGTTGCAAAAACGAATATCTAATAATAAAGCTGTACAATTTAGAATGGACATGTTATCTTTTTCATTTACACATTGCCATTCGATAGACCATTTTTGGTGTAATGAATAAATAAAATGCAAAACATAAATCAATTTGCACTTACATAAAATAAGTATATAAATAGTAAAAAGCAGAGTCCTTGTAAGGTTAGATGGTTTTCGCTCCAGCGCTATGAAGCTGGGGCAAAAAACAAAATCTGCAGTGGTTCCATGACCTAAAGACCACCTAGCCCACAATGGGCACTATACCAATCATAAATGTACCAAGTTGTTCCTTATTAGTCCTAGGGAATTTGATGCAGTGAACCTCATGGATAGTTGGGTTATCCACTTTCATTTGAACATCACAGATGGTTGCACAGTACTTTGACCAGGTGATGGTGGCACAAAATACCACCACACAAAAAATGGAAATGAAAGCAGAGATTAATAATAATTGCAGATTAGAGAAGAATGTGATAATTCTATGCATGTATAGTCTATTAGGAGAGGAACTAAAATGTAGCTACCAATCCACCAATCTTTAATCTTTGCTACAATCAATGGCTTTGAAGATGGTTCCAGTATATAAATTAAAAAAAAATGGAAAAAGAATATATCCCCCTTAAACTGTTCCCCCAATCTGAATTACTGGGGATAGAGCATCATATGTTCAAAAAACACTTTTGATTCCAGTATAGAATCCAAGTTAGTCTTAAATCTTTCATCGGATTGTTGTAAGTAGTGTGTCATTTTTATATGATTAACACTATCAAATGCTTTTCTATAATCAATACAAAAGAAATACAAATTTTACTCTGGCTGAGATATCTCTGTGATTTTGTTCTTAAGGTTAAATATGCCACTCTAGTGTATTTTTCTGTCATAGAACCACTTGGTGAGTTTGTATTTATGCTTTTTTTTTAGATTTACATCTGTTTGTCTTAAAGATGATCTTTAGAATAATATCAGGGCATGTCTCATCAAGCATAGAATTCTGTATTCCGAACAGTTTGCCATCTTAGCTTTTTTTCAGTGATGTTCAAAAAACTGATGTATTCATTTCTGATGGTATGTATTCACTTTTGTGAACCAAATTACTGTATATGTTTCTGTTATTTTCTTAAGAACATTATAAAATAGTACTTTCAACATCTTTGCAGTTACGCCGTAATTACACTGGCTTTACCTTCACATCTTCTTCACATATTTCTGACTTCATAATTTTATCTTAAGGATCAATCTTTTGAATGTTCTGTGTATCAGAAACCTACAGATTGTGATACATTACTGCACGTGTCAAGTTATCATCCTTGAGCTCTCATCAGCAACTTACCAGTTTCACAGTTCCTCCACCTATGATATGCCCCGATCATTGGGCATTTATCGCTGAAGCATACTCTATGAAAAATAGGTTTACTGAACATGGTAATTCTTCTTCCTTCATGCAGAGGCCCTTCAGAAGAGTTTTATACTCTGCTAGAGATAGTCTTCTGTCGTCATCTCATAAACTGAGTATGACTGGTAGGTTAATGTGCAGTTTAACCTTGTTGAAACATGCATATCAGATAAAGAGATCTTTTTTGAGATGTTAATATGTACTTGGTCTTAATCCCTCTTTTAATGACCAACCATTTTTCTCATTTGCACGTAATCACAATATCCGTGACACTCTAGTTTCAAAAATGGACACTTTCTATGCATGAAGTGTACCTGTTGTATTAATTTCCTGAAACGAAATACAGTTGCTACTCTGAAAGGCATTATCACACTGCATCACAGATCAGAATGTAATTCATTTGGTAACATTTATTTATTATTATGCACTTGTCCCATAGTTTATGTAGGCAACATGTTTCACTAGATCAAAATAAGATTATGAAACATAAAATGCATATAACAACAGCACACAATACCAAACATGCTGTTTCAAGTCTGCTCTCACTGGTCTTAAATACATGGCTTTAAGAACTGTCCACTTGCACCCTATAAGAGGAAATTTTAATAATCTGTTACTATGCCTCAAAGCATTCTTAATAAATAAACTTGTTTCATGCAGTGGTTCAGGCATGAACAAGTTAAATAAATTGGGTTGCTTTGTATAAATTCATCCCCTTCTGTAATCAGCTGTTTGCCACTTCTGACATTTCTGCTCACTAGGATTGATATTGGACATTGTGTTCTGGTAATATCTGACTATTTCTTTCTCATTATTTCTGTTTCAGATTTACTCCTCATAAATAATGCTTTACCTTTTTTAAGGTACACATTTTACACTTTCCTAGCATGTTGCCTTATGCATTAGTGCCACATTAAAGTTGGCCTTTTTTTCCTTTTTTGTCCATTTTCATTTGCAGTCCTAGTTTTCATGTTGTGGTTTTTAGAGTGTAAACTTTCTCACTCTGTTGAAAGTTTGTCTTTAGCCTTACATTCAGAAGTTGTTAGCTACTAATCACTTGCAATTCTGTGATGTTCACCTGTATAAAAGGTATTTAACAGATATTTTATATTATTTTTATTCTTTTGTTTATATGGCCTTGATCATTGATACCTATATGCATTATCTCATTTGTATACATAATTTATTCAATATTTGCATTCTTTTTATGCCTAATTGCTGGACTCGGCTCTGCAAAAGGGAAGATTTCCTGAAATGCGTCAGTCAGTTTGTTCAACAGACTTGTTCTAACAGTCAGCTTGCTCAGGCAGCCTTCTACTATCTAGACATTACTTCCCTGACTCTGAGATACTGTTATAAGATTGGAGTTTCTGTTTTATTTGGAGCATACTAATACAAGCATCAGTTTTACCACAATTTGGTTTTGATATTTTACCTGTGTTAAATATCGTTCAGAATTTCTAAGCCTGTGTTGTAATTCATTTTTTGATGGTCCTCCTCTGTCATTGTATTAGTCCTCACTAACATAGTCAACCCATGTATTGGTAACTTTATCATTTTCCACTCATTGTCACAAAGAGAAGTGCTTATATTTCTAGACTTCTAGTTTTTTATTTCTTTTACTTTTTTATGCATTTTTTCTCTGTCAAGGTCTTCAGTTTTACTGCACATTTGATTCCACCAACCCTATTTTGATTGTTTGGACTTTTATTTAATATCTTTATCAAAATTTCTGTATTTGACTGTTCTTTTGCATTTTTAGGTCCCATCATGTCGAGAATTGCTTCATTTTTTTCATTCTTTGCAGCATACACTATTCCCTGTTTCAGACTTGTCCATTTTTCTTTAGTTATTTCAGATTGAAAGACTTGTATGGGTTTCACTTGGATAAGTATATCCTACTTCTTTTCTATGGTCATCACCGTCAATGAGTATATGCTCATTATGATCTGTCAATTATTATCTTGTTTCATATAATCTTTAAATATCATTTATTCACTTAGTTTCTATCTAGTTTTCCAGTTAAGGTCTAGCCTCTCTTTGGTTTTCAGTTTTAGGGTTCCAGGTGTTTACACTCCCAAAAGCTTAGACCAAGGGTTCTTAAACTCGGTCCTGGGGGACCCCTGTGGCTGCAGGTTTTTGTTCCAACCAGATTCCCAATCAGTGACAACACCTGATAGCACTGATCTCTTTTAATTAGCTGGTTTTATTTATATTTTATTCTACATTCAGAAAAGCATAGCAGCATGATTTTTACATTTATAAGAAACATTTCTTATAAATATTTCTGTTTTTGCTATGAATTTAAATGCTTAACTCTCTTTTTATTATATCTCACCCTTTCTCTGTGCAGTTTGCTCCCTACATTGAATCTTAATAATGACAATTAAAAACAAGCAGAGCAGAAACCCAAGCAAACAACACTCGATCGTGAAAGGCTGCAACTAATTTTGCGTCAGCCCCACAAAGTAGTAAATAACGGATTAATTAAACAATAAGAACACCTAGAATGACAATCAAGATGAAAAAACTGTTAAAAAGAAACAAATACATATAACTGCTTAGTACATTTTACTACTTTTTTTTTTTTTTTTACCAAACTTAGTTTTCTAATTTGTATATTTTTCCCCAAAACAGGGAATCTGGGAAACAACAGTTCACTTAATTAGCACAGGAGTCCAATTAAAAGCCAGAGGCTGGTTGGAACAAAAACCTGCAGCCACAGTGGTTCCCCAGGACCGAGTTTAAGAACCCCTGGCTTAGACAGTCATTAGCAATGTTAGATGTACTTCCCAAACTACAGTACGCTACTTACCCTGTAGCTTGTGTTCAAAGAGTGTCTGTTGTAAAGGTCCTTCTTCACCTCTATTAACAGCTCTATAAACCTTTCTGTGAACTATAACTGAGTATGTGAAGATACAGGACCTGATGAGGTCTCACTGTCTTCCAACTGGCCACTTGCTCACACTGTCAGGAGAGTTCTTTAAAATGGGTTGTCCATATTACTGTCACACCATTGAAATTGGTGACCTTACTCTGTGGTTCTCCACTTCTTCAGCCTTTCCAGAAATTGTGTACAAAAGGGCTGACATCTCCAGATACAGACAGAACTTTCTGTTACACTTGCCCCAGCCAAGGCACAGTGACACGGTTTACAGTTGTGTGGTGGCTGGAATGCATTATCACTACTTGATGCCATAAGAGAGAGTTGTGTAGTAGAGGGCGATAATGTCCACAATCAAATTGCCTTGAATGTGCAGTTGATAAGTATGCAAAGGTTGTACTCCTACTCCAACTATATTAAACAACACATTGCACAACACTGAATAAAAAATGAAAAAAAATAAAACAAAATTGCTTTAGTAAAACTTTATTGAAATAGTCTTTCTGTACTATTGTCTTCACTTGAACTGCTCTGGCGATTTCCTGAGTCCCAATGAGCCATTTGCTTTAATAACACTCTCGACTTTTTGAAATAAATTAATGTAAATTCACTTTCTAAGTTAATAAATTGCATTATTCAGATTGGACACAAAACCAAAACAGAAACTCAAGCCATTCTCACAATGTTCTGCTTTCTTAAAACTACAATCACATCCAAATGGTAAATGCCTGAACAATTAGGAGGCTTTTATTATTTGTTTCAGAAAATCAGCTATTTATAAGCAGACTGCTGATCATGTTTAACAAAGGACAAAAAGGACAATACTTGCTTGTCATTCAATTCATCATGTTTTATTTATCTCACATCTCTTCTGCCTCATATATATCTTTATTCTGAATTCTGTCAACGTCCATCTGTAGAGCCCAAACTTTTTAATGTAAAAAGCATGCATACCTCTAAAGATGTAGTTGAGAATATATGACACTGCACGTTTAATATTCAATCCAATCTTGTTCTAGTTGCTTAACTTATTATGCAAAACTGGAAACCAGAGGAGGGACTAAGTTCTACATATGCTAGTGTCAACTAAGCTTCAAGTCTTGACCTTCATATTTTAAGTCAAGTCTTATGTTAAAATGATTTATTCAAGAAAGTTAAGTCATTTGGTTCAAGTCAAGTGAAACCATATAGGATTTGAATAAAAAAGTGCTTACACTTGTACCATGATCGGCAATTAATCTAATTATGGTAATATCTGATATATTGAAAACATCTAAGCTGAGAATGGACCTTGTCAGAGAAAACAATTCTTAATAAGCAGGAACAGTGACTGATACAGTATATGAATATATATTTTACTTATAAAGTAATTTGCTTATGTACTATTAATTATATAGTTTCCTCATAAGTGCACTGCATCTGAAACACAATGTATTTAAAGAAATTAAATGTTGAAAGTATTCTAATCTCCTTTAATTTTAAAATAACTTTCTTTTGCTTAATTTTGCATATATATAAATTACCAAAATACTGTTTTTCAACAATACCTCATCATTTACAATGTATTGCACTTGTAGAAAATTATATTTGATAGTTTTTTATCACTTATTTGTGAATGGTGTGGGCACATTATCATCCCTGCATGACTGAACACCTACTCAACAATATAACTGGATTGCCAGTTGCAAGTTTGAACAATGTGGGCATCAGCTTGGTCATAACTCAAAAAGAAGAATGTTTTGAAAATCACAGATAGCTTTTAGTTCTATTATTACTATTATTTTTTACTACCCTTGCTTAGGTCCTGTTTGGGTCTGGGATCTGCTGAACCTGTGTTGCCTTATCCACCATTATCTCTAGTAAAGAAATGTGTATCAAAGGTAGTTATAAAAGATTAAAAAGGTTAAATTTAACAATACAGTTCCAAATGCCTAACAGTTTTCTTGGAACATGTAGCAATGTAATGGTAAGCTTACTGTAGATCTTCCAGTATAACTTTGTTAGTGTTTAGCTTGTGTAATTTTTGTTTTTACTAGGTGGTATTTTCTCATCTCTAATGAAAAAAATCAAAGTTACCACGTTACAATGAAAGAGCACAAGGGTCATGAATGTGAACTCTCCACACTGGCATGTACCGATTACCAATTTCATGTTATTGGATTGGCCAATTCTGTTTTTTTTTCTCTTTTCTTTATCCCTTTAAAAACCTTTTGTACTAGGCTCCTGAATAAGCAGACACATGAAGGCTTATATTCCATATTAAAGTGTTAATTTTGGTATTTTTATAAATAAACTGTAGACCACAGATGTTAACTGTTCATTTTTATTAAAAAAATTATTCTATAAGCTTATTATTCAGTGATCATAAAAATACTAAAATAAATATTTTTTTAAAATACATACTTAAACTGATAAAATATATACACAAATATATATCCATAATACATTAAGAAAATAAAATGGCTCACGTACTATAATTGCAATTTTTTCAGTAATGTAATTATCTGAAATAAATTTTAATTAAGAAAGCACTTTTCACCATTTCTCTAACAAAAAATATATACTCTTACACAATCAATTAATTAATATTGGCAATTAAAACACTGTTTAAATGTAAATACACATGGACCTATAGGTTTTAACACTAGAATTACCAGAGCCTACGAAAAAAACTCGTAAATCCGTCCCACCTTAAATCGCTTCTTAAAACCATTCTCACCTTTCCGCCAGCGTCTTTTGTTAATCTAAATGTGCTGATAAAATCAGGCTGCAAGCAGTCAGCTATTCCATCCCCCCACTGACTTAGAACGTGCACAAACTTCTCCCAGCTCATGCCTTGATTGATTTTCTGGGAGTGAAGTGGAGTTTTAGAGTGGAAATAATAGATCGTTGTTTGGAACACACGCATTTAATGTCTGTTCCGTTTCTACAGTAATCTGTGTAAACACATTGTTAAAACAGAAACGTTTTTTATATTCTACTATTAGATGACAAAATGTAGGCATAAACTATCTAATGTATGAAGCCTGAAGTCCAAATATCAAAAGAAATATTATCACAGAAGGTACAAATCTAACACAATTGCGCTTTTATTCAAAAATATAACTGCAGAAACAAAAAGCCGCCTTAACATGCGACATTGACAGTTGTTTGCTATGACAGCCTCCGTAGCGCAATAGACTCAGCTGCCGACTGGGAAACAAATGGTCGCGAGTTCGATCCTGCACCTCTCCGTTTTGAGAAGTAAACTGCTCTTAGTGTAACTATTTTAGAATAAAAACATACATTTGATATTAGTCTGTAACGGCCAGTGTAATTTATGATACTTGTAAAGGTTAGCTTTGTTTTTTTTTTTTTTAGTCAGTTTGATTATCTCGGCCACGTTCACGAGCCCAAACACACCCCACCCCAGCATCTGAAACTGCTGTTTTCACATAGACGCGCTGTAACAGAGGTAAACTCAGCTCCCTTCTACATCGGAGCAAGAATGCACATACCATTGCTTGCATACTAAAGTGTCAGCAGGCACTTTTCGTGGCATTACACACAGTTTTACGCATGCCCTCTGCACGCTACTTGTGACTTTAGGCTTTAGGAAATAAGTAAATAAATAAAGGTAAATCGTGTCATAAAATGATAATGACATACATTATAAAAAACGTTTCTGTTTTAACAATGTGTTTACACAGATTACTGTAGAAACGGAACAGACATGAAATGCGTGTGTTCCAAACAACGATCTATTATTTCCACTCTAAAACTCCACTTCACTCCCAGAAAATCAATCAAGGCATGAGCTGGGAGACGTTTGTGCACGTTCTAAGTCGGTGGGGGGATGGAATAGCCGGCTGCTTTGCAGCCTGATTTTTATTAGCACATTTAGATGACAAAAGACGCTGGTTGAGAGCTGTGAACGATTTTAAGAAGCGATTTAAGGTGGGACGGATTTACGAGTTTTTTCGTAGGCTCTGGTAATTCTAGTGTTAATAATTTTAACTGCAGTATAGCTTTTTGTAATTTGGTGTCATTATAAATAAGGATTAATATTCAGGGCTCGCAAAATTTCAAAATCCCTGGTAGCCCTTCGGGCAGGCACTCTTCAGTTTTTGGTAGCCCAAAATAAATTTAAGTAGCCCAAATAAAAAGGATTATTTTTAATGTATAATATTGTAAAGGAAACAAAACATCAATCAAAAAATTGTTAAAACACAAATTACAACAACTGTATAAAACTTACAATCATCAACTCAAATATTTGGTTCTAATTGAACAGAAATTTCTATGAACTTGTAAGAACTGTGTAGAACATGAATCAGTCTGTGTCAGATTCTGAATCTGAAATTTCCACTGAAGTCACGGATGAAAAAATGCCACCCGACGTTGAGGGCATAGCATCTCCTTTATCAGCTTTATCTTCCTGTGCATTGGCCTCCATTTCACTGCTCTTTGTTCTTGTCGGGGTTTTATGATCCAGGTGTCTTGAACCTTTTACAGAAAACATCCAGAAACAAATTGGGCTTTCTGCGCTTTCTTTTTGCCTCATAGTCTGATTTGTCATAACTTTTCCGCTTTGTGGTAGGCTTTTTTTTGGCTGTCCCTTCTTCACCCTCAGCAGAACTAAAATACCTGCGTAAATCCATCTATTTTTACACACGCACACACATAACGGTCAGCGATTTTTTTTAATTCTATGCGCAATCAACCTCTATCACATGTTTAAGCTTGCTGCGGGAGATTTCACTTGTCACGTTTGAATAATAAGCTAATGAGTGATAAGACGATGTCAGAGGAATTGGTGCGCAATTAATCCGTCACTGACCAATCAGTACTGCCGCTCTCTATACACAGTTCACACGATCGCAAAGTGAAAGTAAAAAACAAGGTCAAATTCAAACGCGATTTCAATATTTCACATATTGACAGTGGCTCATCGATGCCCGAAAATGACATAATTACCCAGCTACATTTGCGAAAAAATGCAAAAGCATTGACATATATTTTTCCTTCCTATGATAGCCCGACGGGCAGGGCTGAGATAGATTTTGGTAGCCCGACTGGAAGACACAATAGCCCCAGGACGTCGGGCTAGCGATTTTGCGAGCCCTGATATTTAAAAAATGTAGTACTTGTTTCTTACCAAAACTTGCACTGTAAGCTGCAAATGTATCAGATGTTGATAAGATATTTTTTAGAAAGACACAGGTTTGGCCTAACCTCTTTTGGGGAAGCAAAAAGGGGGTGGGTGGCAGGGGGTTTGGGGGAGGAGAGAAACTATTTCTGATCTATCCTTTTCATCCCCACAATTGTCAGTGCCAATACAACAATAGGATTCATAGTCATAACTCCTTGCAATATTGGAAATTAAGGTTAAAGCTGTCATATGTAACAAAGTACAACCTTAATTTAAGATTATAAAATGACAACAAAAGATCAGAAGCAATGCCACTATGACCAGACAGTAAACTTTGTGCGCTGGAATGTCAAAGATCTCAATCACAGTCTAAAGAGGAAGAAGGTATTCTCTCACCTAACAGGTCTAAATGCCAAGATAGTATTTATACAGGAGACCCAATTAATCAACAAGGATCAGTTTGGGTTGCAAAGAGAATGGCCTGACCAAACATTCAACTCCAGCTATACAAAGAAATCTAGAGGTGTGGAAATCTTAATTCACAGAACAATTTCATTTGTGGTATCAGATGCTGAAGGACGATATGTGATGGTTATGGTTAATTTATTTAATTGTAAAGTGATTTTCATAAATATCTACACACCCAATGTGGATGATAGAGACTTTATCCAAAATGCATTTGCATCCATTCCTAACCTGAACACTCACAAAATTATAATGGCTATGGACTTTAATTATATTTTAAATCCAGATCTTGATAGGTTTTCAGCTACAGGGGTAACAACATCTAACACTGCAAAAACAATCACACAGTTTTTAATTGATCATAACTTATCAGACCCATGGACATTACAAAATCCATACTTAAGAGCAAATTCCTTCTTCTCACCAGTACATCACTGTTACTGAAGAATTGATTATTTCTTTATAGATAACAATTTCTTGCCCCACGATTAAATCTTGCAAATACAACGCTATTGTTATCTCTGACCATGCCCCACTGATCATGGAGCTCACATCACTATACCTCACATACTCATCTTCCAGCTGGTACGGAGCTAGAATCATTTGCCATGAAAATATAATACACACATTTAGAGACTACTATAATTTCCTATATTCTAGTCCGTTTAAAGAACACAAGACAAATCTAATGTGTTTTTTGATACATTATGGATACCACAGCTAGATAGTCTCAGTGCAGAGGACCTGGATAAACCTCTGACACTATCAGAATTACTAGACACTATAAACTCATTTCAGAGTGGGAAAGCAACAGGTCCTGATGGCTACCCTGCTGAATTTTATAAAAGTTTTTAATTTAAGTTAGCTTCCCTCTTATTAGCAACATTTATAGAAGCCACTGACAAAAATATTCTACCTCAAACTTTTCACAAAGCATTAATTACCATTTTTCCTAAGAAGAATAAGGACTTATTACAATGTGCATCGCACAGACCAATCACACTTCTGAATAATGATGTTAAAATACTCTCTAAAGCCCTAGTTATAAGGATTGAGAAAGTGCTCCCTTCAGTAATATCACAAGACGAAACCAGATTTATTAAAGTTAGACATTTGGCTTTCAGTCTTCGATGCCTATTTAATGTAATATATTCAACCATAAAGTCTAACATTCATATTATCGTTGAATTTAGAAAAAGCATTTGACGTGGTTAAATGGGATTACCTGTTCACCATTTTGCATAAATGTGGGTTTGGCCGGAACATATGTGCATGGATCAAACTGTTGTATACTAGTCCAGAAGCTTCAGTTTGTTTTACAACATTTTTCAGACTACTCCAAACTAGAACTCGGTACAAGACAAGGATACCCCTTGTTACCACTGTTATTTCCAATTGCCATTGTGCCATTGGCAGTTCACTTTTGAAAAGTATCAGAGATAAAGGGGATTTTCAGAGAAGGACTTGAACAGAAAATATCACTATATGCAGATGGTATAGTACTGTATATATCAGACCCACAAAATTCTGTGCCTACAGCCCTAAATGTACTAGCAGAATTTCAAAAGATATCTGTACTCAAAATTAATTTGAACAAAAGTGTGCTTTTCCAGTGAATTCTGTAGCAAACAACACTAGATTGGACACTTTCCCTTTTATCATTGCAGATCAGTTTAACTACCTAGGGGTCAACATCACAAGTAGATTTAAAGCTCTTTTTCAAAAAAATTTTGCTGTTTGCAGGGACAAAATTAAACAAGACATGCATAGATGGTTAACCCTCCATCTTACTTTAGCAGGGAGAATCAAAATTGTCAACATAAATATCCCCCCTAAGCTTCGGTTCTTATTTCAAAACTTTCCCATATACAGTAACAAATCTTTGTTTAAGAAACTAAATTCAATCACAACCTCATTTATTTGAAATTCAAAAAACCCACACATTCAAAAGGCAACCCTACAACGACCTAAATCAGAAGGTGGCATGGCTCTACCTAATTTTCAGTTTTATTACTGGGCGGCAAACATACAAGCTATAAAAACCTGGACATTGACACAAATAGATGAAAACAAAGTAACTTGGTCTGCAATAAATATGAAATCCTGTAGTACTTCTTTATTTTCCTTGCTTTGTACACCAGTAAATATAAGGTATCGTCAGTATACTAACAACCCAATTATGCGTCATTCACTAAGAATATGGAACCAATGTAGGAAGCACTTCAAGTTAGAGAATATTTTATCTGTGGCACTGTCTTTAATGTTTGGAAAACGAATGGGATTAAATCATTTAGAGATTGGTATATAAATAATGTATTTGCATTCTATGAGCAATTACAGTCCAAATTTAGTCTCGAATCAACACAATTTTTCCACTATCTCCAAATTAAAAACTTTGCTAAATGAAATCTGCCCAATCTTTCTTACCTCCCACCTATTTCTATTCTAGAAGAGTCTTGATTAGTCTTGGGAACTCAGACAGCATTTCTATAATATATAAAAACATTTTAAAGTCCCTTCCTTTTAAAGATCCCAGAGTACAAAACATTCAGTTATTCAACTGAAAATCTTTTATCCAGCACATCTATGTCGCTTAAAATTGTCCAAAATGTTTCCAGGGCAAGATCCAACCTGCAAATGTTGCAATTGAGCTCCAGTTTCACTAGGCCACATGTGTTGGGTGTGTACCAAATTAATATCTTTTTGGACAAAAATTTTTTAATGCCTATCACACAACCTTGGTGTCACAATCACTCCTAACCCAATAATAGTTGTGTTTGGTGTACTCCCAAGTGGGCTTAAAGTGGAGGAGGACAAGCAAACTGTAATTGCCTTTACTACACTATTGGCACATAGACTTATCTTTCTCAACTGGAAAAATCCTAACCCACCTCTTTTAAGTTAGTGAGAAACTGATGTTATATACCATTTGAAATTGGAAAAAAATCTAATTCTCACTTAGAGGATATGTTAAATTTTTTTTAAAAACTTGGCAGGACCAAATCAATAATATTTTAGAATAAGCATTTATATAGGGGAAAAAGACTCCCTTCTCTCTTTAATACCCTCAGTAGTTTTACTTTGGCTGTTGGCCTTCCTCTCTTTCTTATGGGTGGGGATTGATTTGGATTTAGTTATGTTAAGTTTTGACTTAATTGTATGGAATGTTATATGTTTTTAATAAATTCAATTAAAAACCAAAAAAAAAAAGAAAAAAAAAGACACCAGGCTAACATGCTTAATAATTTTAATAGTAAAAGACACCTTTGCTTTTAAGCTAACAGGCCTGCTGTTTATTTACTAAGTAGCAATATCAAAATGTATTTTTTTTTCAATTAAAAATGTAAACTGCTGTACTTAACAATAGCTTGCAGTCAAAACTAACCCTGTTTTAATTAAAGGACAAAACAAAAAGGTCTAAAATCAAGTAACTCCTCTTGTAGGATGATTCCTTTCTTTCAGTTTATTACTCCACTTTCTTTAATGTAAAGGCTAATGTTCCAGTTTTCTCTTGAACGCTGGTAAAACTTATCTTGACTTGCTGGTCATTGTTTACACTACAGGAAGTTTGCTGCCAAAAAAAAAAGATGTGAGCTGGCTCAACTATTGTGACATCTTGCATTTACCAATTGAGTCCTTTATAGTGAAATTTGGCAGATTTTGATAGGTGGCCTTTACTTAAGGCATTATGTTTGTGATTTGAGTAGCATATGGGTATCGTAACATCTTGACCCCCCTTGAAAAGTCTAACTGCATCCTTTAGTGGGACAGATCCTCACTTGGATTGGTAGCTCACAGAGATGGAAAAACAAGTAGACTTTGTGTTGCACTAAAACTCTATGTTGGCAGTGAAAGACTTGAATTGGCAAAGGAGGGTGGGGATTGTAGTTAGAGAGGAGCAGCATGAAACGCAGTCATTGGAGTTGGCATGCAACTGAGGAGACAGGCTACAGGTTCCATGGCTTAAGTAATACATTAGATGGTGCCACACATGGCTCACCTTTCAGGCTTGAGGTAAGTACTAACACCGCAGGACAAACAGGGAGTGTGACTCTCTTACCTGTTTTATTGCCCACAGGTCAGAGGAAACACCAGTTGAGGGCAACTGACCATGCCACTTCAAGTTCAGCTGCTATAAAAGCAAGGCGCTTCCGGAAAGGTAGTGTCTCATTCAGGAGATGAGTTACCTGCATTATGGATGCCCAACACTTGTGATTGGACCGCTATCCAGAGCCTATAGATTCAAAGCCAATGATTAAAGATGTATTTTACTGTTACCTTGCACTATCAGGCCCTTGTTATTTTTAGTTTATTTTATTTCCAAGTAAACAGGATGGCCCAGCTGGCACCCCAGCATTTCTTCTGACTCCTGTCTTTCCCTCAACCAATGACAGTGGAATAAATTACACATTAATCACACTATTTGGAGATACCTCTCTAGCTAACATAACTGTCTTTATGAACCTTGAAATGACAAATACATTTTGTAGATGTTGTAGTGTCAGTAATTTCTGACAAACAGACTTTGCAGATGGACATTTGATTCTTTGCAGTGTAGTCTGCAGTAAATTGAGGATATCCAACACTGATAATTCTTAATGCTGATCCTTCCATTATTTTTGCCCTCCAACATACTGATTATTCTTGATAACTTATGCAGTTATGAAGCACAAAGAGTATATTAATGAAATGTAAATTAATGGACTGCAATTTGAAAAATAATAATTGTGGCGATATAACATGAGATTTTATAAGTCACTAGCAAAATACCCGCGTTTCGCAGCAGAGAAGTAGTGTGTTAAAGAAGTTATGAAAAAGAAAAGGAAACATTTTAAAAATAACGTAACATGATTGCCAATGTAATTGTTTTGTGACTGTTTTGAGTTTTGCTGTCATCAAGGATTTGATTATCATTATTTCTTTCAATCAGGTTCGTATTTGGAGGACGTGTTGTGTTCAAGTTACATTCCGTGTTTGTCAACTGTTGTAAAGATAACAGGTTTCATTCATCGAAGTGTTCACTACCCAAATCGGTACTCATGAATCTAAGATGTTTAACAGGCATTCCCGGTATTAAGTTGTGGATTTGCCTGCGAATATTTAGCGGCAGCGTGTCTATGAACTTAATTTAAACTTAAGCTTTACACCTTGCTTTCCTATTGATATATCTACAAAGGCTTGTTCAGATTCAGAGGGTTGTTCCTTTCTTACTGCATCAATAAACAGCTTGTCTTCCTCTTTATCTGAGACATCACACACTGCATGCACAGGTTTACCTTTCCCAGTCGTGCAAACTTTAGCGAAGTGGTTGAATTTACCACATTTTTTACACTGTCTTCCTTTAGCTGGACATTGACTTTTTCCACAGTGTGCTTTGTTTCCGCAGTACCTGCACTTATGAATATGCTTGTATGCATCACACGCTTCGTATTCTTTTGCTGCCTTCTCAATTGTGTAATGCGTTTTTTGTTCAGCTCTCTTTGAAGGTCTTGCTTTTTGTGTGCGTAATGCGTTACAGTCAGTTCACATGAGCCGCTCGGAGTACATACATCGAAGATTCTCAGCTGTGGTTGTGCTATCTTGTGCGATCTTGCGATGTCCACGGCTTTATTTAATGTTAGCTCAGACCCGGCACTTAAAAGTTTCTCTCACACTTTCGCAGCGTTTGTGCCAAACACTATTCTATCCCTGACCATCTCATCTTCGTTTGCATAAGCACAGTCCTTCACCAGCAATTTTAACTCCATTACAAAGTGATCAAAAGTCTCGTTTGTACCCTGCGTCTTCTCATTAAACTTGTATCTCGCGAATATCTCGTGCGATCTTGCGATGTCCATGGCTTTATTTAATGTTAGCTCAGACCCGGCACTTAAAAGTTTCTCTTGCACTTTCACTGAGTTTGTGCCAAACACTATTTTATCCCTGACCATCTCATCTTCGTTTGCATAAGCACAGTCCTTCACCATCAATTTTAACTCCGTTACAAAGTGATCAAAAGTCTTGTTTATACCCTGCGTCCTCTCATTAAACCTGTATCTCGCGAATATCGTATTTGTCTTAGGCATGACAAACGCCAGCGGCAGCGTGTCTATGAACTTAATTTAATGCTTTCCTATTCGTTTGCATAAGCACAGTCCTTCACCAGCAATTATTTAATGTTAGCTCAGACCAGGCACTTAAAAGTTTCTCTCGCACTTTTGCTGAGTTTGTGCCAAACACTATTCTATCCCTGACCATCTCATCTTCGTTTGCATAAGCACAGTCCTTCACCAGCAATTTTAACTCTGTTACAGCAATTTTAACTCCGTTACAAAGTGATCAAAAGTCTCGTTTATACCTTGCGTCGTCTCATTAAACTTGTATCTCGCGAATATCGTATTCGTCGTAGGCATTCCAAACGCCAGCGGCAGCGTGTCTATGAACTTAATTTAAACTTAAGGTTTACACCGTGCTTTGTTTCCGCAGTAGCTGCACTTATGAATATCCTTGTATGTGTCACTCGCTTCGTATTCTTTTGCTGCCTTCTCAATTGTGTAATGCGTTTTTTGTTCAGTGCTCTTTGGAACTCTTGCTTGTTCTCTGCGTACTGCGTTCACAGTCAGTTCACGTGACCCGGCACTTAAAAGTTTCTCTGGCACTTTCGCTGAGTTTGTGCCAAACACTAGTCTATCCCTGACCATCTCATCTTCGTTTGCATAAGCACAGTCCTTCACCCGCATATATTTAGCGGCAGTGTGTCTATTGGATTGCTGCTGACGGACGGCCTTATATGGGCAGGCACTCTATTACGTGGGAGGCGTGACGATGAGGGACGCAACTCCGCCTCACACGGCGACCGAGCTGCAGGCTATGGCCATATATATGTACGTAAGTAGGTTCCAGTTATGACCATTACGCATAGAATTTTGAAATGAAACCTACCTAACTTTTGTAAGTAAGCTGTAAGGAATGAGCCTGCCAAATTTCAGCCTTCTACCTGCACGGGAAGTTGGAGAATTAGTGATGAGTCAATGAGTGAGTGAGTCAGTCAGTCAGTGAGGGCTTTGCCTTTTATTAGTATAGATTTATATTGCAAGTCATAAATAAGCAAGTCTAAGTCAAGTCAATTTTTTTTAATTTTCTTTTTAAATATTGTTAAGCAAGTTACAAGTCAAAAAGTGTGCCTCGAGAACCAACCTCTGCTGGCAACCAATCCCAGACAGTATGAACTTAATACTGTGTATGTAATAAATAATTGCAATTAATAATAAGCTAATAACCAAAAACTGACATTTGTCCATCTATCAATTTTCTGAGGTCGCACTGTTGTGGCTGTAGCTGCACCAAAGATGGAACAAGACCTGGGAAGGATACCAATA
Organism: Polypterus bichir lapradei; assembly: GCA_026402145.1. Lineage (NCBI taxonomy): Eukaryota > Metazoa > Chordata > Cladistia > Polypteriformes > Polypteridae > Polypterus > Polypterus bichir. The sequence continues at coordinate 94,636,506 of JANRMT010062854.1, read as the reverse complement.
AATTCCATTAAGTTTAATTTCCTAGCTTAGTCCTGAAATATGTTTAATTTTGTATAGTGTGGTTTAACATTTTTTTGGAAGATTAATGAAAAAACTTTAGTAATTACAGGATTGCTAAAGTAAAGAAATGAATGAGATACTGTGAGAGAGAGAGAGAAGAGATGGATGGAGAGTATAGACAACAACATTAAAGAAGAAAAGGATAACTTTTTTTAGATTCTGAATTTGATTTTTACACTGTTAAGTGATTTTAACTACTTACCTACATGTTGTACAGTAATCTGTTATTAAAAAAATACAATATAGATTAGTCTTATATTTTAATCTTAATATTTTCATTGTAAAGCATGTTGTAAAGCTTCTCGATACAAATTTTGGTATATGAAACAGATTGTTTCATCTTAGGCTCACTATTTCTTGATTTTCTGAGACTACCCTGACATTCAAATTGCATGCATTAAAGGCTAATAGCATACTGAATCCTTTAAAAATGCTAACACAAAAGTTGTGCAAAACCATTTAATGGTACTTTGAATAATAAAGCAAGTCTGTACCTAAGACTATGATACCATGTACAATTTATTTCAACATTTTCATTTTAAGATAGATACCTACGCGATCAGGATATAAACTACTAATCCTACAAGGCAAATTCAAAGATAATCCTGAAAAGCATGGGGACAGAACAGGTAGTAACTTGGAAGATTAAATGCATAAGTCTGATTTTTATGTAAAATATAAGGACACAAGTTAATGGGGTATTTGGGAGATCTTTGAAACAGCTGGGATACTGCTGGAATGAGTTGTATACAAAACAGAGATGCTGATGTATTGAGGAGGAGTATATGCAGATTAGTGGAGAACTGTGTAAACAAGGGAATAGAAATGTAGTAGGACAGTCAAATTAGCAGGTAATTTAAGTGAAAATGTTCATATTATAACAATCATCTTTAATTTCTTCCTGCTCCAAAATATGCTTCTCTGTGCTTCATTTAACCAGAAGAGCAAGTGCCCATGCTAGTGTTGTGAATGTTAACATGTTTCACAAATGAAGTAACTAAATGTATTTATTGTCTAATTGTAATGACTACGGAGTACTTTCTCATTATTATTTATTTAGCTGATGCCTTTTATCTGAAGCAACTTAGAAAATCAATGTATATATGAAATGTGTTTGAGTGCCCAGAAAATTATTATTATGAACACATTTTGAGAATGTTTACTTTCTTTTTGTATTTTCTGATTCTTGATTCATTATCTTATTGCTAAATTGTATTGTTGTTTGTATGGGTCAATGTAGTGCCATTTTGTTTACTGTTTTATTATGATTTAAGCACCAAAATGGTTTGTTGCTGGTTATATGGTTTCAAATAGTTGATGCATTTTTTATAATTGTGCAAAGTTTATTTAAGATGGTGGTGAAGATTACCTGACATCTATGCTTTTGGATTTTCTTAATAACAATCAAAACAAACTTGTATTTAAGCATTACTTGAGAAAATTACTTTTAGTTACAGTTTAACCTCACTGAGCCAGGTGTGATTCTCAAACAAAAATACACGTCTGCGAACAACGCTACAAAATGTGTAGTGAATCGCGGTGAAATCTTGCACTACAAAGGCTACACCCACAATGCTTCTTCCTAAAACACCCACCCTCTGTTTCTTCATCCCATCTATTTTAAACCGCAGCTGGAGTTTTGAGAGGCAAAAAATACTAAACAAAAGACTTGACACTGAGAGAACATAAAAAGCTAAAATTGCTGTTATCTATTTAGGAGCTCAGTAGCATGATGCACGCTGTAATAAGTGCTGAGGCAATGGAGACATAAAGACAGAAGCACACACATGTAGACCACCGTAGCTACTGGGCTTCACATGTTTGAGAAGTGCCTCTTTTTGCTACGATATCTTTCTGTCATTTTAATTATTGCATCATTATATGACATTAAAAAAAAATGTAAAATTCCTGACCTACATTGCTGTAGTTATTTTCATTTACTCTTTGTCATGGTTAGGGATGCCACAACACCAGTATTTTTGTAATTAACAATACCCCTGAAAATTTTTTGAATGTAAATTCATTTCATACCATGGGAAAAACAATTCAATGGCTTTATATTAATGTATCTCCATTACTGAGTGCAACAATATTGTACCATTTTTTAAAATTCAATATCCATCCTTTCCATCCATTTTACAGTATAAAATAAATAAATGCTAACAGTACTATTTTCTCATGGCTGTTTCAAAATTATTGATGTTTGTTGCTGGCCATATGGTTTGATATAGTTGATACATATTTTGTCACTAAAATAGTACTAAAACAACTTTAAAATAATGGTGCATCCATCAAGTAGTTACTCATACCAATATCCTTTAAGTAAACTAGTTTTGGCATTCATATATATCAAAATACAATGCAGTGCTTGAATGGTAATGTGTGATAGAAATGGGAATCTCATCAGTGTAACAACAAATTTTGGGATCTTAAGGTGTGTAAAGAATGATGTTTCATTAACTACTTGATTTATCTTAGCAAGTGCAGATTTTAAGTTTATTCTCTGGCATTTCCTCTTCAGTAACTAAAAAATCCTGCTTAAAATCCGTAAAAATTCAAACTTTATTATATCTCTATGTTGAATTAGTGAATTCCAAGATAATTCAAAGTATTTCCATTTGAATAAACTATATAAAGGTATTTTTGTAACAACTTGCTTTTAAAGTCTGGTTTCTCAGAGAATCACTCTGTTAGGTTTGTAATATTTGCTATTGTAAGATTTATATTTGCATTTTTAGCTAGTTACAAATACTAAAAGGTAAAAATTTAATTGATTAGTCAAATTAATTCAAATTTTAAATGTCACAAACTCCTAGTGCTTTAATTTTCCAAATCTGCTGTTCCTCCATTTTTTGTAAACATTTTGCAATAATCCTTCTTTTCAGAGCTCCTGTTAAACAGCCTTGGTTTTGCTGTTTGTAGGGTTTCTTATGTGAGTGATCAGTTTATTATTGCTTTTTTGCCTGTGTACAGATCAAGAAATTAGAAAGACAAATTTATAACTGTGAGACAGCATAACATTCTTCAATGTAGTATTCAAATATATGATGTGATTTCACATATGGATTATAGTAATGAGCATTAGTTTGCTTTTACAAATCAAATGAATAACACAAATTCAGCATTTGCAGATTTCTATATGATAATGAAGTGTGCTGTTTTGGTTATCCTGCTGTGTGTTTTGGCGATTACACATCTCTGTTAATACAGTATGTGTTATATTAACAAGGAGATTGTCCTTCAAAGCATTAAAACACTAAATAAATTTTATTTTGGCATGGAATAGCTCATGTCATCACCAGTGTAGACAAATACATTGTATTTCATTGCTTAAATCTTGTCTCGATTTTTACTTGCTACAACTGTTGTTAGCACTGCCAGCCCTACTACATCCTACACTTCCATATGCATAATTGTGGATGTGTATGAGACCCCAACATGACCATGAACTGTATATGCCGGTTAGAAAATGAATAGAGGTTTCATATTTATTCTTTGATTATAATGACCACTTCCATTAATTTATTTTTAGGGCAGTTTGGAAAAGTAATTCATCTCTCTTATTGTCACAAATATGTGACGATACAAGTTAAATGATTACACCTTGTCTAATCGGTAATGTTATTTTGCTGTCAAAGTACTCACAGGATTCTTTTCTGAACTAGATCCTCATGGGGATAAAACTGGTAGCAATGAGAACCTACAGGTGTGTGTGTGTTTTACTTTTTTTTTAAATAGCAAGTATGATTCCTGCAATCACATGCTGAAATTCTCCTGCTTCAAGCTCATAGCATTTTCAGATGTGAATTCTGACTTTCTTTTCGACATGTGTTAATGCGATTCTGTATCATCACCACTTTCAGTCATTTTTATATGTAGTATTTACCGACAATTTTCTGACTTATTATTGGGCCTTCTGAAGTAATTTGTTTATTTCCAGTGCATGAGTGCAGTACAGCCTTTCTTGGTACTATGTGTACTAAAAACAAGCTGGTATCATTATATACTGCTCAAAAAAATTAAATTAACACTTTTTAATCAGAGGGGGTTGTTAATCAGTTTCAGCTGCTTTGGTGTTAATGAAATTAACAACAGTTGCACTAGACGGGCAACAATGATATGACCCCCAAAACAGGAATGGTTTAACAGGTGGAGGTCACTAACATTTTTCCCTCCTCATTGTTTCTGACTGTTTTTTCACTATTTTTGCATTTGGCTATGGTCAGTGTCACTGCTGGTAGAATGAGGCGATACCTGGTCCCTGCAGAGGTTGCACAGGTAGTCCAACATCTCTCGGATGGCACATCAATACATGCCATTGCCAGAAGGTTTTGTTGTGTCTCCCAGCATAGTCTCAAGGGCATGGAGGAGATTCCAGGAGACAGGGAGTTACTCTAGCAGAGCTGTACAGGGCCATAGAAGGTCCTTAACCCATCAGCAGGACCGGTATCTGCAGGACCGGATGAGCACTGCCAAAGCCCTACAAAATGACCTCCAACAGGCCACTGGTGTGAATGTCTCTGACCAAACAATCAGAAACAGACTTCATGAGCTCAGTGATGCCCTGGTCCAGATCTGGGTGGAGATCCCTTAGGATACCATCTGTTGTCTCATTAGGAGCATGCCCCAATGTTGTCAGGCATGTATACAAGCACGTGGGGGCCATACAAACTACTGAGCACGAATTTGTGTTGCTGCAATGAAATTTCGGCAAAATGGACTAGCCTGCCGCATCATTTTTTCACTTTGATTTTCAGGGTGTCTTTGAATTCATCCCTCTGTAGGTTGATAATTTTCATTTCCATCAAATGATGTGTCATGTTTTCATTCCTAAAACATTACCCAGTCCATATCAGTATAGATTTCCCGCAGGATTTTTTCCCATTGATGTTTTTTCAAAGTGTTCCTTTAATTGTTTTGAGCAGTTTATTTTTGAAACCTTGGTATCAACTTGGTGCCAAAGTATTGGTTCTTCTGACCTCCCTAGTCATGGTGTTGCCAGGGTTTCATCTCTCTCTGTAGTCTCTTTTTATTTATTTTATTTTTCTTTGTTTATTCTGTTTTGATTCATAGCTTTGAATATGTTTTTGTTTTCTATCTTGTATTATTTTAGATTTCTTGTCAATGTTTGTCTGATTCTTATGAATTATTTTGTGTTATTATTTTATATTAATTATAGATTTACTTTGATTTGTCCTTTTCAATATACACTGCTCAAAACCATTAAGAGACAATTCCTTCTAACTTCTTTAAAACTCAGTGCAATCAGTAGACCTTGACACAGTATTGGTTTGTAACATATACTGCAACTTTAATGGTAGGACCTGTAGTTTTCCCCAGAAACATCTGGGGCCTCATGTATAAACGGTGCGTATGCACAGAAATGTTGCGTAAGAAATTTTCCACGTTCAAATCGCACTGTATAAAACCTACACTTGGCGGAAAGCCACGCACGTTTCCACTGTACCTCATACCTTGTCGTATGCAAGTTCTCCACTTGGTTTTGCAGACTGGCGGCACCCAGCGTCAAAGCAGTGCTACTGTTCCTGTGTGGTTACTCCTTATTTTCCTGGCGCGGCTTTAGAAATACACTGAAACTAACCGCATATTGTTTATTAGTGTAATGCATCTGATTGTAATTAACTTGTAACAATATAATGGTCCAGGGAATAGCCATAGAATTCCAAATACCGTAACTGCTTTAGCGTTGTTACTCTCACTGCACCTTCTTCTTCTTTTTCTTCTTTCAGCTACTCCCTTTAAGGGTTGCCACAGCGGATCATCTTTTTCCATATTACTCTCACTGCACCACTCGGAGTGTTTATATCACTGTATCTGAGTGTGAATCACAGCAGCAGCTGATCGGAAAGAGAATTATTGGTATACAGCATCAAGCCCATGTTGCCTCAGCCACGGCAAAACGTTTCAAAGCCTTTCCTGTACG
>JANRMT010062854.1:94613672-94630492 GCA_026402145.1 Polypterus bichir lapradei | reverse complement strand
ACTTGCACTACAGTTATAATATTACACAACCTGAGCCACTTTATAAAGCGCGTATTTACATATGATGACAATATCATTTTTAAGATGAAATGCAGCAAAATATGTTTATTATATTATACAGGTAAAACTTTAACTTCATTTAAATAATCTATATTCTTCACTGGGACTGGCGTGAAGGATAGAATAATTAAACATGCACTATGAAGATAGGTCAATGTTCCTTAAACGTTTTGAAGAATCGGCACTCTAAACTTACAGATGGCTTAACATCTATTAGCTGATTGTGTGGTGATCGGTTACTTGGAGAAAGAAAAGCAAGGACTGCAGGGGCGGCCACGCCAATATATATTGAATATAAAACAGAAAGAGAAAATAACGACACAGCTAAAAATGCAGTGGCAAATTTCGACTAAAGTTAAACACTTGTGTCATGAGCACGAGGCGGCTATGCAGCGTCCGCAACGGACATGGCCATCCACCGTGCATAAGATACCATATTGACATTGGCGGGCGAAGAAGCCACCGATTCTTTCTCTGCCCAGGGCCGCCACAAGCCTAGAGCCGCCCATGAGTACTGCTGCAATAAATAATTTAATCGAAGGTCGAACACAATCACTGCGCCGTGAAACCCATGTTTAATAACGTGCTTTAACTCCTATCATCATGAAAATGATATCACGTATACATCTCAGTATTTTAGTTATTCAGAGAGCTGTAATATCACGAATGTAATGGATTCTGTGTCCAGTCGGAGGAAGAGAGCCCGTTTAAGAAGCAAGTAGTGATTCACACACATAGAGCACATAGAAGATCACATACAAAACAAAGCATTTAACGTGCTACTTTAATTACTATGTGATTTGAGAAACTGGCTAATTAAACGATTTTAAGATAACGTTTATGATGTTCTACTTTAATGACAAAATAAACTACATGATTAAAGTGGAAATTTCGAGATTGAAGTTGACATTTCGTGCTTTTTTCCCCACTGTGTGCCTTTTTTTTCTCTGTATTCTAATAAGCTTTCATATGACACTCAGACGGTGGGCTACGACTCGCCTTTTCACGGCGACTGATATCTGAGCTTTCAAGTTTCTTCAACACGCTATGTCACTTGATCAACTTCCTTTTGTTGATTATACCACGGTTTAATTAAACAAACAGTATGTTTTTCCTTTGCCTCCACTTGGTATTTGCTGAAATTCTTATATGTTCCCCTGTGCTTTTCCCATTGTCTTTTCACAGAAGGCTGAGCTTAAGGGCGATTTATATTGATTTGCATATTCAAAGAGGCGTAATTCTGGGAGGAGTTGGGGCGGCACATAAGGCGCGTGCACGAGCGTTACTTTTCACGCTGACCAGGATTTATGTAGCGGAAGAACGTGGAAGTTGGAGTACACACAGATTCCTGCATCTGGATTTTTCTGTGCGTAAGCACATTTCGGCTTTTGTGCTTATGCCATGTTATAGTGCGAATTCTACGCACGGCGTTATACATGAGGCCCCTGGACTTTTATAATCACAAAATTTTAAATATTATTATTTTCTAATTACCCCATGTGTATTTTTACTTGGTAGTAAGAATGCAATGGGTTTCTCGAAGCCCAGGAGCCATTCAAAGTATTTACAGACCTCTTGTTTACTTCTGATGCCATATTGAATTATCCTGATTGTCCTCTTCACTTGACAGCAAACATATCAGCAGACAAGTGCTCCTTTGTCTTTGACTTTATATTGAACTATTTTCAATTTTGTGATTTCTTATGGATTTGGCATTGGACAAACCTCTTTGTCCAGACATTTTGATGATAGCTTAATTTATGAGTCCTATCAGTCTTAAAAGGCTTTGCTTATGTTAAAGGAAAGTTTAGTCGTGGCATAATAGTCTGAGCTTTCGCTTGATAAATACTCCATCTGGTGTTCTATTTGTGAAGTGGCATCAAACACACTAATCACGGTGTATTACAACATTTTTAAAGGTCATATAGGTTAGAAGATATGGAAGAGTGGATAGGTTTTACAAAGTGATTGTAAGCACAAACAAATTTTATGTATATTTCCACACATTTCAACATTTGTCGGTATGAGCATGATCACAACATACAACCAAATAATTAGAATATTTTCCTTCTCCCAGCATTAAAGCAGTGTTCCTTCTTATCAGTCTTTTCTAACAACTACTACCCTTAACCATGTCAAATAAGTGTCCCTTTTTATAAATAAGCATTTCCATAGACATCTTAAAAGTGCACTGTGCTTCTCACTGTACCTTTACCAGGAGAAGTCTATCTTTCCATCTGCAAGCTCTATTATGGTAATTTCTGTTTCCTTTTTATTCCAGTAAATTAAAAAGATCAAAGTAGAATGTTCAAGCTATACTGCTTCACTAAGATAAGTAAGATCAGGATTTTATTTCAATATGTTGCAGTTTTTTCCTTTCACTGTGTAGATATTTTATTGTTAATGTGTGCTTTTATTTGACTTTATTGAGGAAGTGTTTACAATCAGAGCTATACGTAAGGTAGTGATACTCTACAAGCAGGAGCCTGTAAGCATCTTTTTAATCTCCCTGAAAATAACCAGGATCTGTTCCTTGCTTACAGCATTACCTATGAAGATATTCCTGAATGTTAAGTCAAAACTATCATTTCATGATTTAGGTTAACCATGGAATAAAAATTAAGTGTCCTCACCTGCAAATTGCTAAGAATAATCAGCTCCACGGAGTGACCTTGGTTGAAGTGATGTTAAATTGGCCAGCAAATTTTTTTTGTGAGGTATCACTGCTATTAACCCACAATTTTTTCATTTCACTTTGTCATTGATGCTTGGCAGGTTATAATTTTCATTTTCTCACTTGGATGAAGCTCACTGAAGTAAAGATTATGAAGATAGTGGTGGGGAATTTTTACAAAGTGTCTTCTTTTATTCCTTTCAATCTCTGTAATGTCTGAATATAAATAAAAACAGATGCCTTTTATAAACCAGTTTAGCAGCAAAGTACAATAATGCCTGGTGTGCTTTGTTGCATTCAGATTAATGGTTGTGCCTATCAATACAGAAATAAACTGATAGATTTCAGATTTCAATTCACCACTATTATAAGATTGATTCAATTATTTGGTTAAACATATTTTTCCCAGTTTTAATAAAAAAATGTGCTCAAGAAAGTAATCACATTTCTGTAAAAACATTTGAAGCACTTAAAAAGCCAGAATTATTAAGTACGGTTAATATTGTCTGCACATATATTTTTTTATTTGATCAGATATTTGTTAGAAAAATAGACAATGAAATAACAAGCATATCCTGCGAATAAGCCCGAGAGGAAATTAAAAGATGAGAATGAGTCACTGGTTCACATCTATCTAGTCTAACTTAAAAAAAAAAATAACTCACTGAAATCTCTCAATATCAAAATATTGGAGAATTATGAGATGAAAGACTTTTAAATGGTCGCTCTCTTGTCACACATAGTTAATCTCCCAATGCCTTCTGGGTAAAATTCCAATGGAAACTGCAATACTGATTAACACTAGAATCCCTGAAGCCTAAGAAAAAAACTCGTAATCTTGGGCCACCTTAAATTCCTTCACACTTCTCCATCAACGTCTTTTGCTTTGCAAATGTGTTGATGAGCAGAAGCAGCAAGCACCCTGCTATCCCATCCCCCACACTGCCAGAGTTGAGTCCTTTACAAAATTCTCAGAGCTCAAGTCTCTTTATCTGGCAGTGAGGTGCCTGGAGTTGTATAGGGTATATAATATATCGTTATTTGGAATACATACATTTCTTGTGCATTCCATGTCTACAACAATTTGTGAAAATGTAGGATGAAAGGAAATGGGAAGCAAGAAATGTTGAACACAGACCTAAAGCAGAAACTTTTTCCATTTTATACTAATAATGATGTGAAGTGTATAATGAGTGAGTACTTAAGTTACAAATATTAAATAAACACATGCGCTGTTATTCAAGAATATAACCAAAGGAAAAAAATCATTCGATTTATATGTTGCTGTCAATGAGTTAAAAACCCAAGCTCAAATGTCATTTGACAAGAAGCTGATATGTATTCTTGAATGGTGTAGAGGTAAGAACTGATGCTTTATAACCGCAAAGGTTTTGGGATTGAGGCCGGGTGCTCCATGTTTTGAGTATTGAGCTGTTATTATTGTTACTATAATATAATAAAAACATACATTTGATTTGAGTCTGTAACACCCTGTGTACATTTTAGCTACTTCTAAAAGCTAGCACTTGTTTTTTTATTATTCAGTTTTATTCTGTCAGTGACGTTCATGTGATACAACGATCTTCCCCTCCCTCTCTGAATTGATGGCATTTATCTCCATTCGTTTCACAAGAGCAGTGATGACTACAGTTGGTGCTGTAAGTGATACCTGCTCAGAACTATTTTTTGTACTTGCTATCAAAGATACACTATCCCATGACCGTTATCAGATTACCATGCAGCATTTGTACTTTGATAACAAAGGCACCTGTGCAGAACGTGTGAAATACGATAGAGTTGCTGCGATCTTGGACATCTGGCAATGTTTTGTTGAGAACTGTGTTTTGAGTTACAACTCAGGGCAAAGACTTTCCGAGTTTGTGGTCATAAAGCTTATGGAGCCGTTTCTCGACAAAGGCAGAACTGTAACAACAGACAGCTTCTTCACATCGATTTCATTGGCTAATAGACAGCTGCACCACAACATAACTCTGCTTGGCACCATAAGTAAAATGAGACTTCCACCTGCAGCTAAAGTCACTTCGGTATGCAAGTAATTTGCCCCACTAGTGTTTTGATCTACCAGTGCCATGCTAACAGTGTATGCGCCCAAAAAGAAAAAGCCTTTGATTTCAGTCTGTAACAGCCAGTGTAAAGTTTTGCTACCTGTAAAAGATATCTCTGAAGGGATAGAAGCAGACACACAAATGCTGGTAAATCATGTCTTCTTGGTATCTTGTTGTCACTTGAATTTTTTGTTATTCAGTTTTATTCTTTAAATAAAAGCACACTTGTTTCGTTATACCTTGCAAAAGTTTTTATATTCCAGCAACCACTTGAATGAGATCGAAGCTGTCTCTGTCTTTGTCATGCACACACACGCATTCATACATGAAAATGTCACTATTTGAAAACGCTATGCCATTTGAACATGAGTTGTCATTTTGTTGGCATGGGGATTAGTCACCCAAATTATGAACTGATATTAAATTATGTAAATGAGCACCTTCTAGGTACCTTTTAAAAGGGGAAAACCTTGCAAAGTTGCAAAAGAGGTCCATCTTGCACTCCACTGTAATTTAAGAATATTGAACTACCTAACAGAGCAATGTAAAGATCAAGAAACCACAGCCACTGGGGCTCTGCGAACACTACAGTGGTACAGGGCTAAAGTATAACTGTGCTCTTGGCATTCAAACTTTGTACGTGACACACTGATCAGGCTACCTTCACTCAGCTACAAGCGTACTCGTACAATCACATAACCTCCTGCTGTGAATGCGAATGCCTGATATAGTATGTCTAGCTAATCAGCGATGGGCATTGGCTCAGCCCTATAGTGAATAGATTGGAAAATATTCACAGGCAGGCTTTAGGTCTGCCCAGGCCTCAAAATGGTCAACAGGACTGTAATATTCAAATTACCTGAAATGTCCCAAAATGTATCAAAATGTTTCTTAAGGGAAAGGAAAACCATAAAAAATCTTTGTCTTGAGAAACAAGCCTATAAAGAATCTTTATACAGTGCATCCGGAAAGTATTCACAGCGCATCACTTTTTCCACATTTTGTTATGTTACAGCCTTATTCCAAAATGGATTAAATTCATTTTTTTCCTCAGAATTCTACACACAACACCCCATAATGACAACTTGAAAAAAGTTTGCTTGAGGTTTTTGCAAATTTATTAAAAATTAAAAAACTGAGAAATCACATGTACATAAGTATTCACAGCCTTTGCTCAATACTTTGTTGATGCACCTTTGGCAGCAATTACAGCCTCAAGTCTTTTTGAATATGATGCCACAAGCTTGGCACACCTATCCTTGGCCAGTTTCGCCCATTCCTCTTTACAGCACCTCTCAAGCTCCATCAGATTGGATGGGAAGCGTCGGTGCACAGCCAATTTAAGATCTCTCTAGAGATGTTCAATCGGATTCAAATCTGGGCTGTGGCTGGGCCACTCAAGGACATTCACAGAGTTGTCCTGAAGCCACTCCTTTAATACCTTGGCTGTGTGCTTAGGGTCGTTGTCCTGCTGAAAGATGAACCGTCGCCCCAGTCTGAGGTCAAGAGCGCTCTGGAGCAGGTGTTCATCCAGGATGTCTCTGTACATTGCTGCAGTCATCTTCCCCTTTATCGTGACTAGTCTCCCAGTTCCTGCTGCTGAAAAACATCCCCACAGCATGATGCTGCCACCACCATGCTTTACTGTAGGGATGGTATTGGCCTGGTGATGAGCGGTGCCTGGTTTCCTCCAAAACGTGATGCCTGGCATTGACACCAAAGAGTTCAATCTTTGTCTCATCAGACCAGAACATTTTGTTTCTCATGGTCTGATAGTCCTTCAGGTGCCTTTTGGCAAACTCCAGGCGGGCTGCAGAGATGGTTGTCCCTCTGGAAGGTTCTCCTCTCTACACAGAGGACCTCTGGAGCTCTGAAAGAGTGACCATCGGGTTCTTGGTCACCTCCCTGACTAAGGCCCTTCTCCCCCGATTGTTCAATTTAGATGGCCAGCCAGCTCTAGGAAGAGTCCTGGTGGTTTTGAACTTCTTCCACTTACGGATGATGGAGGCCACTGTGCTCATTGGGACCTTCAAAGCAGCAGAAATTTTTCTGTAACCTTCCCCAGATTTGTGCCTCGAGACAATCCTGTCTCAGAGGTTTACAGACAATTCCTTTGACTTCATGCTTGGTTTGTGCTCTGAGATGAACTGTCAACTGTGGGACCTTATATAGACAGGTATGTGCCTTTCCAAATCATGTCCAATCAACTGAATTTACTACAGGTGGACTCCAGTTAAGCTGCAGAAACATCTCAAGGATGATCAGGGGAAATAGGATGCACCTGAGCTCAATTTTGAGCTTCATGGCAAAGGCTGTGAATACGTATGTACATGTGCTTTCTCAATTTTTTTATTTTTAATAAATTTGCAAAAACCTCAAGTAAACTTTTTTCACATTGTCATTATGGGGTGTTGTGTGTAGAATTCTGAAGAAAAAAATTGATCTATTTTGGAATAAGGCTGTAACATAACAAAATGTGGAAAAAGTGATGCGCTGTGAATACTTTCTAGATGCACTGTAGAAAAAGAATTTATTTATATAAATATAAGAAAAAACGGAAATGGCAAAGAAAGCAGTTCAAGGTGAAAAAGTCTAGATCCTTAAACCAATGATCAGAAAATCGAGTTGGTCTCGTCCGTTACAGGAGATGGACGTCTGAAGCGGAGCTCTGCTAGCAGCGGCTTTATTTTTTTTCACTTATTTCTTAGTATTTTGAGGTATCCTGTATTTACCCGACCCGAGGGGTTTCCACTACAATATATAAACATGAGTAACAAGAAAGGGGGTCCGAAAGAACCGGAAAGGAAACTTAAAGCTACATTCAAGACTAGACAGACATCAAGCCCAAGTGCGAGGTACAGCATTTCAGAGACTGATCTGGAACAGACAGGTGAATGCTCAGACTTCCTAGGACCTGCTCCACTGCAAATTCTCCAGTCGCGAGCGAAAATGGGAGCGAAGGTGCAGGTGATGCAGGTCACGAGAGCTCGCCGATTCCAGTAGATCACTTGAAGCCAGAAATGGCCTTGCCGTCCGTGCTTTCATTCATTCCTCACGAGACTGAAACATCGGCTGTAACCGAGGTTGCCACTCCACCTGCGGAGCACGAAAGCCGAAACGATTTCTCCGAACTGAAGGAAATGATCACAACATTGGTCACGGCCATAAGTGAGCTTAAGAAAGACATTCAGTAAAATATGAAGAAAGATAATAAAGACCTGGAAATGCATCTATACAATCGTTTTGACGCGACCTTTAAAGGTATGCTGGGAAAAATTGAGGAACACATTCAAGAAAATACGCCTAAACTGAAGAAACTTACTGATCAGTTGGATGACGTTAAGCAGACATTCACAGCCCGAATTGAAAGAGTGGAACAATTGGCATCTAATGCTGATGGAAAAGCTACAGCTGCAAATTCTGAATGCAAGAAACTCCGAGATAGACTTGCTGCTCTGGAAGATGGATGCAGAAGGAATAATATTAGAATCGAAGGTCTACCTGAGAATCGTGAAAGTCCAAACCCAGTGAAATTCGCAGTTGAACTATTCTCTAAAATAATTGGAGAAGAATTTAAATCAGATACCGAGATAGCAGCAGCTTATCACATATGCGGATCAAATACCTTTAGACCCAGGTCTTTTATTGTCCACTTCGAGAGATTACTATGTAAGCTAGATGTGATGGCACTTCTCAGACACAAGCAAGAGATTATATTTGAAAATAACCACATTCGTATTTTCCCGGATATTTCTCCCGCAACAGCTGCTAAATGTGCATCCTTCTACAACATTAAGCAGCTGTTACGGCAAGCTGATATCAAATACAGCCTCTTGTATCCTGCCAAACTGAAAGTGGATTTTCAAGGCCAATGCCATGTTTTCTCCAGCAAGGAAGAAGCAGAAAAGGAATTAAGGAAGCTGATCCTGACACTTTTTTGAAACACAATAGTGAGTTGCATCCTGTCATGGCATGGCAAATGCTGTAGACATCACCTGCTGTCTGATCCACTTGTAATGATACAGGTATTATAATTATACATCCTTTTCATTACTCGGACGCTTTCTGTTTATGTTTTACTTACAGTTGTAGACATGTGTGTGGAAGAAATTAATAATTTTTTTATTTTTATTTTTTTTTTACTGCCCTAAAGGAGATTGTTTAACATCATACCCTTGGTTTATTGTTACTGTTATTATTGCATTTGGATTTACTTTGCTTATCCTGGACCACTTTTTAACACCATCCCCTGGGTTTTATTATCGTAATACTTTAAGATTGCTGAAGATTATATTAGATTTTATGCTTATAGTTTGTTAATGATTATATTTAGGCATATAGTATTTAGACCTTCTATGACGAATAAAAAATTTGGACGGCGTTTTCCCTCGCCTGGACGTGGGTCACCGGGGCCCCCCTCTGGAGCCAGGCCTGGAGGTGGGGCTCGATGGCGAGCGCCAGGTGGCCGGGCCTGCACCCATGGGGATCGGCTGGGCACAGTCCAAAGAGGCAACGTGGGTCCCCCTTCTCATGGGCTCACCACCTATGGGAGGGGCCAAGGAGGTCGGGTGCAGTGTGAGTTGGGTGGTGGCCGAAGGCGGGGACCTTGGCGGTCCAATCCTCGGCTAAAGAAGCTGGCTCTTGGGACGTGGAATGTCACTCGTGCATATGCGCCGAACAGCAGTTTGGAGTACCCACCCTTTTTGGAGTCCCTGGAGGGGGTGCTAGAGGGCTTACCTTCTGGGGACTCCCTCGTACTGCTGGGAGACTTCAATGCTCACGTGGGCAATGACAGTGAGACCTGGAAGGGTGTGATTGGGAGGAATGGCCCCCCCGATCTGAACCCGAGCGGTGTTTTGTTATTGGACTTCTATGCTCGTCACGGATTGTCCATAACGAACACCATGTTTAAGCATAAGGGTGTTCATATGTGCACTTGGCACCAGGACACCCTAGGCCTCAGTTCGATGATCGACTTTGTGGTCGTGTCATCGGACTTGTGGCCACATGTCTTGGACACTCGGGTGAAGAGAGGGGCGGAGCTGTCAACCGATTACCACCTGGTGGTGAGTTGGCTTCGATGGTGGGGGAGGATGCCGGTTAGGCCTGGTAGGCCCAAACGTCTTGTGAGCGTGTGCTGGGAACGTCTGGCAGAATCTCCTGTCAGAAGTAGCTTCAAATCCCACCTCCGGCAGAATTTCGACCGCGTCCCGAGGGAGGTGAGGGACGTTGAGTCCGAATGGGCCATGTTCCGTGCCTCTATTGTTGAGGCGGCTGACCAGAGCTGTGGCTGTAAGGTGGTCGGTGCCTGTCGTGGCGGCAATCCCCGAACCCATTGGTGGACACCGGCAGTGAGGGATGCCGTCAAGCTGAAGAAGGAGTCCTACCAGACCCTTTTGTCCTGTGGGACTCTGGAGGCGGCTAATAGGTACCGACATGCCAAGCGGAATGAGGCTTCAGTGGTTGCTGAGGCAAAATCTCGGGCATGGGAGGAGTTTGGGGAGGCCATGGAGAACGACTTTAGGACAGCTTCGAGGAGATTCAGGTTCACCGTCCGGCGTCTTAGGAGGAGGAAGCAGTGCAGTGTCAACACTGTATATGGTGGGGAAGGTGTGCTGCTGACCTCAACTCGGGACATTGTGAGTCGGTGGGGGGAGTACTTTGAAGACCTCCTAAATCTCACTAACATGCCTTCCAATGAGGAAGCAGAGCCTGGGGACTCCGAGGTGGGCTCCCCCTTCTCTGGGGCTGAGGTCTTCGAGGTGGTCAAAAAACTCCTTGGTGGCAGGGCCCCGTGGGTGGATGAAATACGCTTGGAGTTCCTCAAGGCTCTGGATGTTGTAGGACTGTCTTGGTTGACACGTCTCTGCAACATCGCATGGACTTCGGAGACAGTGCCTCTGGATTGGCAGACCGGGGTGGTGGTCCCCCTCTTTAAAAAGGGGGACCGGAGGGTGTGTTCCAACTACAGAGGGATCACACTCCTCAGTCTCCCTGGAAAAGTCTATTTGGGGGTTCTGGAGAGGAGGGTCCGTCGAATAGTTGAAGCTCGGATTCAGGAGGAACAGTGTGGTTTTCGTCCTGGTTGCGGAACAGTTGACCAGCTCTACACCCTTAGTAGAATCCTGGAGGGTGCATGGGAGTTTGCCCAACCAGTCTACATGTGTTTTGTGGACTTGGAAAAGGTGTTCGACCGTGTCCCTCGGGGAATCCTGTGGAGGGTACTCCAGGAGTATGGAGTACCGGACCCCCGATAAGAGCTGTTCGGTCCCTGTACAACAGGGGTCAGAGCTTGGTCCGCATTGCCTGCAATAAGTCAAGCCTGTTTCCAGTGAGAGTTGGACTCAGCCAGAATCACCGATTCTGTTCATAACTTTTATGGACAGAATTTCTAAGCGCAGCCAGGGTGTTGAGGGGGTCCAGTTTGGTGGACTCAGGGTTGGGTCACTGCTTTTTGCAGATGATTTTGTCCTGTTTGCTTCATCAGGCCGTGATTGTCCGCTCTCTCTGAATCGGTTCGCAGCTGAGTGTGAAGCGGCTGCGATGGGAATCAGCACCTCCAAATCCGAGACCATGGTCCTCAGCCGGAAAAGGGTGGAGTGCCCTCTCAGGGTTGAGAGCGAGATCCTGCCCCAAGTGGAGGAGTTCAAGTATCTTGGGGTCTTGTTCACGAGTGAGGGAAGAATGTAGCGTGAGGTTGACAGGCGGATTGGTGTGGCGTCTGCAGTGATGCAGGCTCTCCATCGGTCTATCGTGGTGAAAAAGGAACTGAGCTGTAAGGCAAAGCTCTCAATTTACCAGTCGATCTACGTTCCTACCCTCACCTATGGTCATGAGCTATGGGTAGTGACCGAAAGAATGAGATTGCGAATACAAGCGTCTGAAATGAGTCTCCTCCGCAGGGTGTCTGGGCTTTCCCTTAAAGACAGGGTGAGAAGCTCAGTCATCTGGGATGGGCTCAGAGTAGAGCCGCTGCTTCTCTGCATCGAGAGGAGTCAGATGAGGTGGCTCGGGCATTTGATCAGGATGCCGCCTGGACGCCTCCTTGGTTAGGTGTTCCTGGCACGTCCAACTGGGAGGAGGCCCCGGGGAACACCCAGGACACGCTGGAGGGACCATGTGTCTCGGCTGGCCTGGGAATGCCTTGGGATTCTCCTGGAAGAGCTACAAGAAGTGGCCGAGGATAGGGAAGTCTGGGCCTCTCTGCTCAAGCTGCTACCCCCGCGACCCGACCTTGGATAAGCGGAAGAGGATGGATGGATGGATGGATGGATGGGCATATAGTATTTAGACTTTATTGGCAATAGATGTCTCTACTTTTAATCCTCAAATGCCGCTGCTGGGGGGATTGTTTTGTTTTGGGCGTGGTATGTCAGAGGACTGGGACTCTGTGAAGTGGGGAGGCAAAAGGGGGGGGTGGGGGATGAGGGGGGGAGAAAGAGAGCAGGCTATATCTAATCTATCCTTTTAACCCTTATAATTACAACTATCAACGTAACAATAAGCTGCATGGCAATAGCTTGTGGGGAAATTGGAAATTAAGGTTTAGGCTGTCTCACTTCCAGTTAAGACTATAAAATGACATCAAAAATTCAGAATCGATTTCTCCATAATGGGCCAGTTAACTTTGTGTGCTGGAATGTTAAAGGCCTGAATCACAAATTAAAGAGAAAGAAAGTATTCTCTCACCTAACAGGTTTAAACGCTAAAATAGTATTTTTACAGGAGACCCACCTACTAAGCAAGGATCAGTTCCAGCTACAAAAAGATTGGACTGGCCAAATGTTCCATTCTAGCTTTACAAAGAAAACTAGAGGAGTGGGAATTTTTAGCATTTGTAGCATCAGATGTAGTATCTGATCCTGAAGGGAGATATGTGATTGTCATGGGCAACTTATTTAATTGTAAAGTGATTTTGACAAATGTTTATGCACCTAATGTCGATGATAAGGAATTCATGAAAAATGTATTGCATCCATTCCAATGTGAACACTCATAAAATTATAATGGCTGGGGAATTTAGTTGTGTTTTAACACCACTCTTAGATAGGACTCCTGTCACAGGGGGATGACATCTAACACAGCTAATACAATTACACAGTTTGTAATTGACCAGAACTTATCAGACCCCTGGAGGTTTCTAAACCTAAACTCAAAAACATATTCATTCTACTCACCAGTACATCATTGCTACTCAAGAATTGATTATTTCTTTATACTGTAGATAATAATTTCTTGCCTACGATTAAATCTTGCAAGTACGACGCTATTGTTATTTCCGACCATGCACCTCTGATCTTGGAGCTATAGTCATTATGCCCCACATACTTGCCTCGCAGATGGTGTCTTAACCCGCTTCTATTAGCAGATGAGAACTGTACAGAATTTATATCCAAACAAATCAGCTTCTTCCTAGAGACAAATAGATCCTCAGAGGTGTCTCCCCGGAGGAATACTCTGGGAAACTTTTAAGGCCTTCTTAAGAGGACATATTATTTCATATCTTTCCTACAGGAATAAATTAGAAACCAAAAAGTATTAGAGCTAAGAAGCGAAATTACTAGAATAGATGAAGAAAATGCCAGACGTCCAAGTGAGGCTTTACATAGGAAAAGGCAGACTCTGAATTCAGAACTCAACCTCTTGACAATGAATGAAACTGAAAAACTAATAAATCAAGACATCATTACTATGAACATGGAGAGAAAGCTAATAAGCTTTTAGCTCAACAAATCCATAAGCAAGAAGTTTGCAGTGAAATCCCAGTAATCACCAACACGAATGGAGATGAAATCATTGACCATAATAACATAATGTACATATTTAGAGACTACTATAAATCCTTATATTCTACTGAGTTTAAAGAAGACAACACACAATATAATGCATTTCTAGGTACATTACAGATACCACAAATTGATACTCTTAATGCAGAGGAACTCGATAAATCTGTGGCGCTATCAGAATTACTAGATGCTATAAAGTCACTTCAAGGTGGGAAAGCAGCAGGCCCTGATGGCTACCCTGTAGAATTTTTAAGAAATTCTCCACTCAGCTAGCTCCCGTCTTATTAGCAACATTTACAGACGCTAAAGACAATCAAATTCTACCTCAAACTTTTCGCCAAGCATTAATCACCGTCTTTCCTAAACAAAATAAAGACTTATTAAAATGGGCATCATACAGACCAATTTCACTTTTGAATAATGATGTTAAAATACTCTCAAAAATCATAGCTAGAAGGATGGAGAAAGTGCTGCCTTCGATAATATCACAAGATCAAACTGGATTTATCAAGGGTCGACACTTATCTTTCGATCTTCGACACCTGTTTAATGTAATATACTCACCCATAAAGTCAAACACCCCAGAAATATTATTATCATTGGATGCAGAAAAAGCATTTGACATGATTGAATGGAAATACCTTTTCTCTACATTAGACAAATTTGGGTTTGGCCCGAACATTTATGCATGGATCAAACTACTGTATACTAATCCAGAAGCTTCGGTCTGTATTAACAACATTTGTTCAGACTACTTTAAAGTAGAACATGGTACCAGACAAGGATGCCCCTTGTCACCACTACTATTTGCAATTGCCATTGAACCACTGGTGGTTCACTGTGGAAATGCTTATCAGATAAAGGGGTTTATCAGAGAGGGACTGGAACAGAAAAATATCAGACCCACAAAATTCTGTGCCTTCAGTCTTAATAGCTCTCGCAGAATTTCAAAAGATCTCTGGTCTCAGCATTAATTTGAATAAAAGTGTACTCTTTCCAATGAATTCTCAGGCATATAATATTAGATTGAACACCCTACCTTTTATCATTACAGATCAGTTTAAATACCTAGGGGTTAACATTACAAGTAAACACAAAGCTCTTTATCAACAAAATTTCGCTGTGTGTATAGTAAAAATTAAGCAAGACTTAGATGGTCAACCCTTCATCTCACTCTAGCTGGAAGAATTAACGTTGTTAAGATGAGTATCTTCCAAAGGTTCTTTTTTATTTCAAAACATTCCAGTATACATTAATAAATAATTTTTAAGCAATTAGATTCAACGATAACCTAATTTATTTGGAACTCAAAACATCCACGTATCCAAAGAGCGACCCTACAAAGACCTAAGGCAGAAGGTGGCATGGCTCTACCCAACTTTCAGTTTTATTACTGGGCAGCAAACATACAAGCTATAAAAACCTGGACACAAATAGATGAACATACACAGGTTCACAATAGAAGTAAAAGCCTGCAGTACTTCTTTATATTCCCTGCTTTGTGCCCCAACAAATGTAAGTTATTGCCAATATACTAATAATCCAATTGTGCTTCACTCACTCAGAATATGGAACCAATGTAGAAAGCATTTTAAGATGGAGAATCTTTTATCTGTGGCACCTCTGCAAGAGAACCACCTCTTTCAACCCTCGCAAACATATGCAGTTTTTAATATCTGGATAAGATTTTGGATTAAATTGCTTAGAGATCTTTATATAGACAACATCTTTGCATCTTATGAACAATTACAATCCAAATTTAACTTTCCAGCTACACATTTCTTTCACTGTCTTTAAATTAAGAACTTTGTTAAACAGAACCTGCCCAATTTTCCTCATCTTGCATCCTCCTCTATGCGGGAAAAAATATTGCTCAATTTCGAGGACTTAGACACCATCTCTGCAATATATAAAATTATTTTACAGTCCCTCCCTTTCAAAGATCCAAGAGGACAATGGGAGAAAGATCTCTTAATCAATATATCAGAAAAGGAGTGGAAGGTAGCAATGCAGAGAATTCATTTGAGCTCCTTATGCGAAAAGCATACAATTATTCAACTCAAAATTATATATCGAGCACATCTGTCTCGCTTAAAACTGTCCAAAATGTTCCCAGGTCAAGATCCAACCTGCGAACGCTGCAATCAAGTCCCAGCTTCACTGGGTCATATGTTTTGGGCCTGCACCAAATTAACATCATTTTGGACCAAAATTTTCAAGTGCCTTTCAGACAGTATTCGTTTCACAATCCCTTCTAACCCATTAACAATTGTGTTTGTTGTTCTTCCAGATGGGCTTGAAGTGGAGAAGGACAAACAAACTGTGATTGCATTCACTACATTATTGGCAGCATGCAGACTTATTTTGCTAAACTGGAAGAATCCTAACTCTCCTCTTTTAAGTCAGTAGGAAACTGATGTTTTATACTATTTGAAATTGGAAAAAATCAAATCCTCAGTTAGAGGATCTGTACAGAATTTTTTTCAAATCCTGGCAGGATCTAATCTATACTAATAAACGGCAAAGCCCTCACTCACTCACTCACTCACTCACTGACTGACTGACTGACTGACTGACTGACTGACTCATCACTAATTCTCCAACTTCCCGTGTAGGTAGAAAGCTGAAATTTGGCAGGCTCATTCCTTACAGCTTCCTTACAAAAGTTGGGCAGGTTTCATTTCGAAATTCTACGCGTAATGGTCATAACTGGAAGTTGTTTTTCTCCATTTACTGTAATGGAGTTCAGCTGGAGGGGCGGAGTTTCGTATGACATCATCACGCCTCTCACGTAATCACGCATTACGTAGAAAGCCAGGAAGAGCTACAAAACGCGCTTTAGAAAACATGCATTATATAATTAAGAAGGCAGCGAAACAATTAGAAGCGAGCGACTGACATATAAAAACATTTTCAGCGGCTCACGTGAACTGACGCAGTGCGCAGACAAAAAGTAACAGTTCCAAAGAGTGCTGAACAAAAACCGAATTACACTGCTACGCTCAAATAGATAAACCACACGCAGTGGCGTGATAGTAAAGCATTCGCCTGTAGCGCCCACGTCCGAGGTTCGATTCCCGAGAGGGGATGCACTAAGTATGTGCGCGCGCTTCTCGATTTATTTTAACCTCGCATCACATTAGTTTGAGACGTATGAAAACGCATGCGGTTAACGCAGAAAGACAGATCACCTATTCACCTATTGAAGCTTCATGAATAATGGATACTTTATTC
>JANRMT010062854.1:94556586-94608672 GCA_026402145.1 Polypterus bichir lapradei | reverse complement strand
TGCTTCTTTAAGACACTACTTCTCCGCTGCGAAGCGCGGGTATTTTGCTAGTCAATAATATTTTAGAATAAGGTCTTAAAGCACCGAGGAAGTAATTCTTTCTGCATTTCTTTTTCTTCTCCATTCATCTCTATTGCCCTTTTAAACTAATCAATTTAGGTATGTTTACAAACTTACAAACAAAGTTTTACTCCATTGGCCATGCTCTCTTTCTTAGGGGTGGGGTTTAAGTTGTTTTCATTAGATTAATTTTTACAAAAAAAAAATAGATTTGTATAGAATGATCACAATAAATTAAAAAAGACTGAAACAAAACCCAAATACCAGGAAAACAGTACTTACTATTAATGCATTTTAGGAACTTCAATGAACTGCTCAGATCCTCTCTCAGCTCAGGAAACACACCCAGACTGAAAAGATGACACTTGATAACCTGAAGATGCCTAGATTACTCAAAAAGGATTTAATATCCTCAATATCCAAACAAGAGACATTAGAATTTTCAGCAAATAATTCAGATTAGTACTGTAAGAAGGTCAGTACCGTGGTAGTACTTGTCAAATGTAACTCAGAAGCAAATTTACCAAATGAATGGGTTGAGTGAGAAGTATTGAGAAAGGCAGGAATTTTCAGTTTCTCTAGCAAAGGATTCATGAAGGAGTTAATTATTTCAGAAACTTTTAGATTCTGCCTTTGATTGTTCAGAAAGGAAAGTGTTGTGTTTGGGAATTTATTTTATAGTGCAAGGGTATTGGCACTGTTTTTATTTTGGACTGTAATTAAAAACAATGTGTAGTAGAATAGTTAATTCATCTGGGTACTATCTTTGTATTTTCCTTATTGCATTAATGTAATTTTACAAAAAAAAAACATATTGGCAATGAGAGCGAGAATGAACATAAACGCAGTGAGTTAACTGAGTTAAACATAATGCAAACTGATTTTAATGTAAAGAATACCAACTATGGTAAAAAAAGCATCCAAAAAACTGAATACAATTGTCAGGATATATTTGGAAATATGAGGGATGTTCAAAAAGTTTCCTCACTCTATTTATTAAGAATTTCAAAAACAAATTACATCACTTTTCTACATAGTCATCTTCATTTCTGATGCAGTTTTAAAAGTATGATACCATCTTTTTAATGCCCAGTTACTACTCCTTCCACCTTCACCATTTCCAACTAAAATATAAAAGTGCAGAAACATTTTGAACATCTTTTATATTAGTGCATTTGATGTGACTATCAAAGACTAGCCAACATGTATTGAAAGGGTGGAACTTTACTGTGCAGTAAACAACATTAAAAATGAAAAGAGGTAGCGATGTTTCTAAGTGTCATGGTTGCCAAAATGTCTAGTTTACTCTTCAGCTCTGCTGAACTGAGAAACCTTCTTTGAAAACATTTACAGACATTGTTGATATTCTTCAAAGTCATTTGAATCTTAAACCTTTATTAATTGTGGAAAGATTTTGTTTTCATAAATAAAACCAGGCGAAAGAAGAAAGTATAACCAAACATAGCGTGAAATTAAGGAGATTAGCCGAGCACTGCCAATTTGGTGCTAGGCTTTCTGATGCATTACAAGACAGGCTGGTATGCAGTATACACTGTGAAAGAATATAGAGATGATTGTTTTCTTATACTGGAGCAAATCTTGAATATTGCCCTTTTACAGGGAAATTGCGGCAAAAGATGCGTGTGAACTGCAATAAAACGGGATTGAGTGTGCAATGAATAAAATTTCAATGACACAAACTAGCAAGCAAGCATGTTTTTGCTTTAGTAAAGCATCATGCAATGCAGATAACTGCTGGTGTAAACAAAAAACTTCAGAAATTGTTGTAAAAGGACAAATGGGAAAATATTAAATGTACATCAAGTGACTGAAACACATAGTGAGGCTGACTCAGAGAAAGCTGAACATGATCCAGAATATGGAAATGATGATCATTTATGCCTTGAACCGTGCAATGTTACTGAAAATCTTCTTGAAACCATATCAATCACTCCTGAAGTGTCAGGAATACAATTAGAAAATAGAACTGGACACTGTTTCTGCTTTATCTGTGATTTCTGCAACAGACTACATAAATTTGTTTTCATAAATGCCTTTAAAAGAGACTGCAGTGGTATTCAAGACATACACAGGAGAAAAGGTGTCTCCCAAAGGAAAATTTAATGTGTCAGTGAATTCTTGAGGCTTAACAAAATATATAGACCTTTGTGTGCCAGAGAAGGGAGGGTAAGCCTTGTTTGGTCGTGAATGGTTACGGAAAATTAAACTGGATTGGCATTCAATTAAAACAATGAACATGATTTAACAAGGTGACAGATGCAAGAGCACTGTAGAATGACTGTTACAGTTACCTAGGGAGTCACAAGAAAATTTTGAAAAAGGAATTAGAACTTTAAGGACAATAAAAGCATGTATTGAATTAAATGAAAATGCCATTCCTAAATCTCATAACCCCATCCAGTGCCATATACTCTGTGTCCAAAAGTGGAGTTGGAAATACAGAACCTGGTAAATTTGGGAATTCTGTCAAAAGTAGAGTGGAGTAAATGGGATACACCCATTTTTCCGGTTTTAAAACATGGAAAAATGGTGATGTCCTCATATCTGAGGATTTTAAAGTTACAGTTAACCTGGTACTTCACACTGATGAATACCTCCTACCTCACATGTGGGATATTTTTGCTTCTCTGTCAGATGGTAAACGTTTTACAAAGATTGGTGTGGCACAAGCATCTCTCTATTATAATAAAAAGATCTTGGGAAGAGAGAAGAGATGTGACTTTCTCAGAGAGACACTTTCACATCCCGCGAGACGAGACTTTGTGCCAAGAGATTTAACCATGCCCGGGGCTGGAAATAAAATAAAAAGAGTAGATCACAAAGTAGAACATTGTAAAGATTTCAAAAACTTTTGCGCGATACACATGCAGAGCAGATTAGAGATAATAGAAGTGTGAAAATTCGAAAGTCTCAAGAAAATGATAGTAAAGATCCCATTAGCGCAAACAAACGAAAATTATTACTTAGTGAAATAACAGAATAGCAAAAAGAGATTGATTATATTGTTCGGATTTAAACTTTAAGTCGGAGACTTGTAGATTGTCTAATGCGTGTTGCCATCAGGGAAAAAAAAATAGTGTTTCTTTCCAATGAAGAGGCGTATTCACAAAAATTAAAAGATTTGTTGTTTGGCGAAAGTGAAATCCCGTAAGAGAAAATTTGAAGCACCATGTGACAAGACATTATGCAAAGAGATTTGGAAAAGTCCTACCCACATCTAAAACATTTACAACCATGGACGCAGTTCAATCATATCTCATTTGTGTGAATGCTATTGTCAGACACAGTTCGTGTAGAGAGAAAGAAACAATATTCACTCAGGGGCAGTTATATGTTGCGTTGTCACGATATAATTCCAAAGATGGAATCAAAATTCAATGCGATATTGATGAAAAGGTACAAGCGAAAAGAGATCAAATATATGGACATAGGTGATATGACAGAAGTATGTAGATATACTTTGAATTTAAACTTTAAGTCGGAGACTTGTAGATCGTATAATTCATGTTGCCATCAGGGAAAAGTAGTGTTTCTTCCCAATGAAGAGGCCTATCCGCAAGAATGAAAAGTTTTGTTGTTTCGTGATAGTGAAATCCATATACTTGAGCAGCAGAGACGCGAAGTTGCTGGCACGTAGTGCAGGCAGGAGGGTTGGCAAGTGATACAAGCGGGGGCAAAGCCCCCTAATATTTACAGATGGAGATTGTGGAATCTTTTAAGAAATTTTTAACCATAAGTGCACACAAAGGATTATTTCAGTATAACTGACTTGCTTCTTGGTACTGCTTTAATGCTGGCAATGTGGGAAACAGCAATTGAGCAAGTATTTTATGGAATACCAAATATACAGTGCTTCCTTGATAATATTCTGACAACTGGTATGAATAATCATGATCACCTGAAAATTTTTAAAATAGTGCTTGGCAGACTTAAGGAACTGGACTTTGTGTTTATAAGAATAAATGTGAAGTTTTCAACAGTAAAATTACTTGTGGACATGTAATTAATAAAAATTGGCTGTATAAATCTCAAGACAAGGCTGAAGCCATACTAAAAACTCCACAAGTAGAAAGTATGTCTCAGTTGTGATTATATTTAGGCCTTGTTAAATATTACCACACAAAAACAAATCTTTCTACAGTGCTACAAACCTTGAATTATGTTCTGCAAACAGGACAAAAATGGAAATGGTCTAGGAGTTGTGAACAAAACTAAGAGAAAAATTAAACTAAGAGAGCGATAACATCAGACAAGGTACTTATAACTTTGATCCATCCCTACCACTAAGATTGACATGTGATGCTTCGTTATTTCGAATAGGTGCTGTTCTATTGCGCAGAGTAAAGGATGGCAATGAGAAACCAATTGCCTTTGCTGCACAGTCATTGACCAAGACCAAACAGAGTATGCACATATCGATCGGGAAGCTCTGGTGAAGAAAATTCACCAATACCTTTATGGCCACAGGTTCACACTAGTGTCAGACCACCAACCTTTAGTGTCATTTTTAACCACAAAAGACATGTTTCACTGGTCACAACATCATATTTACAAAGATAGTCACTTTTTCTAGGAGCACACTCCTATGATATAGAATACAAAGCAATGTAACAACCATCGTCATCATCATCATATTTACCATCAAAAACAGAAGAAGAACATATATTTGAGGGTCCACTCGATGTATATATTATAATATAATAATTGAGCAGCTACCTGTTACAAATGCCATCATCAAAAGAATTATCAAAATTTATGAAGTGTTTATGATATTGTTATGAGATTTTGGCCAAAATTTAGTATGTCTCTTTGCTGTGAATTTGCTGTTAATTAAAAGCAACTATTTATTTGTCATTAGATAATAATGTGTTGATCATGTTTAACCATTCCTTCAAAACTACATACCAGGGTACTACAGGCACTGCATGAGGACATTTGGGGACTGTAAAAATGAAGTCTCTGACCTGTAGTCATGTATGGTGACCTGGTCATGTATGGCGACCTTGTATTGATAAGAAGACCTTAAAAAAACTGTACAGGATGCCTGCTGGTACAGAACTCACCTCAACAAGCACGTCTGCACCCATGGGAATGGCATGTATACATCTTGATTTTATGGGGAAATTTTTGAACTCTGTAATCTGAATGGCCATGGATGCACATTACAAATGGCCAGAAGTTATCCACATGATGTCAGCAACTTCTGAAAAATCCATCTCTGTACTGAGAGCAGTATTTTGAAGACATTGCTTACCACAACGAGTTTTCAATGATAATGCACCACAGTTCACTTCAGCAGAATTTAAAACCTTTATGAAGCAGAATAGAATTAAGCATATCATGTCTCCACCTAATCATCCAGTTACAAATGGTTTAGATGAAAGATTATTTCAGACATTTTAAAGGACTTTCAAAAAAAAATAATAATGCATTCCATGGATAAAGAATATTGGTAACTACAACACAAGCTTGATTCTTTTTGATTTGCATAGAGTGCAACACTACCACTCCAGCCTTAATGTGTTTATTCAGACATTTTAAGGTCTCACATGGATCTCATGAAATCAGATGTTCAGAGGGAGATACAAAGTTAATAGTTTAAACTTGTGTATAACAAATTAACCAGTAGATTTAACATAAAACAAAATGTTCTAGTTCAAGGTTACAGAAATAACAAGTAGAAACAAGGAAAAATAATTTATAGAATAGGTCCATTGATATATAATGTTGATGTGAGAGACATGATGTGGAGAAGACATGTAGATCAGATCCGGAATGTTTAAATGCTGGAAGGTTCAACTACCCAATGTTCCTCTCCATAGTGAAAATCCAAATGGAAATCAAGCTACAAGCATAGATTTTCCAGAATTCCCTAAATTGTTCCAGAAACCCAAGCAGTTGACCAACAACAACAAGAGATTAAAGACCCCTTACTTCTTATGTTTATATTTCTTCAAAAACTGCTCCAGAAAACCAACAAGTAGCACGAAGATGTTATCCAAAGAGACTGAGAGAACCATTGGAAAGGCTGAATCTAATAAGTAACGGTAAATTCTATGAAAATTTCAAGACTTAAAAAAGAAGTAAAAAGAAAAAGTATTGACTGCATACATTACATTTAATAATTAAATATCGTTCCTTTAATAAGTGTTTGATTGGTAGAGGAGGAAATGCTGTGTTTAGAGAACTATTTTATAGTGTAAGTGTCCATCCATCCATCCATTTTCCAACCCGCTGAATCCGAACACAGGGTCACGGGGGTCTGCTGGAGCCAATCCCAGCCAACACAGGGCACAAGGCAGGAACCAATCCCGGGCAGGGTGCCAACCCATCGCAGAACACACACGTAAGTGTAGTGTTTAAATATACTATGTATTAAGTACATGCACACTGATATTCTTTTGGACTGCACTTAAAAAAAAAAAGTGCAGTAGACTGCTCTAGTATGGAGTAAAAAATGTATGTATTTATGAAAATGCTGTATTTATTGTTTGTCATTTAGCTTTAAAATAATGTATCTGAATGATTTAAACTCATTCAAGGAAAAGGCTTTACTAAGCTTTGTATAAAAGTTAATAATTTGGTGTCCCCCACAATGCCAAAATAATTGCCAGTATTTTAGGTACTGCATAATGGTTGAGCTTTTGGACAGTCTACATAAGTTTTCAGTGTCCAATTAAAATAGTAAAATGCATACCAGGTCTTCTGAAACTGAGTAAGTGGTAAAGATCAAATTGCATCAGACTTGAGTGTCTGATCAAGTTTTCAGCTTTAGTTTGACTGATTCAACAATTGATCTTTTGTTTCTGAGATGAACAAACCACCATTGTAAAGACAGCGTTTAAGACAAAGCTTTAGCTGTGTTGTTAGAATTTTTCTTTTCCTGTCATACAGTACATAAAATCAGAATGGTTTCCTTTTAACTGATTACTCATTCAATAAAAGGGTAAAAAGAGTACCTAATTCTATAGATGAAAACATTCTTTTTATTATTCTTCTGTCATGTATACACTTACCTTTATCTCAATTTTTAAAACAAACTAAAGAACAAAAAGAACACTGGTGGTTTCATAACGTTTTAAAATGACAGTTATAGAGCATTTCCTATATGTATCAGCATAAGTACACTGTATAATTGAAACATTTTTTCATCAAACCCACTACACTTTACATAGAGGTGTACCAATAGATATGCACAGTAAGCTATTACTTAGAGCTGCAGTATATATACGACATTGAAAAAAACAGATGTTTATTTATTATGAAAAATGTATAGTTGTGACTTGTTTCCCTATTTAGACAAAACAAACCGAATTAGTTGGGACATAGGCTCATCAATGTATTGAAAATGAGTCACATAGCTGATGGCCCATGTTGATTCCACTCTGTCCCACTGTTGATGTAAATTACCCAGTGGTGGATCTCTACTCTGAATAGCTTGTTCCAGCTCATTACACAGATGCTCACTTAGATTGAGATCTGTTCACTGGGGAAGCCACTTCGTTAAGATGAATTCACTGTCATGTTCCTGGAGCCAACCCAAGATTTTTTTTTTTTTGTATCAGTGTGTATTATCATGCTGAAAAGCCCATTTGTAAATGGGCAGTATATTGCAATGAAATAATATACCTGATCAACAAGAATGTTCAGGTGTCATGTGCCATTCAATCTTTGCTGTTCTAATATTAAAGGACTAAATATAAGGCACAAATACATATTCCTGTGTTATACCATGTAATATTTTTTCAGTTCTCCAGTGTACAGTGCTTATGTTTCTTAGTATATCTTAATCGGCACTTTCCTGTTTTAATAAAAAGAATGGAACTCAGCTTGTCCATTGATTGCCATACTCCTATCCATGACAAGACAGAGCATTTGAGCCACTGAATTGTGCCATTTGGCACCTCCATTATACTCAGCTGATAGCTGAAAGTAACAAATAACATTGCATACTAGCAATGCATTAATCAATGACAAGGCTTATCCTCAATATAAGTTTGAATGCAAAAATTTCCAGGGGGTTTCAGATGTTGTTCTAGCAGAGCGTCAGAAGCCACTAATTTTTGTTCTGGCTTTTAAGGAGGCATTTTGTTTAATAAGTTAGCCTGCCATACTCCTTTGCCAAGAAGATGGATAAAACTGGCTCATTTTGTTGATTTTGAGACTGCAGAAGAAGATTCTGCTATCAGTCATATATTTTAGAACACAGCTATTTTATTTATCCTATAAATATTTTCATATTTGGCTTGGTTGTTTAAGCTTACATGCTCTTGATTATTTCTTTTTTACAATCAAAGAAAAATGAACTAAAGAAATCAATGTCTCAAACTGTGAAGCAGTTAACAGTGCTATTTACATGTGTATGTTCTACATAAACTACTTGTGTGTAGTATTTAGAGTGAAAAGGGAAACAAGTTAAAGGATTGAGGGACAACAATCCATTTTAGTTTAAAACTACATTGTTAATATTCTTTATAAAATTATACATAACTAATAAGAGCGTGCAAAATACTAAGAACAGGAACATACCACATAATTAAATGACAAGCTCCTTTAACAGTATTGTATAAGTAAGCTTTAAAAGGAAAAAAAAGCTTGATTAAACAAAAACATGTAGTAACTGGAAAGCTAAGCATGACACCTATGACCCAAGCAGTTGTTTATATAAAAAAATCTGAAAATGTGAAAGCTGATGAAATACCACCTGCTGATGACCTGAAATTAGGCTTTTAGTGAAATACCCCTTTGGTACTTATACTGCATTCATAAATACAAATAGAGTGAAAGTTAAATTTAAATTCCGTTTTTAAAATTTCTGTGATATGGCTTTGCACAATAGATTAATCCTGAATCTAGAAGTCAATCATATATAGAGTAAATTACAAAGTTAAACTGCAAGATGGTTTATAGGCAGAAGAACTGTTCTAACTGGTTAGCATCGTTAATGAAGGAATCTGTTTATTTAACAGATCCAGATTCAGTTGTGATAAGCAAGTACCTTCACTCATACAAACTAATCGGATAGCAAGTGCTGAAGCAGCAACTCCAATACAGAAAGAACCTCACAATCCTTAAACTTAAGAAAATACTAGGAACATGCAGTTCAGTTTACACCAGTGCAAAATGCTATGTGCAGGTAAAACTACCAGCCATTATACAGTAAATGCAAACATGGGCATTGCTGACCAGTAAAAAGAAAAAGATTTAGAGGTTAATGCTGCCTGAAACTTCTCATGTCTAACAAAAGGTAAGGCATTGTTAAAAAATATTGTAACAGCTTTGTGTAAAGGTTTGGCCTCCCTAGTTCTAAGTTCTTTTCTTTTTAATCATTCAATTTATTTTTGATGAGTGTTTGTTGTGTTTTATATAATTGATTTTTTTCATTATAAATCAAAGAACATTATGCTCAAGTTTTATATTGTGGTAGGGAACTCCAATTGAAATTGTGTACATTATCGTTTTGGTCACCACTCTTAACTTCCTTCTTAGGCTTGGAATTCTGTTATTATGAGTCAGACTCAGGGTGAGTGCAATAATCCACTTTGCAGTGTTAAAACTGAATAACTCTCAGGACAGTATTCTGCTTCAATCTAGTGGAGGAAATAACATCATGCTGTAAAACAGGGGCATCGAACTCTGGGCCTGGAGGGCCACAGTGGCTGCAGGTTTTCATTCTAAACCTTTTCCTAAACAGTGACCAGTTTTCACTGCTAATTAACTCGTTTTCCCTTCATTTTAATAGCCATGTTTTTAAGGATTCAGTCCTCTGAAATTATTCTTTTCTTCATTAAATGATAGCCAAACAGAAATGAGATGTGAAACGAGCCAACAGATGACTAGCTAAACTGGGATTTTAAACTCCAACCAATCTCTTAATGAGAAGCTGATTCTTGCTGTTAACTAAACCCGTTACTTAATTCCATGACTTGCTGCTGCTCTCATTCTGCCACAGCAGACATTTCCAAAACTGTTGATTTTTTTCTAAGAACATCGTCAAAATGTTTTGGTGACCTGAGAGATCAACCTTACTGAGACCTTCACCTTTCTTTATTTTCAGATATTGTGTGTTGGGCACAGGTGAGCTGGTCATGTGGTGGCTTGTTTTGTGACTCATTATTGTTTGGCTGTTGATTAAGGAAGAAGAGACAACTAAGGGGTCTGAGTCAAGTTAATTAAACCTATGGCTAAAGAAGTTAATTAGCTGGTGGTCACTAATGAAGAAGATGGTTAGAATGAAAACCTGCAGCCACTGTGGCCCTCCATGACCGGAGTTTGACACCCATGCTGTAAAATATCATGAATGTTTCTATGCTTTTTTACTTTATGGTAACTCATCAGTATTCAGAAATGGGATGGAGCCTTCAACCAAAACCACAATGGCAAGCAAAAAGCAGTAATATCAGGTTTAAACAAACTGAGACTGAATCATTGCTGGAATCGATCATTAGTGAGAACAATGTGACACAGATAGTGAAACTTTTGCACTGTACGTCTGAACTGCTGTGATATGCTTGATGAATTAGGTCATGTGAAGCTCCACTGTGGTGCGACAGTAGCTGCATGACATAAGGTAAAATGATTGTGATCAACTGCAAGGGAAGAAAGATGTTAGCCTCTGAAAACTGTACACAATGCAACAACTGTCAATATCCATTTCAAGTGAAATGTGGACGCCACTAAGCCTTGCGCTGTGATAGCCTACAATAACATAAGAGACACGTTAATTGTGCGGATCAGGCACTGACATTCTTCCATCTCATGTGGAAGCAACAGAAAAAAGTATAAGAAAAGTGCACAAAGAAACACACTTCTATTGTTCTGATTTCAGTGTTGCACTGTTTGTTGATGACTGTTTCAAAAATATATCACACGATGGATGTGTGCTAAATCTTCATTAGTAGAGCAGTGGACAATAGATATACAGTACCTTTAATACTATATTTATGTTGATATTTTGGTATTTATGTGTTAGGTAAAAGCAGTATGACTTGGGCTCTGTGGGTGTGGGCGTGGCAGTGGAGCTTCGGAGGCTCACTTATTGTTTACTTGGTCAGCTGTTCCACATCGGTACACCACGGATTGTAACTAGGACGGCATGGACGCAAGATAATAAAATTGAGTCTGTGTTGAACATGTAAGAAGAAATGAAAGAAAGAAAAAAGATAAAGGAAGATGAGAGAGTTCATAGGTTAAAGAAAAGAAACAATAGCAAGCAGAGAAAGGATCAATCAATGAGCCAGTGCTGTTGTGGAGAGCAGGCAAACAGTCAGGAATGAGGCCACAAAAGGACAGAGTGGATGGCACTTTGAGTGAGCTCCCACAGAGGCTGAAGAATGAGGGACATGTGCCATGTGAAGTAGATTGCAGCATAACTGTATATAAGGACATGGCATTTTTCGGTAATGTTACAAAGGGGAATTACAGTTGATTTATTTAAAGATAAAAACTGCTAAAAGTCTTATTATACAAAGGGTTGAATAAATGTCTACCAACATAAAAATAATAACTTATTTCTTCTATACACTGAAACCCACCATACTGTTCTCTTCTTATTACATTCTTAAAAACAGTATCTCCAACAGATAAAGAAATAAATTGCAGTTCATTATGTTCAATTATGGCTTGGTTCAATCAGTTAAGTTGTAGCGTTTTTTACTTTCTTTTTTAAAATTTATTTGTTTTTTTAAACTTATTGAAAACAATGCTGATTGTTAATTGGTATTGCAAGCTTAATGATGATGTTCAAGGGCCTCATGTATAAAGGTGAGTACGCACAAAAATGTTGCATAAGAACGTTTCCACCTAAACTTGGTGTAAAGCCACGCACATTTCCACGGTAGCTCATACCCTGTCGTACGCAAGTCCTGTGCTTGGTTTTGCAGACTGGCGGCACCCAGCATCAAAGCAGTGCTACTGTTCCTGTGTGGTTACCCTTTCTTTTTTAGATCTACATCCCTTAGGTGGCTTTATAAATACACTGAAATTAACCGCATATTGTTTATTAGTTTAATGCATCTGATTGTAATTAACCTATAACAATATAATGGTCTACAGAATGGACAAAATTTTCCAAATATCATAACTGTTTTAACGTTGTTACTCTCACTGCACCTTCTTCTTCTTCTTTCAGCTGCTCCCGTTAGGGGTTGCCACATCGGATCATATTTTTCCATATTACTCTCACTGCACCACTCAGAGTATTTATATCACTGTGTCTGAGTGTGAATCACAGCTGTACAGTAGCTGACTGGAAAGAGAATTATCAGCATACAGCATCAAGCACATGCTGCCTCAGCCATGCTGTCTATTGAACTGCTCTCATACGGCAAATGCTTCAGAGCCTTTCCTTGCGGTTCAGGAACAGTCCATCAAGTACTCCTTGTAGAACTGTTTGTAGTTATAAGTACAATTACCTCACTGTAAACTTGTGATACAGTTATAATATTGTACAACCTGAGCCACTTTATAAAACGCGTATTTACATATGATGACAATATCATTTTTAAGATGAAATGCAGCAAAATATGTTTATTATATTATACAGATAAAACTTTAAATTCATTTAAATAATCTATATTATTAATAATTAATCATGTGAGGACACGGTGCCGCAGTGCTAGTGAGCCGCTGGCGCTCTGTTCACGGATTGTTCCAGCCTCGCACTGTATTCTTGCTGGTGCTGACGCAACACTGGAAGGATAGATGGATAGAATAATTAAACACGTACTGCAATATTTTAATGTTCCTTAAAAGTTTTGAAGTATCGGCATTCTAAGCTTATAGATGGCTTAACGTCTATTACAGAGCTGATTGTATGGCGATTGGGTATTTGGAGAAAGAAAAGTAAGGACAGGAATTGGAGGTTTGTACGTTTGAAAGAGACAGTACTGCTACAATAAAGTATTTCATTGAAGGTTGCGCATGGAGCAGCAAGCATCTTGCGTGAGACATGAACAATCACTGCACCACCGTGTTCCCATGTTTAATAACATGCTTTAACTCCTATCATCATGAAAATTATATCACGTATACATCTCAGTATTGTAATTATTCAGAGAGCTGTAATATCATGAATGTAGTGGATTCTGTGCCCTTTTAGAGGAAGAGAAAGCCCGGAAGCATGTAGTGATTCACACACATAGCGCACATAGAAGATCAAATACAAAACAAAGCATTTAACGTGCTACTTTAGTTATGATGGGATTTGAGAAACTAGTAAATTAAACAATTTTAAGATGAAGTTTATGATGTTCTACTTTAATGACAAAAATAAACTACGCGATTAAAGTGGAAATTTCGAGGTTAAAGTTGACATTTCGTGCTTTTTTACCCCACTGTGTGTCTTTTTTTTTCTCTGTACCCTAATAATTTTCACTTGACACTCAGATGGTGGGCTATGACTCACCTTTTCACGGCGACTTTGATGTCTGACAACTTCTTTTTTATTTCGAGCACTGTGCGACTTTGTGAACTTGAGCTTTCAAGTTTCTCCAGCACACTATGTCACTCGATCAACTTCTTTTTGTTGTTTATACCACTGTTTAAACCAACAAATAGTAAGTTTTTCCTTGCCTCCACTTGGTATTCGCTGAAATTCTATTTTCCCTCATGCTTTTGCCATTGCCTTTTCACAGAACACTGAGCTTAAGGGCTATTTATATAGGGGTATAAGGGGTATATCTTTGCATATTCAAAGAGGCGTAATTCTGGGAAGAGTTGGGGTGGGGCAGCAGGCGTGTGCACATGCATTAATTTTCATGTTGACCGGGATTTATGTAGTGGAAGAATATGGAAGCTGGCATTCGCACAGATTTATGCATCTGGATTTTTTTGTGTGTAAGCACATTTCCGCTTTTGTGCTTACATTATGTTATAGTGTGAATTCAACGCACGGTGTTATGCATGAGGCCTCAGGTGAACAACAGTTTTGGCATTTTCAAAAACACAAGGCTATGCAATGACCATATTGCGCACATCAAGTACAAATTGTTGCATTTTTTTTTAACCCTTTGAACCTGGCAGACTGATTTTTCAGCCAGCTACATAACAGTACTTGAAAGACATAGTATAACAGCCTGCCTATCTATCATCATAATCCTGCTGGCCTAATCACCTGCACATGTCTGTTATAGTATGTTGTTCACTAATTCCTACAGTCCACTCCTATAGAGACATACTGTATTCTTGAAAGACTGCTACATCTCTGTGCAGTCATAACCCAGCTGGCTGGAATACTGGGCTTCACTTTTAAGTTTTGTTTTTTTCCATAGATTTCGAGGAGAAACTGGATAGGATTTTGCTTGTACTTTGTCATGGGATCAACTCAAAACAGTAGATGCCTTGTGTGTGCAGAGAAGCACAAGCAGTCAAAGAGAGCTTTTGCCCTTCTACTCCATTGAGGTTTCTTTCCTCCCTGAGCTCACCTTAGGACATCTCTGTTACGGTGCAACAAATGTACCACCCGAGTCAAACTACCTTACTGTCCCCAGCACAGGTTGCACTGTACCTAAGGGAGTTCAGTTACTTGACACCAGAAGCGAAAACCACACAGGCAAGGAGAAATTCTGGGCAATTGATCAGAAGATCGTGAAAAATCATATGCTTCTTGTCCAATGCTTCTGCACTAAAAAAACTGTTGTTCATTCAAAGGTGCAGTTTTGGTGTTACGTCCCTATAATGAGCGGCAGAAAATGATGTAGCTGCAAAACTGAAAGTAATATGGCTTGTTCTATAATATTATTCTGTTGTTATAACATTGTGGCTTATCATCATATTACTATTAACTATTACTGTCCTGCAGAGTATGTCACAGTGAAATGATCAGTTTCACAAACATTAGGCACACAAAGTGCACATTAATTTATGTTGTTTTGCAATCTTTCTTGTTGTGTGCAATTACCAGGAATAAATACTCTTTTGTTATCTTTAAATTAGTTGAGACTTCCTCCTACTTTGCTTACAAATTTAAAATTGTTCCAATAGAAACCACTAATGAATATAAACAAAGAATGATTAATGCAGACATATGTTGTAGCCTGCAGGGACTACTAGAATCATCATATTGGTGTTATTGTATGAATCAGATTAAATCGAGCATTTATGAAGTACTTTATAGGAGTTTTCAAAATAATGAGATATACATAATTTATCCCGAAATAGCCTAAAATGATCACAAACCTATTTATAGGCTATATTGCCCAAACCCATGTCAAATATAACCATCACAATGGGTAATGATGTGCAAAACAGCTGTTTTCTTTTGAATATAACCTTAGTAATAACCTTAGGAGAACTCACAATGTCCTATCTGAACATTACAGAAATTATTAGTGTAGGCCACACAAAGTTTTCCACAAGTAGAGAATTTATGAGAAAGTGACATTTTTTTAGGTGTTTTTGAAATGTCACCTAATGAATACTGCAAGTATGTGAGGGAAGGTCAATTTAAAGTAACAGTTTAATCAAATTTTGAATGCCCTTATAATGTGGGAAATAATCCGTAGATTTTTACATTTCCCCATCACTCCATGTGAGATAATGTTAAAGCAAGCTACCTTTATACATATTGCTGGTTTTCCTGTAGTTGTTGGTGTGATTATTGCTTTAAGTTTGGATGAGCATACATATGTGAATCACAAGCAGTTTTACAGCATCAACACAATAGTGGTCACTGATGCAAATTGTATTGTAGTGACCAGCGTATTACTCTGAAAATAGGCATGGCTGGTTAACAGTGGGAAGGTGATTTTTCTGCAAATATGACTGTGGATCATTTATTAAATAAAAATACCCATTATTAGGCTTAACTCTCATATGGTGTCTGTCTTGATCATTCCATCTCTGTGTACTGTATGTTACAGTATTATTCTTGATGATGTTACGAAATGGCCCAGTTCAAAGCATGACACTAAAGTACTTTATGAGAGTGTTTTAAACCTTTTATTCAAATGTTATTATGTTCCTTTAAACCGTATTATTATCTTTTTGGTGAAGCCTTAATGTTAGTACCAGAAAACTACAAAACTTGATTTCCACGGAAACTGCAAATTATCAACATGAGTGTCATTTTGCAGCTCAGTGTGCCATAAAATCATGATACTATTCACTCTCAAATTCAAACTCCTACTTTCACTGGGGCTACAGAATGTGTAGGGCACTTCATAACCTTTTCTACTCTACCTACTCTAGGGTAGGACAAATTCTTATTCTACTCAAATGTTTAGTGCAGTTCCTAGGAGTAATTCTGAGGTTTATAAATACGGGCACAGGCACTGAACTGAGCTGAATAATATATATTTACACTGTAGTTTTGTAGGTAAGTACAGAACAATTACTGCATTAATATACTGTATTTAGAGAGATCTTAAATAAAATATTAGCAAGAAATATTAGGACTCCAAATTAGAATAATTGATGGGTAAATACTTTTATCATTCATTGAATTAAAAAAATGGTGCAAAAGCTTACATTTACTTTTTACATGACTTTTTCTCTCATTTGGACCCATGAGGAGACACATCACAAGAAAGGGCACACAGGTCTGTATTTGAACCTGAAACACCAGGCAGGTCTGCTGCTTCTTTAATAATTTATTCTTTAATACACTCTTTCAGAATGGAATTAAAATGTATTGACAAACTACGCACAGTACACTTATGTTGAATATGAGCCTCCGGTTTTC
This sequence comes from Polypterus bichir lapradei, assembly GCA_026402145.1. Taxonomy (NCBI): domain Eukaryota; kingdom Metazoa; phylum Chordata; class Cladistia; order Polypteriformes; family Polypteridae; genus Polypterus; species Polypterus bichir. Next base: position 94,591,910 of record JANRMT010062854.1, on the reverse strand, counting down.
CTTTCTGTTGTTTTATGCATTTTTTTTAAAATTTGTTTGTGCATCTGCACCAAAAGCAACTTCTTGGGCTTATTGAAATATTTTCCAGGTATGAAAAAAAAAAACAGTACAGGGAAAGAATAAATAAATGTTGACAAAAATGAGCTATTAGCCAAAAAAGTTATATGATGGAAGATAATTAGATAATGTGTGAATTAAAAGGGAAAAACCACTTTGAGCAAAAGGTTGTAAAAAAAAAAACCAAAAAACAAAATGACAGCAAAGATATTTCAAACTTTTTAGAGAACCCTCTTACTTAACATGCAAATGTCACACTCTTTTTAGCCCAACTGCTTTCAGTTAAATGCTACATACAAATATATTTGTCTTGATATTAAAATGAATTGCTTGTGTTCTTGTTGCAGACGTTGCTACAGCTGTAGTCATGTATCTTTTTCTTCATAGCAACAAAGCATGCAGCTGGAGGTTCTTGAGAAAAAAATGTAAATACTTTACAGTCAAACCTAAGAATTATGCTTAACTGTATTTTCTGAGTGGAATCTTCCTGTTACTAGTTAAAAGATGTTATAATGAATTGATTGTGAAGGGGCTTATGTAAGAGAGACTGATAAAAGATGCACTGTGGGTAGTTATCAATCTTCATTTCATAAATCATATTATTTTAATTGAGGTCACGGGGATCTGGAGCCTGTTCTCGCATAACTGGGTGCAGAGCAGGAACCAACCAGGGACACCAGATACAAGTCTATTATAGGCTTCCATGCTCACTCTACCAGGCTACTTTTGAGTCACAAAACAACCCTTTGCTCATGCCTTAACGATATACAGTAATCAATCCAATTATTATTAATTAGTTTCTGATTTTTTGTTATTGAGACAATTGAGTTATTGAGATAAACCTACCAATTTTTAATTAGGTGGAGGTTCTTCATTAAATAATATGTCTGGCCCTCTTGGTGTTCACGTTTGTAGCCCTATACATTTTTTAACACTTTGTACTTCCCAAGCTAAGAAAAATTATATATTTTTTTTCAACTTTGTAATGCACACATTGACAAACAGTTATATTAGGTCCTTCAATTAATGTTTAATATGCATAGTTTTCATTTTTCACTTTGTTCATCTCTTTTTAAATGTCTCTTATATGCTAACTATACAATGGAAATCTTAAATTTAGAATTGTAGACATGGATTCTTTTTTCTTTAGAGTAACACCATAGAATGCTCAAATTTTTCACAGCTGAAGAATTATTGTTTCATTTCTATCACCTGGACAAGCAAGCCATTGCAATGTACAGTTCAATTTAAAATGTTTGCTTCAATGTTGTACCAAAATACTATAACACACTCCTGAGTTCCTAGATGTATTACTGAAGTTAGCACCTGCCTCCAAGGTTTCCAAAACAAAAAATAAAAAATCTGTTCAATTAAGACCTAATATGTGTTACAGTTATTAAAGGCAAAGCAATGTGTCAACATTTTTGCTGTCCCTCAGCTACATTTGTCACGGTAATTAATACCATTAAAACAATATATCAGATTGTGTAAAAAATGCATAGTGCATGCATTTCCTGGAGTAATTGTAAAAACCAAATACATTTAGCATTTTCATATTTTAGAAAGTCTACAAAGAAATAAAAAGAAAGTGAATATTAATATTTTATTAATTATACATGGTAGTCTTTGCTGCAGCTGGCCCATAACCTAGCCCAGTATGATTTTTTGCAGGCAGAACTTCTGCTAAATGAAGCACAGCTTTATTTAAATCAATACTAACTAGTAAGTTTAAAGATACCTGACATTTAAATGTAGTGGGCTTAGTACTCAGTTTGTGAGAATTGCCAGTGTAAATGCTCCTAAACAGGCAACAGTAATAGCAACTTTTCTCTCGATTTACTACTTAATTTCAATTTTAGATTTCAAATAATATTTGCAGTTGAGGTGAGGAAGCCTTAACTAAAAGTTACATTGTAAATTTTTGGATAAATAGGAATAAAATTGTCCTTTTCCTTTTTTATTGGGAATAAGCTTCAGACACACAGGCAATATGAAGTGTGATAGTTTTTATGTTCATAACTCATTGCCACAATTCGGAAGAGCAAGTCAGTATTATTGAGCCATTTGAGAGGTAGTTGTGGTTGTTTCTTTTTAGTTGAAATCTTGACTCATGATTGCAACATTTTGAACCTGTTGTATACTGTTAATACATTGTATCTGAAGAATTAAACAAAAAAAGTATTTTCTTTCTGTCTTACACAATCCAGGCAAGCATGCAATTTTATTGTAAATGCACTGCAGGGGACTGCACCTAATCTTAATGAATGTTATGCTCCTGAAGGGCAAAGAATGATTGAGAAGGAAGATAAGTAGGAATTCAAAGTAATTGTAAGAAAGAAAAAAAGCAATTATAAAAAAATCACTCTAGCACTCTTATTTAAAAATGGAAGAAATCTTTTACTATTGTTTATTATCTGTAGCTTGTCACTTCATATTATTCTAATATAGGACTCTTATCAGAGTACGGTCTCATATTTGCAAATACAGTACAATTACAATAAAACATTAAAACCCATTATGGTATACACATACAGATATATGTAAATCTGTTATATCTGTGCTTGTAGACATGAAGATATTTTTGAAATTCTTTCAGCCTCTCAATTATCCACAGTATCCCAATGATATTAATATGAGGTAATGTTGGCAAAGTTAGTCTTTTTGTGCCTGTTCCTTGGCATTCTAAAGTGCTATTCTGACATCCTGTTCTATGGCCAAATGGGCTAGCTCAAGTCAAATAGCAGTTGAATTAATCTGGTTACAATTGCATTTTAGGCCAAAATGTTTACAGACAGGAATGTCACATGAAGAGTTGCACCAGCAGAACCAACATTTAAGCTATAAATATGCCACAATCCTACAAAAGGAGAATATTTGGAAATTTGTTGGTGAAAATGTGCTATATGTGTATAATACCAAGTACTCTTAATGTTTTCTTGATGATAGTTTTAGTATGAAGCCCCGGAAATGATAGTGTATCAACATAATCTTTAAAAGTACCCCAGTATTTGATGTTAAAATACTATTAACTTACAGTACAATCTTAAAAGAAGTTTAAAAAACAATATAGTATTTAATGTAATGTATTTTTGCAACTTATTTCCTGCAGTTTTCATTTAGTGTGTCGGTAGGCATTTTAATTTTTTTTGTAGATAAACTGTCTAAAATGCATTCCAGAACTTTTTTGATTTATTTTAGAACATCTAAGCATAATAAAACAATAATACAGTAAAATCTTTGCAATATCTGAAAACCAGGGATGGATTTTACAGTTTCTGATACAAATTTACTCTTATAATAGAAGTACCATTCGATTACAGACTATGCCAGTTTGCCAAAAGACAAAGTATTCTAGTTTAGCAAATGATAGCCATGTCCACAGATGTCCAAATATTGCTTTTCTGGTGGAGAAAAAATGATATCTTGCTTAAATGTTTAAATGAATGACATTTTTTTTAAGAATATTTATAATGCACCCCTGAATCAATTTTTCTAAATCTAGTTACTATAGCTGAAGGTGTCAGTTGATCACAGCAGATGGGGATAACTTTAGGGATAAGATATGAAAAAAACTTTTGTTGGTGTGGTCCTCCATCACAGAGCATATTTATTCACGTGCACATAGAATCACTAACCAATATAAAATGGTCATCTTTGGATATGGATGCAATGTTAATATACTGTAATGTATCGTACTGAAAGAAAAGTCTGCATGAATCCATCTAACAGGAGGCTGATGAGCATGTTGAATGTAGAAACTCCAGGCTGGGCCGGTATTACATGTAGTACAAGTTGAGCAGTAACTTCTTAGTCCAGACATGTCAGCCATATTTCATTCATACAGAAGTCCTTGAATCAAGTTCCCTTTCTTTCTTTAAGATACTGTAAAACACCACAAGCAAAGCAAAAAAAAAAAAAAGGATTTATTATTGCAGGCAAAGTGATACAATAATGTCAATGTGACAGCTGTGATTTCTTAGTTATTCATTAGTTTATTCAACGCCATATTTTCCTTCTGTGTTATTGTCAGAGACATTTTTGTCAGAGGAAACAAATATGTAAAACAAATAAAATATAATTACTTTCAATGTTTGTCTCTCAGTTTTACTATTGACATTGGATTTCAAATCTTCATTTGATGCAGTTCAGTTCAGATAAGACTCACAATAGCTCAAAGGCCAGGTTCAACCTACTGTACCTAACTTAACAAAATATAACATAACATTTAAATAATATGTTATTGAAAATTGTATTTATCCCAAGGGCTTTTATTTCTACAATGCTTAATGAAAATATTTTATTCTTACTGAGATTTTGAAAGGTACATCTTTTTTAATACACTTGTAAAGTCTGTTCAGAGCATTTTAATTACATTCTCGGTACCTTGGCATTCTTTGTCCACCCAAATGTTTTAGTTCTATGCCAAATTATGAATGCTTTCTTGGTTAAATGAAAAAAGTTGATGAGTCTGTTGATTCTGCAGTTAAATGTTCTCTTGATTTCTCATAACTTGCCACAGAATTACACAAGTGATACCGAGAGCCTAGGAATTCAAGGATGAAAAGATTCTATTCATCTTATTAAACTACCCAGCCAAACTTATACTGTAGAATGTCCAGGAGGGGATGTGTGGCCAGTTGGCCCTAAGTCTACTAAACTGTGACTGTGTCTGACTTTGTCTTTTACACTGCCCTTTAACAGACTGTGTACCCCCTGAGGTTTATTTTCTCCAGGCATGCTGCTGACTGGAGTTTTTGTTTTCCTAACCTCAGCTTTCTACTTGCCATATCTGTACGATAATACTTGTAGACATATATTGTTAGGATCCTTTTATGTCATTCAGTTTGAAATTGCTTTGTCTTACTGCTATAGACGTGCATCTGCTTGTAAGAGAATAGAAACTAAACTAGAAAATCTCTGAAGCCTGTTTCATTGATTTGTGATCCACAACTGAATGTCACTTGTTGGGATGGCCATGTGTTGTCAAATAGTGGCAGTTTAAGATGAACTGTAATCTGTATTCAAGCTTTGAATAGAAATAAAAACCAGTTATTGAAGAATTAGCTAGGGAAAGGACATTAGATAGGTTTACAACTTGGCTTCATTTCTCAGTGTTGGTTATTGCTTTACTTTTAGTTTTTATAAGATTAGTTTTCTCATTATAATTTGGTAGTGTTCTTTGCATGCCTTTAGACTATTCTTTGATCTCCCTTAAAGTTACTCTTTGTGTTTCCTGCTTCTTTGACCTTTAATAAGTCTATAAACAGGCTATACTCCATCTTAGCTTTAACAATTACGACAGTGCACTCACTGTCCAGTTCACTAACTCACCTACATTAAAGAATGTGTGGCAGCTGCTTGTTAAACAAAGCACACCATGTCCTTCCTTTAAAGTCAATGTTAGTGAAAGTGCTGTACATGTACAGCATAAATCAACATGATTGGTGTTGGAAATAAGTCATAAAGGTGCTCCCTTAAATAAATGCAAGTTTGTTGAGACAGTAAAAATTGGACCATCATCATAGAATGCCTAGTATATCTCACTGGTGGACATGAGAACCTAAGCTCACACTTGGCTTATGTTTTTGGACTTACCTGCCACTCTAAAGCTGATTAGAGAAACATATTAGGGAGAACACTTATTAGGTGAGTCCCTTATAGCGAGAAGATTTTTAACTGTTATGATTTTTTCTTCTAGTAGACTAAATTTAAGAAAGATGTAGAATAAAATAAATTCTACAAATAATTAATGATAAAAGTATTTATTAATAATAAATAGAATCAAATAAAAAACAAAGCTGGTTGGTATAAAGAATTGTGAATCAAAATGAATTAAAGTTTAGTAGATTTAGTGGCATACAAATACTGGAAAAGTTAATCTACAATATCACTTTTAGTTATTTTTAGTATTTTGAAATTTGTGTAGCAAAATACAAAAACCTGAAAGCGTATTATTGGGTGTATGGCATATCACTTTGATTTTTATTAAAGCAACCCATCAGCACATTTTTAAAAACCAAAACTGAATTCTTTGTAAATGTTGTAGCTATGCACTAGGACATGATCAGGCTCCTGATGATCTTGTACATCACAAATATTTTTACTCCAACATTGAAAAAACAAAATAAAATGATTTTAGCATGAGCATATATGTTTGTCTACATTCAACAACTTTCTGGAGCAGGGGAGGAAATAAAGCAATGCAGAAATTAGTTTTTTGAAGAATGCCATCATACATGCTATAATTACTTCCACTGGACCAGTTTAGGATCACTGAGCATTTTTGAAGAAAACAAGGTCTACACAGGGGAAGTACTACATGTACTTCCTGACTACAGTGCTTGTGTATCAGGGTCATCTCTGATATGCTCTGTTCTACATGTGGATCCCGTACCACAAATTTACTCCACCTCAGTTCTGTTACTTCCAACTTCATTTCAAAAATCTAATTTAACACTCACCTGTTAATGCTGCCTAATGATAAACATTTCATTGTTCACCAAATTCATTTGAGTCATTTGCTTCATTTAAATGAACATTTTCAGATCATTGTTTTACTGATCTTTTCATGTACATTGAATCCTTTGTTATCTGCTATTACAAAAGTGTAACCCATTTCACAACACCTGTAGTCTTCTCCCACCTAGTCACGGTCATGTATAGCAGAAAAAAGATTCAGAGTGGCTTATTGTGTAGCAGTTCAAATTACAAAACTGAGCAATAACAGTTCTGTGATGACCTTAGATGCCGGAGCTGCATGTAGGATCAATGTGTGTCTGTACGATGCTTGGAGTTGTGGTTAAGCTGTTAAACCCTATTTGTAATACAGACTATGGCTTGCAACTGTTCCCAAGGAATGAGGAATTCCCAGTATGGGTCATAAGCTCACACTGATTAAGTCCCTGTCCTTTGTACACACAGCATGTCTGTACTACTGTTTTAATAGTTTGGTGAGGTCCTTGGGTCGGCCCTGCTGTTGTTGATCGAGGCCTTTGGCACAGTACCTAGACGACAATTGAACTTGACCATAGAAGAAGTAAAGTTCGTAATGAGATTTCCATAGATGAATATGCGAAATGATCATTACTGAGCCTTTTGGGTTGAGTATGGAGGGCCAGTGTGTCCACCTGACACCATCTCACCAAGCCGGCACCCCGCCAGAACCTTACCCCATTTTTCACACAGGATCAGTGCTTCAGTACCTGCAGTTTGTGTATCTATGCAGTTTGTCAGGGACATAATCCCAGTGGTTAACAAGAATTGACTGTATTTTATTTAGTAAAAAAGAATTTGAACCCAATCCTACCACCAACCCAGCACCAAGGTCCAACACTGCTACAAAGCCAAAAAAGTGCATGCCAGTTGTTCTCTATTTTAAGGAAAAGCAACCCATCTTATATTTTCTTGTGCTAGAATTCATGGGAACCACAGTACCTACAGTGATGGTTTAGAAAGAATTAGACACAAACAAGAAAAAAATAACGACAATCTGTAGTAGACTTATTGATTACAATTATGTATACCAACCCATGGACAAAATCCAGGCAAAATTCAATGAATGTATTCAGATGAATGAAAAAGAGTATATAGAAATATATTGTTACACTGCTAGTAGACAGTGTAGTGCAGACTGGGTTTGTTTGCACTTTCCTGTAGTCTCTATGTTCTGGACTATTCACCTCAGAGAAGAGAAGACATACCTGCCACTTTGAACCTGAAACCACCTACGACGCTTTCAGAGGATTCTGAAGATTTTTTGCAAGTCTTGGCTGAAAGGACTGGCGGTGAAAATTCTAGGTTATTTTAATATTCTACTGCCGATACACAAAATACATGCTGTGGTTGAAAAGACTGTGGGTGAGTTTGATAATACCAACTCTATTCATGATACTGTAATGCAGTCATTTTATGATATGGATGAATACTCTTACTCTGTAGCCCGCCGTTTGGCAAATGAGTTTTGTAAGCGGAATCTTAATCATGAGGGTCATATGAACGTGTGGACTAAATATGACCTGGAATTTGACGATATGATAGAACTGAGGGGTAATTCTGTACCTGAAGCTGTGTGAACAATTCAGACTCCTAAATAAATGTTTTCTATAGGGTTAAGTGTTGTCAATGTCTGTTTTATCACCGGCGATGGAGGAGGTCTTGGAAAAAACATATTATATCTCTGAGAATGCCGGGGGCTTGGGTGGTAAAGATTCCTTGAAAAGAGCTCTCCGGCATGCGGGGCATCATATTGGGGACCGAGAGGTATCCGATTGGTTATCGGGGCAATACACATACACAATCCATAAACCGGCCAGAGTCCATTTTAAAAGGAATAAGGTGTATGTTTCCAATATAGATGGGCAATGGCAGATCGATCTGGTGGATATGACAAACCTGGCCGACTATAACCAGGGTTACAAGTATCTACTGACTTGTATAGATATTCTTTCTAAATATGCCTGGGTCAGGGTACTGAAAAACAAAACGGGTAAAGAAGTAACTAAGGCTTTTCGAGAAATTTTGGAGGAAGGTAGAGTTCTCGTCAAACTTCAGACCGATAGCGGTAAAGAGTTTCTCAATCGGGAATTTCAAAGCCTGCTCAAGAAACACGGACTTAAACATTTTACCACCGCTAGTGAATTAAAGGCTTCGGTGGTGGAGAGATTTAACCGAACTCTGAAGACCAAAATGTGGCGTTATTTCAGCTCCCGGAATACGCGGTCCTATCTGCAAGGGTTACAGGACTTTGTGAAATCTTATAATCTGAATCATCACCGAGGTATAAAAATGGCCCCTGCCGAGGTGAATAGTTCCAATTCTTGGAAAGTCTTTAAAACCTTATACGGCCTAACTAAACCCTAAAGAAACCCAAAATATAAGTTCAGAGTCTGTGATATGGTGAGAGTGTCGAAATCTCGGAATCCTTTTACTAAAGGATACGAACAAACCTTTTCAGACGAGGTATTTACCGTTTCTGAACTAGTCCCGAGGGAGCTGCCTGTCTACAGGCTCAAAGATTATGACGGCGAAGACATTATAGGCTCCTTTTACGACGCGGAGTTACAAAAGATTCAAGGGCCGGACGTCTTCAGGATTGAAAAGATTCTGGCGAAAAAAAATATCCGTAGAAAAAAGCATATTTTGGTGAAATGGCTCGGATGGCCCGAAAAGTTTAACAGTTGGATCCCTGAAAGCTAAGCGCAAGACGTTAAATACTGAGAATGAAAAATAGTATTTCATTCACAGGGTTTTCACAATGGAGAGAAAAATCTTTTACGTCGTTCTCCCCAGCAATTCTTTCCAGGATGTTTTCCCTAATAACACCATCGCCGAATTTACCTTCAAATTAGCCGCCCCTGGGAAGTTGCATTGGCCGAAATTCAGTATCCGCACACCTGCATTATTATGAAGCCCAAGCGGGCAACGGTCTCCCCGAGTTTTCTGGGGCCCCCGTGATGTATGGTTCTGGGATCAGCGGAATATTTCGCGGATTGTTTAGACGGGCTTTGCCTCTCTTAAAAAGAGGTTTTGAAATTGTCAAACCCCACATTAAATCAGCTGCTAAGATATTGTCAAAGACATGATGTCAGGGGCCATGTCGGGAGGGATGACTCGAGGAAGCGAAGAAAATCAATCGGGGTCGGGTCTGATGGTGATGAGGAAAACTAAGCGTAAGAGACCGCCCGGATCACGAGCCGGACCCGTCCTCAAAAAGACGCGCCGTTCGGCTTTTACATCATTTTCTTCTCTCCGCCATAAGGATAAGTCCCGCAGAAAAAAGAAATCAAAAAACATTTTTTAGCTCAAGATGTTTTTCGTTCATCGAATGTCTCAAGAGTGTGTGAAATCTGAACTGGACTTGTTTACGGTACCTTATACTCAGACTAGCATAGAAAAAAGCATCTACGTCGAGGTCCCCCCTCTCTCAGCTCTATCGGAAGTCGCCCCGTTGGAGTTTCTGATTACCGGGAACGGGGAAGACTATTTGGACCTGAATAATACGCTTCTGCACGTCCGATGCAAAATCGTCAATGCCGACAGAACTAATCCGGGCCAAGGGGCCCGGGTAGCCTTGGTTAATTATCCGATAGCCGCTTTATTTTCACAAGTGGATGTCACCTTGGGAGATCGCTTAATATCCCAGAGTTCCAGCCTTTACCCGTACAGGGCCCTTTTTGAGGAACTGTTAAATTACAGCAATGAAACTCTCAAGTTCCAATTTGCTTTGGGTCTTTTTTACAAAGACACGGCCTACGAACATGAAAACACCGCCTTGGACGGACCGAATGAGGGTTTCAAAAAAAGAAACGGATATACGGGCCAGGGTAAAACAGTAGAACTCCTCGGGCCTATTCATTCCGACCTATTTTTTCAAGAAAAATTTATTCTAAACGGGGTGGATGTCAGAATAAAATTGGTACGGAGCAAAAATTAATTCTGTCTGATGTCTGGAGATGCCGAGCATTACAAAGTAAACATTTTATCCACCGCTCTTTTTGTCAAGAAAGTTAAAGTTTCGTCAGAGGTGAAAATAGGGCACGCCCAAGCTCTCACCACCGCCAATGCCAAGTACCCCGTGGAAAGAGTGAATATGAAAGTTCTTAGTATGCCAGCCGGGATACGAGTGAGCAATCAGGAAAACCTGTTCTTGGGACAGATACCCAAATACGTGGTCCTAGGCCTGGTGGATAATGATGCTTTTTCGGGGGATTACGCCAGAAACCCCTTCAATTTCAAGCATAACCAGGTGGAGTTCCTGGCCTTGTATTTGGACGGAGAGCAGATTCCAGCCAAACCATTTCAACCTGATTTTGTGAATGACTTCACAGCTAGAGAATATTACATCCTCGTGAAAGCATTTGAAAGACCAGCCTATGGCCATCAGTCGTTCTGACTTCTCCCGGGGATACACCCTGTTTGCCTTTGATTTGATGCCCGATCAAGAATGCGGAGACCATTTCTCCTTGGTGAAAACCGGGAACATGAGAATTGAAATCCGCTTTCGACAGCCCCTACCCCATACTGTCAATCTAATAGTGTACGCCGTCTTTGACAACATTATTGAAATAAACCAGAGAAGAAACAACCTTTATGATTACTAAAAAAGCATGAACACCCTGCAGATCGAGGAACTCCTGGCCGGTAATCCGTACACAGGAAATCTGTTTTACGGAGTGTTGGCGTGCGACGAACTGCCGGAAAAAATACTTACGGATCTCCTGGCCATGATCATCGTCAATACTCACTGTCAAAACCAACCCGAAGAGCCCTGGTTGGTGATACATCTCAGAGAAGACGGAATTGGTGAATTTTTTGACTCTTACGGCTGCCCGCCAGACTTTATCTATTTTCCTGAGGAAATATACCGCTTTTTAAACAGAAACTGTAAAGAAATTATTCACCATACCTGACAGCTTCAAAGCTGGTTTTCCAGCTTATTTTTTTCCTGCATCACAGAGGAAAAGGACATTCTTATCAAGAGGTTATGAACCTGTATTTTAATGAAGTCACCAAGAACGATGATATGGTTCAAAAATTTATCAACACTTTGTCTAAGAACACTTCCAGAGGTTTTCAGGATCTTCCCTGCATGCAAAGTTCTATGCCCTGTCATTATCTTAATAAAGAATAGACAGTCTGTATAATCAAATGTAATTATATTTTTGTTTAATAAAATATTACATTTCAATAAGGAATCCATTCATTCTTTTTGCGAGATTTGGTTTTCTTGCCCACAGGTGTAGCGGAAGCAGCAGGGACCGTGGCAGCAGAGGCAGAACTCCCGTCCGGGGTAGAAGTTTTGAAACTCTCTAGAAGTTCTCTCGTGTCGATGTTCGGCACAGCAGAGGTCGGAATGTTCAAACTGGCCAGGGCCTTAATAAATTCTTTCCAACCCCTGGGTCTCCAATAGGACGGTATGTTGTGACGGGCGGTTAAGTTTCGCATTAGATCAACCATATTTGTGCTGGGTAAAGGTTCTCCGCGAAACACAAACTCTCCCAAGCCATTCCAGTAGGTTGTATTAGGGTGATGCGACATTTTCTGTAAAATAATTTTGGTATATTTCTTTGATTTATCCGGAGCACTTTTCAAAATCTCGTCGTACACCCTTTCTTCTGGGGTATTAGGAGCCTGTTTGAGAGCTCCCAACGGTTCATCCTGGCTCTCGTCAGGCAGCAATAACGTCAGAGAACCAGATTGTTTATCCGCTTTTTTCACAAAGATCAGGTATCTTTGCAAGACGGTCGTATAAAGTTTTACTTTTGCATCGGCGCTCAAGTCCCCGCGTTCAAGTATGAGTTTCATTTGCTTATCCAGTTCACTTTCCGTAGCGCTTAAAAGGCCGGTGGAATTTGGGGCTTTCTGACACCATTGAGCCATTTGTTGTTGAGGGACCAGGTACATCTTGTATGCGCGTGTATTCCATATTTATACTCTCGACCCTATTAAACTAGTAATGAAAGGAATGGCGGTGCTTAATAGGGCCCCGAGAAACCCCCCTTTCTGATTTAAAAGGGCTTTTTTCTTTTTAACAGTGAGTTTTTTATCGCCAAGTTTTTTAACGGAGCAGCGATGCTTCTTTAACAACTTGAACTGTCTGGACGTCAGGGGGACGCAGCCTTTTAACACTAGAATTACCAGAGCCTACGAAAAAACTCGTAGATCCGTCCCACCTTAAATCGCTTCTTAAAACCGCTCTCACCTCTCCGCCAGCCTCCTTTGTCCTGTAAATGTGGCGATAAAAACAAACTGCAAGCAGCCGGCTATTCCATCCCCCCACCGACTCAGAACGTGCACCAACTTCTCCCAGATCATGCCTCGATTATCTAGGAGTGAAGTGGAGTTTTAGAGTGGAAATAATAGATTGTTATTTGGAACACACGCATTTCATGTGTGTTCCGTTTCTACAGTAATCTGTGTAAACACAATGTTAAAACAGAAACTTTTTCATATGTTAGTAATAAATGTCACAAAATGTAGACATAAACTATAAAATGTGTGAAGCCTGACAGCCAAAGAGCAAATACACTTTCATAAAAGGTTCAGGACTTTCACAACAGCTTCCGTGGCGTACTGGTAAGATTTCGTCACTTAGAGCACAGCAGACTTGTTGTACCTCAAGAGATCCGAGTCCGAATCTCCGCTAGGGAGAAAATTTTGTTTATTTTTAACCTTCGCCGTTTTGCCTGCCTGAACTCCCTGTCTATCTATATAGTAATAACAGTGATTTTATTATTATATAGGAGCTTCCCTGTCTGCCTATCATATAGTGCCTTTCCTTCTTACCTATCTATATATCTATCCCCTTAGCTGTTTTTTATATATATCTATTATACAATGCCTTCCCTGTTTATTTATATATCTAGTGCCTTCTCTGCCTGTCTGTCTGTCTGATTGCATATAGCGCTGAACTTACTGCTCTGTACTATTCTGTCTTCTGCATGTCCTAGAGTACAAAAGAAACACCACCATACAGCAACATGTGTGAACTGGCAAGATCGGGGGAAAAAACACGCGGTCACTGATTACAAACCGCAAGATGAATGAAAAAGACAATATATGTAAAAACATCATCGCACTAATGCAATATTATTTGAAAACAAACAGCGTCAGATCAGGTTTGAATATGCGCCCGATCTGACGCTGTTCGTTTTCAAATAATATTGCATGTACTGTGCGTTGAAACTGCTGCACTGAATAAGCAGACTCCTTCTGTAACAGCGTCAGCGTGTATTCAAACCCGATCTGACGCTCTTCTTTTTCAAATAATATTGCATGTATTGAACTCTTTTAGAATAAAAACATACATTTGATTTCAGTCAGTCTGTAAGAGCCAGTGTAAATGCATGATAATTATAAAGGTTAGCTTTTTTTTAATTCAGTTCCATTCTCTCAGTCGCGTCCACGATCCACCCCCCCCCATCTGACACTGCTTTTTTTCACATAAAGACGCGCTATAACTCAAATGTGATTTATTTGGAGACGCGATATAGCTCGAATGTGATTTATTTGGAGACGCACTATACTCGAATGTTATTTGTATAGGGAAGAAAGTACAATGTCAGGTGCTCATTCAGTGTAATCGGAACCATAGCACAGAGAGATGTGTACACTGCAACAAGTACACATGTCGTGAATGTAGGAAGGGTGTGTGGGAATTGTTAATATTTGAATGTGATGATTTTATATAGCACGGATCCGAAATCAGCAGTTCTTAGCATTGCACCACGCAAGCTGTCGTATCAGCCGTCTACTGTAACTTGCTTTATTTTTTCTTCACGTATAGTCTAGAATAAAAGTGCACTTGTTTTGTTATTCTTGTACACCAACATATGTTCCTGTGTTTGAGCGACACGGGCATGCTCAAAAAAATAGACGTGTAATGCCACCAAAAGTGCACGCAGGCTCTTCAGTTCGCAAGCATTGGTACGAGAATGCAGTCACAAATACGCTGCAGAGCTATAGCGCATCTTTATGTGAAAACAGCATTCTCAATTTGGGGAGGGGGGTGTAGGGAAGGATTCTGAACACGACTGAGAGAATGAAAAGTGAATAAAAAAAACCTAACCTTTACAAGTATCATAAATTACAACGGCTGTTACACACTGAAATCAAATGTATGTTTTTATTATAAAATAGTAAGAATAACAGCAGTTTACGTCTCAAAACTGAATCGCGTGGGATCGAACTCATGACCTTTTGAATACTAGTCAGCGGCTGATACCATTATGCTACCGTTGCAGTTATAGTAAGTAGGTGTCAATGTGGCATGCTAAGGTGGCTATTTTCTGCAGTTATATTTTTGAATAAAAGCATACTTGTTCTGTTATATTTGTACCTTTTGTAAATGTGTTTGATATTTGGACTTCAGGCTTCATACATTATATAGTTTATGCTTACATTTTGTCATTTACTACTACAATATGAAAAACGCTTCTGTTTTAAAAATGTGTTTACACGGATTACTGTAGAAACAGAACACACGTGAAATGCGTGTATTCCAAATAATGATCTATTAATTCCACTCTAAAACTCCACTTTACTCCCAGATAATCAATCAAGGCATGAGCTGGGAGAAGTTTGTGCACGTTCTAAGTCGTTGGGGGGATGGAATAGCCGGCTACTTGCAGCTTTTCTTTTATCAGTACATTTAGATTAACAAAAGACGCTGGCGGAGAGGTGAGAACGGTTTTAAGAAGCGATTTAAGGTGGGACGGACCTACGAGTTTTTTGGTAGTCTCTGGTAATTATAGTGTTAAAGTATTGAGAGCTATTTCGTAAATTAAATCGTCCGGAGCCTCGCTCAGCACCGCTTTTCTTCGACGACAGGAGCCCCTGTGTAGGGTCTTGAGCAGAGGGAGATTTCTTTTTATTCTGCACGACATGTCGGCTCTTTCTCAAATACTCGGAAAATTGCCCGTCTTTACCTTTTCACGACGTACACCGCGGGCCAGTCTGGAGGAAACAATCCAGTACGTAAACGGAATTCATCAGGCGTAGGGGCTCTCAGATCCACCAACAGATAACCGTAAGGTTGTCTTGTAGCGTCCTCAAAGGCCTCCAAGAAAAATGTAACCCTCCCAGGGTACATTTGATGCGCTAAATTGGTAATTTGCAGTTTATCGCGAGGGTTTTTAAAGAGGGTAATGTAATTGGCATTCAGATTTATCGTTCTACTGTTCTTGCCTTGAAAAAATAAATTTTGGACCAAGTAAATGATGGACAGATTCCTATGGTGAGTATATTTTGTGAAGGCCCTCTCTATCTCTTCGCTATGACTCGCCTGTTCCACCAAATCGTCGACGATCACCAGGTTAACGAGGTCAGGGGGCGGGCAGTAGTTCGTCGTTGCTTAAGGAGACGGGTAGCCCCTCCAAAAATTTGGTTTTGGGAAATCGAGCTAGTAGCTTGTCGTACAGAGGCTGCCAACAGCTGTTAAACCAGACTATATTGTCAGGGCGACAAGAAAGCACATGGTCCGCGTGCTCCAAGAGCTTTTTCACATAATGCAATTTGCCCGAACAAGAGGGTCCCGAGACTATTTTCGGATGCTGAAGTCTAATGTCAAAACCCTCTTTAGTATCCATAGGGGAGAGTGGTGAAATCGGGCAACAGAACCCTTTTGTTGTACACCACTCTGAATCTTTTTCTGAGTGGACGAGTTTGTAACGTCAGGTTCTTTTTGTTCCTATGAATCTGCGCGCCCTGGACCATTATTTCTTTCACTAATCACTAAATCCATTAGCGAGTATAGGTTTACCGCTTGAGCCGTTTCGTGATTTAGAGTAATGCCCTTTACCTTCATGCAGACCTTGCCTTTGAACGTTATGTACGCGTACGTTTTCGGACCCCCAGAAACAAACTCTTCTATGAAATCGTCAGGATCTATTTCGCTGGTGAGTTCCCCTAAATAGTCACCGAGCGGCGGGGTGTACTGCCTGGGCGAGGCTGTGAAAATAACGGAATCTGTATCATGATACAGAATCCTAGACCCTAAACGTTCCAGCAAACCATACAATTCTAGGCGGGCATAGGCCGTAGTAAAAGCAGCAATCACCACATTGACGGGGCCGGGTACAATGTATCTGTCATCTGAATACCTCCACTGCACTTGAGCGATTTCGTCGCTGACAAAACCAAAATAGGACACCCTGTACATGTCTGAGAACAGGTAATCGAAGAATTCTTGGCTGTGTTTAACAAATGTCGTGGTTGGTTGATTAGGCTTCTGACCGAATTTTCCCCAAAGAGAATTCAGAAATAACTTGGAAATTTGTCTCTTAGCAGGGTTGGAGGTGATGTTTTCACTCTCCAATAAGACGCCTTCTTTTATGAAATAGTCGTCAACATAGCACCGGCGGGAGGCCTCGTCCTGGGCCCACGAGGGCCACCCGGAGGCTTCCTGTTTGCCTTTCAGATGAATTTTGATGTAATCAGCAAATAAATCAGATGTGCTCTGTTCGCAGTGCCATATCTCGTGTATTTTTAAAACTCTATACCCTTTATCTAAGGCTTTTAGTATTTCAACGCTGCACCAGGTTCCTGTTAAAGACCTTTCCCAATCATTGTGACGGCAAAGGCCGGTAGTTGTTTGGGTTTCTGCACACGTACGACACAGAACGAACATCAATTTACCGCAAATTCTTAAAGGGAGGACCGGAAAATACAGATTGCGTGGGGCTAACACGGTGATTTTAACGAGCCCGAAGTAATCTTTAAGATCCCCAAAGTCCTGAAAAACAAAGGTCAGATGGCCGATCAGGTAGGTTTTTGTTTTGTTGACGTAAGGGTACAGACTTGTAAAATCGTAATAATGCATTTGCTCGGCGCCTTGAACCTTATGATATAATTTGATAGCGTTGGTGCGCCCTCCATACAGGGCATCACGGGGGTTGATAGGTTCAGGATACTCAAAGCGTCTTAAGAAATCCTGAAGCTCCGAATCCTCTTTTTTCATGTGTTCCCATTGATGTTCCCAGAGCACTCTCACTGTCAGATTAAATTTTTCACGCAATTCCTTCAGCATGTCGTCAAATGTCTTAAACAAATCGGCAAAAGGCGCCCCCGTGAGAGGATGTTTAGCTTGCGCCTCGTAGCATTTGTGGCAGCCGTGATAAAAGCATCCGGCAAACTCTAAGGCCGTTGGGACGCCCTGAACTTCGGCGTAACCATCTAGATAAAAGGAACCCATCTTTACTTCACCGTGATTCAGGGCGTGTCGAATGTTTATATTTTCCTTCTTGGAAAGAAACATCAGCCATTGATTAGAAACATTAGAATAAGCTTTGTGAGTGCTTTTGTAATGATCTCTCGGAATGATTCCAATCGCGTTATCGGGCATGCAATTTTGTCTGTACATGGACAGGCAGAGAGAAGCTAGGGTCATACACTGAAAAGGATCGATATTACTGATCCTGAGCACTTCCTCTCTAAATTTCATGCACGCCGTTCTCAAACATGTCGTTTCTACAGTAGAAAGCCATTTCTCGTCTAAAGTTGAAGTTACCGCTTTTAATTGAATTGTACCAAGACAGAAATTCCTCTCTTTCCCGACTCATCATGTATTGAATGCCGTAATATTTATGCTCGGGGTACGGTCCGATGTAATTTTGATTTTCAACGGTATTAAAGAAATGGGGAAAGTATCCTTTTTGAGCCTGGAATCCCAGGGCCTTGGGCATCCCGCTCAATTTCATGGGTAAGAAGCTCAATGAGTCGATAAATCTCAAATCATAATCTTCTTCTATAAAACAAATTAGTTTACAACCCTGAGCTGTAACTGTCGGAGTTTGCCCGCTCTCGACGAGATATTTCAGTAGGAAATAGCCGTCATACCCCTTAGAATTATGAGCTATGAACATGTACTCTTGGTATTTCGGACATCGATATCTGTGGAAGAACTTTGCGACACAGTCCTCCCTGGCCCAACTCCACGATTGACCGCTCCAATGCATGCAGTGGATGTAATTGGGGACGTGAATGCCGGTAATCATAGAACACGTACTTTTCCTGGAGCGGTCTTTGCGGTAAACTTTGAATAAAACACTGATGATTTTCATCCGATTTTTTCAGGACCATTCTACAAACGCGACAGTGTTTGGTTCGACACTTGTGAGGTTTTGAATTGTCTTTCGAGGTGTATCTCAGTTTTCAGAGGGGGCAGACTTTATGGACGTCGCAGATACTTTCAGATCTGCGCATCTTTTCATTAAATTTAGGCGTTTTGTGGAGTTCGAAGCAAAGCCTTGATCGACAGAAACGCTGGCACTCGGAACATCGAAAAGCCTCCCCATGAACCCAGCGACAATCTGTAGATAAACAGACGTCACAGTGCTGCTCACAACGATGTTGTGAAGGGTTAGAATACCCCATGTAGCAAAATTCGCAGATGTAGTCAAACCCCAGAAAGCCTTTTAGATTCAAAATACCGTAATAATGCTCGTGATGCAAAAACAGGTAAGCCGTCTTTGTATTTCTGGCCCCTGACGCTTCAAATTTTAATAGTGTGCTAGTGCTCGGTTCACGGTACAAGACGATAATTTTAATTCCCATTAAACTCTCAAACTTTTCAATATCTGAAAATGATACTTTCTGATCTGTTGATAATCCGACCCTGACGTGCAATCGACGAGCCTCTTGTTCACACATTTTCTGATTGTTTCTGAATCTGCCGTTTAATACAGCCAGCAAACAACTGGCAAAACAGCACTGATCATCCGGGTTGAAGGACATCCATAGGTGTTTCCGTTTCTTTTGAACGATTATATTGTTGAAAAGGGTACGGGATTTACGCCTAGGACCCCCGCCACCAGATGGAACCCTGACTACCTGAACGATTAGCGTCAGACTGGCATCGGCTAAAATAGTAGCGTGACTCTGGAGAAGTAATTCAATTTGATTAAAAAAATCATCCACAGAAAGCATACCTGCCGGGGATTAGGGAAAAAACACTGGGGTTGAGTGATTCAGCCTGTAATTCTAACTGCACTAGATCCCTAGGATCCAAAGTGCTCGTAAAACTGTCTAATATTTGTTGAAGGGTCTCGTGTATATGATAAAAAACCTCGGCAAATGAATCGAGTGTGTAGGCCTCAGAAAAATTGAAACGGTGTCTAATCTCGATATTGTTACATTTTGGACGCTCCGTTATAGAAGTGGACGGCTGCGGGGAGTTTACTGATGGGTCTGGAGAGGAAGGATTGTCCACATGCGAAATAGAGGGCTGTGGAGAGTCGAGACTCGAGATTACCCCGGACGGCTTAGTCACTCCGGAGCCTGTCTGAGGATTTGAAGTATCTGACCCTGTTAAATCGTCAGCAGGCGTGTGCTGATGCGAGGTAGATGGCTGTGAAGAGTCTGTTTCGGACGTATCCAACCCTGTTAAATCGTCAGCAGGCGTGTGCTGATGCGAGGTAGATGGCTGTGGAGAGTCTGTTTCGGAAGTATCCGACCCTGTTAAATCATCAGCAGGCGTGTGCTGATGCGAGGTAGATGGTTGTGGAGAGTCTGTTTCGGAAGTATCCGACCCTATTAAATCATCAGCAGGTGAGTGGTGCTGTGAGGTTGAAGGTTGTATTAACGCTTCGCTGACAGGTTGATGTCGAAACGGGGAACGACTTGCCCCAGAGGTACCTGAAGTAGAAGGTTGTGGGGTTTTTACATTCGGATTTAGGGTCTTAGGTTGTTGGCCCGGACCTGAAGACGTTCCGGCCTCAGAAGAGGTATTGTTTAAAAGCTCCAGCAGAGTGTTAACTACGGTTATTTCATCAGAATTTAGAACCTGGAGCACATTATTAATGAGATCAAAATTGTCGATCGGATGTGTCACCGGATGTGGTGATTGAACAATTTGAGGAGATCGTGGAGGGGTGGGAATTTTAGGGGTCTTTATGGAATATTCTAAGTTATCAGACATCTCTTTTAATAGTCTCAGGTTTTCACTGGACGGTCTTTTCCTACCTTTACACCCTTCAGGATGTTCACACTCACTGCCACTACCGTCACTGCTTTGGCTAGAGCTGTTTTCAGGCATGACATAAATTTAATCAAAGGCTACAATTATGAACACAGAATATAATATGCAATTATGAACATAGAATATAATACGCAATTATGAACACTGAATATAATATTTTGCAAAAAATATTTTCATAAAAAATAATATAAAGCGGCTCCTTTATTTACGGGTTAGATGGATGTAAAAGGCATTCATATTCATCAAGTCTAAACACATTTCGGGTGTAGAGTTGTACACAGGAGCCTCCAATTCTACAAAGTCCACCAGTAATTGGCGAAGTCGTGCTGTCAGCCGCTCCAGTCTTTGTTGATGTCTCCGTTGGTGTTCAGGGAATAACGGTTTATAGGCCGATATCCGTGTTCAGAGTGAAGTGGCACCGACAAAGGCGACCACCTGTTAGAAAAAGAGGGCACCGGAGAATTCTGAACACAGTTCTCAGAGGGTTCCAGAGAATACTGAAAACTGCTCCCAGGGGGCGCTGGAGAATACTGAACACAGCTCCCAGAAGGCGCCGGAGAAGGCTGAACACCGATCTCAGAGAGAGGAGGGCTTTGTAGATTTTTCCAGTTACGATACAGGTTTAGATTTTCTGAACCGTCCAGCACTTGCGTTAGAATAGCCGGAGGACTCGGGTCTGTAAATAAAACGTATGAACTTTTTTAGTAAAAGGCCTCATTTCACATTGTATGCTTTCAATAAACTGAAATGACACTTACTACGATTGGTCAACCCTGAGGAAGCCCTTTGAGAAACTTCTTCACTCTGTAAAGGACTAGCTTCTAAAAACAAAAAGTCCTAAGCTTCCAAGGTTTGCCTTGGTTCATTAAAAAACATGCGTGCTCTCTCTTTAAATCAATCCAGCCACACATGCAATCACAGCTCATGCGTTATCACCCTGCAGAGTCTATTCCGCTAGATGCTTGCCCATATAAAAAATTCTATTTTACGTTAGCTAGACAGAATCTCGAACTAAATAGGTTTATTTTGTAACTACCCAGGGCCGGATTTTCCTATAGGCTAACTAGGCTTCAGCCTAGGGCCTCAAGATCAAGAGGAGCCTACATTCAAATTGTTAGCAATTTGAACAAACTTAAAAATGGGAGGTGAAAGGGCCTCATAAGTGGAATAGCCTAGGGCCTCTTTTCATCTAAATCCGGCCCTGTAACTACCTGAAACATCAATCCCTACACCAAGATAAAAACTTTATCAAAACAGACACCTTAGTTCTTAATCCTATTCACATGAACAATACACTGGAGACGTTTACAAGTCGCCCGGACTTTGGAAATCTATAAGGTATTAAAATAAATACATTTACGAAATGAATGAAAGCTTCGGAAACAAGCGCGAGCCCTAGATCGCGCACACAAGCACAATGCACGTGCTCAAACTTGCGCGCACACATGCCCGAGCGCTCCTAGACATGCACCTTGCAAGCCTAAAGCATTTTTAAAAAGGGTCTTACCTGAAACCATATAATAAATCGGAGACTCTACGGGGATATAATCCTCTAAAAATAAAATAAAGGATTCAAACCTCCATTTTTAAAAACATGCTCGTTTAACGTTTATAAGAATCATGAAAGGGACTTACCTTGATTCGGAGACAAAACGCTTTCTGCAGGGATTCCTGTATGAACGATAATTATTTTTCATTTAGTTCTAGTCGTTAAAAGTAGAAATCATTAAGAAGTTCGTGAAAACGCACCGTCATGGCTGAAATTCATCTTGTCGTTCTCAGGGCGAACGGAGATATGGGTTTGGTTAGGGAATCCTCTCTTTTTATTGAGAATAGAGCGGCATTTTGGAAATGCTTTATGATAGCAAATGTTTACCAATCATTTGAACCGGACACAAGCAATGCTCGTTGCTCTGAAAAACATCTTTTGTTTTACAAGCTGCATGCCGCAAGGTATGGCAAATTTTCACATCGGATGCAACCTGATGCCCAGGAGCTATAAATTGCACCCCTACTTTCCCCCCTAACCGATCACACACATACCTGCCATTTCTGTGCTATAAAACGCACCCGATCACCACTTTAGCCGCATGTATTGGGAAAACGTTCTCCGTATTTGTGGCTTGCCAATGATGATAGCAAATGTTTACCAATCATTTGAACCGGACACAAGCAATGCTCGTTGCTCCGAAAAACATCTTTTGTTTTACAAGCTCCATGCCGCAAGATATGGCAATTTTTTCACATCGGATGCAAACTGTTGCCTAGGTGCTGTGAAGCGCATTTCTGTATCCCCGGAGGTCCGATCTGTTTAAGGCTTTGGCTTTAAGATCCGAGGGACAAATGCCAGTGTGATTTCGAATCCCGTTTCTGGTAAATATTTGTGTTCCGTTCACTCTGGGATTATCTGAGTACAATTCTAACTTTGCGAAAGCACGGTGAATAGTTTTCTAAATGTCTTTCCTTAGGGGCAGCTGATTATTTAAAATGAGAGGTAATGGATGGAACAGGGCTTTTTTAAGATATACAAAATATACATCCGAGGCTAGATTTTCGTCTAACGTCTCAAACGTTCTTTAAAAGGTCCCTGTTGCCTATTGTTTAACTGTGCGGGTGATTTTTAAATCCTTTAACTTTAAAAGTTACACACATAACTTGTTCTCCCGGACTGAGTAGCTGTGTGAACGTGCGAGCTTGATGCGCGCTCCCGTTCCGGGTCTGGGTGGGGGGGGGGTTGTGGGGCTTGGTTTCTGTCAGCGGAGCTCCTGGCTCATACTGTTTACAGCTATAGACGCGTGCCTGCTCGTGGGGCGGGTGGGGATGGGAGGGGTTGTCCGGCTCTCTCTGTCTACACAGCCGAGTACCTGAGTCTGTAAAAAGCTGACGGGCTCTGTGTAGACATAGATTGAAAGAGAGCAGCGGCTGCTAAAAGCCGGGCTGCTTGTCTTTCGAACTATACGCACTTGCCTGTGTGTACGCTTGGAGCTTCAGCCTGAGAATCTCATGCCGAGGCTGTCTCAGCTCTCAGCTCTCACGCGTCAACTGTGTAGAGAGAGTGAAGGGACAGCTTGTCAGTGCAGAGAATGTCTGGGGGCTTGACTTAGATAAAATAAAAAAACGGTTTACAAGTGCTAAACTAAGGTTTAGATCTTTAAAGTCATAGATTATTTTAAATAATAGATAGATACAGGAGTTCTTACCCAAACCGTAGAGGCAGACAGCTCTGCCCCTTGAAACGCTTGTGTGTGTGTGTGTGTCTTCGAGAGAAGTGGGCCACCAACAGGTCTGTAACAGGCCTGGGCATGCCCGTTCATGGAGGGTGGGGCTGCTCTTGACAGTTTGTTTAATTAAGCAGGTGGCTGTGGGGTGAGTTCAAACAGGGGTCAGACATCCATCAAAAGGCCCTTGACAGTTTCCTGAACCAATCAGGTGCCGGGGGCGGGTTCAAGGAGTGGGGCAGACATTCATCACAAGGCCCTTGACAGTTTCCTGAACCAATCAGGTGCCTGGGGGTGTGGCTAGGTCACGTGGAGGGGCCGGACTTTCCGGTCTTGCATCATCGGGGACGGGACTTCTGGTATGACGTCATCCGGGGGATGACAGGGCGGGACTTCTGGTCCAAAGTCCAAAGGGGTGGGGCTTAAGGGTCATAAATCTTTTTGACATAAACCCCATGCATATAACTACTCCCCTGCACCAATCGCCCGTCAAGTCCTGGCCTCTCAAAATGCCTTTACTCTTCTGGTCCGCCTCCATTCCTCTCCTCCGAGCTCCGTCCTCTTCTACCCGAGTCCAGCCTTTGAATGGAGGGAGGCGGCCCCTTTTATTTTTGCCCGGACGTGCTCCAGATGCCTCCCGATGAACTTCTACCGGCACTCGCTGGTCTTCTTCCCTCCAGCATTTCCGGGTGTGACGGACGTACTGACGATCAGGGCTCTCCAGGCATTCGGGCGCCCCCTGGCGTTGACCACAGGCCCCTATAGGGTTGAGCTTCCATTTTCCTTTCCCATGGTCCCCATAGCCACCAGGGCGGTCGCTCCTCCTGTGGTCCGGAGGGGGCGTAATCCCTCCTCCGGTCCTTCCGGGCGTCCTGGCTGGGTACCGCCCCCAGCTGCTCGCCACACCTTATACATTAAGTCCCTGTATGAGAGATTTGTCTTTTTACAGAAGCTAATCAGATACATAGACAATATATACATTGTATACACCCAAAATAAGGTCTGAACACACGCCAGAATGACTGAAAAGGAAGAAAATTAAATTAAGGTGCCCAGGTAGCATTTCTTGATACACTTCTGCTAAATAATTTGTTAGCTGAAAGTACTCAATGTTAGTTTGTCAAAGAGTATGTCAAGCTGAATTAACATTTAGAGATATCTCAAAATGAATTTCTCTGAATGTCCTTTATATTTTAAGATAATCTGCAACATATTTTCAAATATCTCAAAATAACTACCTGCACTTCAAGATGTCTTCAAATTAATTTTCAGATATTTTAAATTGAACTATCATGCATTTTAAGGTATCTCAAATGCATTTCAAGATATCTCAAAACCATTTTCCTGTACAAATGCCTATTCTTTCAATGGAACTTTCTGTTTATTATAAGAAAATGTGTTTAAGATATCTTTAAATCAGCAGGAAGTGATTTTGAGATATCTGAAAATGTATTTGGGATATCTGAAAATGGATGGGAAGCTGTTTTGAGATATCTGGAAATATATTTCAGATATCTTAAATTGTTTTGTAAATATCTGAAAATGCTTTTGAGACATCTTGAAATAATTGTCTTTTTAAAGATATCTTAAAATGTATTTTAAATATCTTGAAATACAACTTGATATATCTAGAAATTTATTGTAAGATATCTGAAATGGAGCAGAGACCCATTTTAAGATATCATGAAATGTATTTTACATACAGTACAGGTCAAAAGTTTGGACACACCTCTTCATTCAATGTGTTTTCTTTATTTTCATGACTGAAGGCATCAAAACTATGAATAAACACATGTGGAGTTATGTACTTAACAAAAAAAAGGTGAAATAACTGAAAACATGTTTTATATTCTAGTTTCTTCAAAGTAGCCACCCTTTGCTCTGATTACTGCTTTGCACACTTTTGGCATTCTCTCGATGAGCTTCAGCAGGTAGTCACCTGAAATGGTTTTCAGCTCACAGGTGTGCCAGGGTTATTTAGTGGAATTTCTTGCTTTATCAATGGGGTTGGGACCAGCAGTTGTGTTGTGCAGAAGTCAGGTTAGTTGGACGATCATTTATTTTTCAACAGGACAATGACCCCAAACACACCTCCAGGCTGTGTAAGAGCTATTTGACCAAGAAGGAGAGTGATGGAGTGCTGTAAATGGTCATGAAAATAAAGAAAACACATTGAATGAGGTGTGTCCAAACTTTTGGCCTGTACTATATCTAAAATGTATTTTAGATATTTCAGACAGCAGTGAATTTTAAGTTATCTTAAATGCATTTTAAGATATCTTAATTATATTTTGAGATATCCTACAATAACTTCCCACTCATTTTAAGATATCTCAAATTCATTTTGAGATATCTGAAATGCATTTTCAGATGTATCAACATAACTTCCTGCACATTTTAAGATATCTCAAATACAGTTTCAGATATCTTAAAATAACTTCCTGTGCATTTCTAGATATCTCAAATGCATTTTCAGATATCTTAAAATAGACAGGAAGTGCCATTGAAAGAATAGGAAATTTTACAGGAAGTGATTTTCGAGATATCTCAAAATGTATTTGAGATATCTTGAAATGCACAGGAAGTTATTTTAAGATAACTCGAAATGTATTTGTGATATCTCAAAATGCACAGGAACCTATTTCGAGATATCTCAAATTACATTTAAGATATCTTAAAATGCATTTAAAATATCTCAAAATATACAGCATATCATTTCAAGATATCTTGAAACCTATTTGAGATATCATAAAATGCTTTTTTGATATCTTAAAATAGATGCATTTTTAGATATCTGTAATTCAATTTGAGATATCTAAAATGGTATGGCAAGCTAGATTAACATTTAGAGATATTTCAAAATTGTTCATCATAGCATTCAGTTTTGTTTTAATTCTCTCCTTTCCTACTACCTCCAGGGGGTCTAAAGTGCTTTCCATAACTGAGCCAGCCCATTTAATTAGTTTGTTGGTTCGGTGGACCTCTCTTAAAGTGATGTTGCCACCCCAGTACACCATTGCATAGAAAATTGTACTGGCCATCACAGAGCTGGAGAAGATGTGAATTATGTTGCTGCTTACATTAATGGAGCACAGTCTCCTAAGTAAAAGAGTCACCTCTGATCTTTCATATATGAGGGATGTTAAGTTGCAGACAATACTTTCTACACCAACAAAGAAAATTCTCCACCTGATATTGACAGGCATTAACATTTCAACTTTAATACTTATGTAATGCATTATAATATCTATTATGAATTAGAACTGCTAAAAACATTTTCATAATTGATTAATCAGTTGATTTACTGCTTCGATTTATCAGTTAAGTAGACTTTAAAAAGAAAAAGATTTTCACAATGTGAACAATGCAAGGGTTATTCTTTATCTTATAAAATATTCTTCTTTCAAGAAACGCAGCAGGTATAAGATGCAAAAATGTCCTTTGCTGCACACCTGGTAACAGACAGTGGTGCAGCTGCTAATTTTCCTCTCTTTTCAGTTGTAGTGCTGACATTTGGGCTCTGGTTTTAATATAAAAGACTTTCTCAAGTATAAGAAGAGTGAGTTTCCTGAATCCCAGGAAATGAAAATATAACAAAGTACTGGTATTTTGTTTTTTTCTTTCTGCCGCTGCAGCAGAAAATGGAAGCTACCTGAAGCTTCTAACTATACCTTACAGGCACAAAGGGACAAAATCACCACTGAAGTTCAAGCTCATATTAATTACCGTATGTACACAGTACTTTTTTTTTTTTTTTGCATTTTTTTCCCCACAGACTGGCGATCATATTATATGAACTATAGGTAGTCAAAACAACATGATTAATGCAACAGTAAACAAAAAAGAGTTTATTTGGAGTTTTTCTGTTGTGGTATTCCAGTTCATCAGCCATTCTTCAGTTTTATTGTAGCAGGTATGCAGCAGAAGTGTGACGGTGTGGAGCCTCTTGAACCTGCCACTGGTGATAACTTCCCTGAAGGATGAGCCAGCAGATGAGGACACAACACACAAACATAGCAAGGGTTAAGTGTAAAAGTGCCTAAGTGCTTTTATTAAAATACAACAAAACAACAATGTCCAAAACAGTGCAGTGCTCCAACAGTCAATAAACAAATACTTCATAAATACAGGGTGAAGGTGAAGGTTAAAATGTGATAAATATCAATTAAAATCAAAGGTTAAAACCAGATACAGTCCATGAAAAAAATGAGCCCTAATGTTTCCTTCTCAAATCCCGCTGACAAGTTTCAGTGAACCTTCAAATCCTGGCTCAGGTTCCCATTGCCCGGCCTGTGGTAATCCTGGGGCCCCACACTGAGCCAGGTCATTTATTGCACAAAGATACAAAAAACCCAAACCTATAACATTTTTAAACAAATTACTAACTTCAGGTTCTGTCCGATATTGTACAAAAATATAAAAAAAAAAATAAAAATACAGTTGTAAAATTCTATTGAGGAAACTTCAAGTTGTGTGACAGAAACCTCAGCCTGTCCGCAGCATCTGGCTTCACAGCAGACATGGTACGACATTTGCTCTGGTGATGAAAGCTCTCTCAGATGGGCTGCTTGAGGGAGGGATTCACAGGTACTTTTTTGCAAGTTTCCTCAATTTGGGGAAATGTACTTCTTGTGTTTTCCACCACTCAAGTAGATTTGTATCACTGTCCACCTCAGGTATTATTAAGTAGTTCTTGCTCACGTTTTCAATGGCAGTGTGCAATGACTCACCTTCTTTGAATTCCTATGTTTTTTTTTAAATAGCTGTCAAAAGGCTTTTTTTCTTTTTCACCCAACCATGGTTGGTTCTGATGTATACATTGGTTTAAATATAACGGTTGGGATTTTTGGGCTTGCACAACATCTCCATTCTGCTTCATCATTGCTTTAACATTGTTGTCATTATTGTACATACTTTACACATGAGTTGGGGCGGAATGGAGCAGGGTGAGGAGGCGGGGGTCTGTGCGAGAGCAAAAAGTGCTTTAAAATCGAAGACCCCCAACCAAAATGGCTTGTGAAGAAAAATGCACCTAGTAGGCATATGCTTTTTAAGGGAATAAATATAGTCAGTTTGAACAAATTATGAGAGGTGTGGCTCAGATGATCCATGTCTTACAATTAAATCTAATGATGTTTTTTGTGAGGCTGTTTTATCCCCTTGTGCTGTTTGCATTCATTTTTAGGCAGCTATGCTAGCTTAACTTGTGGTGCTCTGACCATGCACGCTTGTGCACTCGCTTTGTTTATGTGCAGTAGTCTACTGCTAGTAGTGATAATGTTATTGACACTCTAAAGCAGAAACCTCTGTCAGATGCAACTGTTGCCCCTCATGTTTATGTTTTGATAGATAAAGTACAAAGTCAGTAATAGCTCATTTCAGTCAGTCTGGTCCTGTGTCTGTAGTTATCGATGAATCGACAGACAAAACAAATATGATGCAACTGTGCTGTTTGATATCTTCAGGGCCCAGAATTCAGACTGCAACAAGACGGCTGGGTCAAAGTGTGTGGTCAGTTTGAGGGTGCCAGAGAATCTGTCTCTTTCGATCCGTTTTTGAGCACTTGTTTTAAAGGGGATACCTACAATATACCCTGCTTCTAGGTACTGACTGAAGGGATTGTATTTCATCATAAATTCACCCCAATGTAGCAACAAATGGAGGGATTTTTTTGGCATGGGAGATTTCATCATAGTACTTAAAGAATGATATGACTAGCATTGACCTTATTTATCTTACTTTGTGCATGTTTTAAATTTATTCACTGGCATTTCTGTTTATTAACCAAAACATAAATACTGCATAAAATCAATACTAACAAATAAACATTCAAACATTATAATTTCACTTCCATATGCTGTAAACTGATGCACACCAAGGTTATTCATAAAAATGTAATTTGCACAAACTTACATTTTTTTTATTTGTTTCAGCTTTAAGATTAATCCACTGTTTCAGAATTCCTGTAAAACAAGCTTTTGTTGTGTTGTTTTCAAGCCACTGCACATAAGTGATAAGTCTTTGTTATTCCTTAGCCTATATACTAAACCAGAATTTGCCACTGAATTGGAATGATCTTACCAGCAGTGATTGTATTCCAGCATTCAATTTCCTCCTGCAGTAATCATATGTGCTCATCACATTTTAATTGTTATAACAATAAATATTTCTTTTGTCACATGCGGCTGGGGGTGGAGCCCAGCCGGGACGCCCAGGAGGACCTGAGGAGGGCTTGTGCCTCCTCCAGACCACGAGGGGGCGACCGCCCTGGTTGTGT
This sequence comes from Polypterus bichir lapradei, assembly GCA_026402145.1. NCBI lineage: Eukaryota > Metazoa > Chordata > Cladistia > Polypteriformes > Polypteridae > Polypterus > Polypterus bichir. The sequence continues at coordinate 94,561,885 of JANRMT010062854.1, read as the reverse complement.
TGGGTGCCACGGGTACAGGGCTTGGAAGCCCAACCCTGTATGGGCCCGTGGCCAATGCCAGGTGGCACCCCGGTGCCTGAAGAACCCTGGACCTCAGCACTTCCGCCACACCAGGAAGTGCTGGGGGGAAGAAGACTGGGGACACCCAGAGGGCTTCCGGGTGTGCAGCCGGCACTTCCGCCACACGGGGGTGTGTCCGCGGGGGATTGCCGGGAAGCAGCTGAAGCCCATCCGGGTTGGGATAAAAGGGGCCGCCTCCCTCTGTTCATTGGCAAGAGTCGGGATTGAAAAGGACGGAGCTCAGAGAGAGGAGTGGAGGCAGCCAGAAGGAAGGCATTGGTGACTGTGAGGCCTGGATTTTGGGGGATCGGTGCTGGAAGCACTGGGTTGTGCACTTATGAACTCTGTAAATAGTGTATATAATAAACGTGTGTTGGGTGAAGAAACAATGTCCGCCTGTCTGTGTCCGGGTCCAGTTCCACACTTTATATTGAAATCCTAAAAAAATGAAACAAAAATTTAGTGTTTTCCTATTGTTTTATGTTGTTTTAACAGCTCTACTTACTAGGCATCTTAACAGATTATGCCCTTTCTTTAGTGAATTCGAGATCATATCATCAGCATTCTACCTTGTGCTTTAATTATGAACTGAACCACATGATTGTCTATCCAATGTGTATGTTTTGAAGCACTAACTAAACTTATTTTTTTTCAATGAACATATGATGAAGCTCACTTTATCACTTTGTAAAACTGCCACTGGTACAGATAAGTTGATTTCAAAATGGATGGAGGGTTGAGTAGACATGTGCAGCCTTGACCATTATATAAGGATGAATGCAAAGCCTCTATTCCTTTCCTGGGGCTGTGTATGATGTTACAGTAAGAACCTGGGATTTTGCTCTCATTTGTAAATCATTCATTCAAATACATGACACAAGTTAAAGTGATTACAGCTCACAGCTGATTGGCCTCAAGCAACATTGCACTCTTTCTAAGCAAACACAATGTATTTCATATCTAACTAATTCAGAGTAGGATAATTGTGACTTGAATTAAATATAAATTTTGACCAGTTTAGACATAATTTCATTGTTTTTAAGATGTTATAGAATACAAAGAGCTCTGTCTTTTCTGTGTGTGTAATAAAACTAATTTTTAAACTTTTTTTACTAAAGTTGCTTAATATTAAACATATATAAATTTAACACTATAAACTACTGCATATACAGTACATGTATATGCATTTTCTCTTCTCTAATTATAATTATAACTTTGAGGTAAGGTAGTTATTTCAGATAAGAAGGAGAGATATTTCAAGGTAAGGTAGCAATACTCACTCACTCACTATAATGTAGTATGTACAAGTAACAATGTTGGCCCTGTGAAGCTATGTGGCAACAATGAAAGCTTGCCTTGCCTTTCAACCTTGCTTAATTTTTACAGATGCTTAAAGTTTACATAATTTTAATATAACTATAAAAAATGTCATACAAAAGGATGTCTTGGATGCTACAGAAAACCAAGCTGCATTTTGCCTGTGGGCTAAGAATTGACAATTGCAGTGCTGCATTCCGCTTTCATAGTGTTGCTTTGCTGTACCTCACAAAGTGTAAGTAATAGGAGTAGATGTCCAAAATTGAGTTTTAGGATTTATTTTTATGATAGCAGCTTGCATTTCTGAGAGAGGTGAGGTGTTTTATTTATTTATTTATTTGTTTGTCTTTTTGTTTGTTTATTAAAGTTCTGAATCTGAATCAAAGGATTCAGTGGCTGCAATGCAAATTTAAGTATGTTGAACCAATGAAAGACTCTTAGTCCAGCTAAACTACTGATGAGAAAATTTTTGAAAATTTTTTTTCAGTTACCAGTGACAGCTCATTTGCACAATCATACTGTACTTTACTATGATGACTGGCTGAGTTATTTTTGTTTTTGCCTTTGACAGCACTTTCCTTCACTGAACTATAAATTATCTGCTGGTATATTACAGTGTTTTGTACTCTTTATAGATTACACTAAATTGAATATTTTTGCTTTCTTTAAAGTTAGTCCTGCAGCTTAACTAAATACATAATCACCCTCACAATATTCTTTCCTTTCATCTATTTTAACTTGTCTTTATGTAGTGTGGCACTTTCATTTACCTTTCCCTTAATTGCTCATGAGCATGAGCACATTGTGTCCTTCAGCATTTTTTCATAAAGTACAATGTTTGTGGCTATTGAATTAAAAATGAAAAATACTTCATGAGCAGCGTAGAATGCATTTAGTAGTGAGATTACTTTTAAAGGCAATTTGATGCAATACTTATTTTTTTGAAGTAAAAATACCTGTTACTTAAAATAAATAGATTTGTGTTACTTCGTTACTTTTTAAAAAGTAAGAATTTTCCATGCCTTCTGACCTTTCCTGCATTTGCTTGAAATAAGGCAGGTGCAAAGGGTGCTTGGCACACAAACCACAATTAAAAATTACTTTTTTATATTTTGGATTTTCAAATTAATGGTACATTTTCTGAACATATGTTTTGGCTGTGTATTATATCAAAGTGGCAATTTTAAAGGGGAGCTTTGGTGCCAGACAACCCCCAATGAATGAGCTAGTCCACAAAGAGTCCTCTACCAACCTGCAAAAAATGTAAGAATCTGCTGTTTTATTGTGTTCTTTATGTGGTCAAACTACAAATCTAAATTATATGCAGCTCTCCTGTATGTTAAATTATTGTGAAATTGTAAAACAGTGTGCTGCTTTAAAGTGTCATTACAAAGGCACAGTCATTATGATTGGCTTATTTCATATAGTAGCCTCAATCTGCTGTTCTGCTTACTGACACCAAGTACCAATGGTTTATTGGTCCTTTAGATCACTTTTTTAGGTAGTTTGCTCTCTGTTGCTGCAGTAGTTGGAATTCTAATGCGACTTTGACAGGTTGGATGGAATCCCAGCTTATACCATGGGTGACTTATTACTCAGCAATATAAAAAAACAAAAAATACTAGCATGAGCCGGCTCTGGGATGTTTAAGATTTGATAACAAATGCTGGCCGATGACACGTGTAGTTTTTCCATAGAAAAGGAAAAAAAAAAGTAATGCAAAAGTAACAGACTATATTTGTAATGTGTTGCATTTTATAATAAGTAAATATATAACATATTTATCTATTTTTTTTGTGAGTAACAAGTAAAAGAAATAAATTCCTTTTAAGAGTAATGTTCCCCAAAACTGTTCATAAATGAAATAATGTCAATTTTTATTATCCCTTCTTCATATTAAAATTATTGGATAAGGTTAATCTTCAATATTAAGAAGTTTAAAAAGGTATATTGTTTTGAATATTGAAACAGATGTTTTCTTATTTTATATATAATTTTCATATTATTATCGAAAACCAGAACATTACAGCAGCATACTACACGATCAATCAAATAATATAGCACAATAAATCATTAATTTCAAATAAATCCATAGTAAACAAAAGAGAATGAAAAATACAATGCATTAAAACAAAACAATATTCAACCTCCACCCAAGAGGTGTTTTCTTTACTAATTATCTTGTTCTATTTATGAGTCCAAAGCAGGTCTTGTTGTGTTTATTGAAGTATGGCAGGATATACTGTAGTGCTTTTGCCATATGCATATTATTACTTCCTTGTGTGCTTGTGAGGTGTGACATTACACTATTGACTTGCAGGCAGACTTTTAAATTTAAAGTTATCGTTAAATGTCTGATGGAATGAGGGTTTAGATTCCTTTTGTGAATTTTTTACCCAGATAAACCGTTGAAGCATAACCCTTAAGGTATGACATTGTGTGGGTGTTTTATTTCCAGAGGTACCAACTCTAAATCTAAAAGAAAATAAGAATCAAGCACATGCTGCCTCAGCCACGGCAAAACGCTTCAGAGACTTTCCTGTACGGACCTCGCGGTTCAGAAACAGTTTCATCCCAAGAACTTTAAACACAGTCCATCAAGTGCTCCTTGTAGATCTGTTTGTACTTATAAGTCACTGTAAACTTGCACTACAGTTATAATATTGCACAACCTGTGCCACTTTATAAAGCACATATTTACTGTACATATGATAAGATATCATTTTTAAGATGAAATGCAGAAAAATCTTTTGATTATATTATACAGATAAAACTTTCATTTCATTTAAATAATCTGTATTGTTAATAATTAAACATGTGAGGACACGGTGCCGCAGTGCTAGCTAGTTCACAGATTGATCCTACCTCGTGCTGTATTCTTGCTTGGCTGGCACGACCCTAGATGGATAGATGGATAAAATAATTAAACACGTACTATGAAGATATTTCAATGTTCCTTAAAAATTTTGAAGAATCATTATTGTAAGCTTACAGATGGCTTAACATCTATTACAGAGCTGATTGTGTGGCGATTGGGTATTTGGAGAAAGAAAAGTAAGGACAGGAATTGGAGGTTAGTACGTTTGAAAGAGACAGTACTGCTGCAATAATTTCATCAAAGGTCGCACACCATCACTGCGCCACCGTGTTCCCATATTTAATAACATGCTTTCATTCCTATCATCATGAAAAAGATATCACGTATACATCTCAGTATTTTAATTATTCAGAGAGCTGTAATATTATGAATTTAATGGATTCTGTGTCCTGTCAGAGGAAGAGAAAGCCGGTAAGCACGTAGTGATTCACACACATAGAGCAAATAGAAGATCAAATACAAAACAAAGCATTTTAGTTACGATGGGATTTGAGAAACTAGTAAATTAAACGATTTTAAGATGAAGTTTAAAATGTTCTGCTTTAATGACAAAATAAACTACGTAATTAAAGTGGAGATTTTGAGATTAAAGTTGACATTTCGTACTTTTTCCCACTCTGTTTCTATTTTTTTTTCTCTGTACCCTAATAAGCTTTCATATGACACTCAGACGGTGGGCTATGACTTGCCTTTTCACGGCTACTTTGATTTGTGACAACTTATTTTTTATTTCAGGCACTGTATGACTTTGTGAACTTAAACTTTCGAGTTTCTCCGACACTCTGTCACTCGATCAACTTTCTTTTGTTGATTATTCCACTGTTTAAATTAACAAATAGTATGTTTTTCCTGGCCTCCACTTGGTATTCGCTGAAATTCTTATATTTTTCCCTGTGCTTTTCCCATTGTCTTGGACGAGGCTGACTCTATAACGCTCCCCGCATTGTGAAGGGTGGGGTCTGAACACACACTAAGCAGAAGTGGACAGATTGCCAAGATTGCTGTTCTGTTTGCTCTGTGCTTTCTGAAGGGGGGGGGGGGGGG
>JANRMT010062854.1:94542959-94556186 GCA_026402145.1 Polypterus bichir lapradei | reverse complement strand
GGGATTACTGTATATATATATATATATATATATATATATATATATATATATATATATATATATAAAGGGTGAGTCAAAATTATGTTAACACTAATGGTACTGCTATGTATATACTTATATACAATTTTTGTGGACAATTTATGTGCCACATGTGTTGAACATGATGGCAAACAGGTTGAGACATTCTTGTAAATCATCTTGCACACATGAAGTATATTTTGTGAATAAATTGTTTCTGCCATTCAAATGTTAACATAATTTTGACTCACCATGTGTGTGTGTATATACATATATATATATAAATGTGTTGTTTGAGTCGATGTCCTGCACTCCAAAGACGAGGCTGACTCTAAAACCAGCTTTATTCAACTCGAAACAGGACCAGCAAAGTTATTTATTGTAGCGGGATCTACCATTCTACTAAACACAGACACAACAAGCAGGCAGTGTCTGGGCCAAGTCAGTGGCCAAGTTATAATGTTCCTAGCATCACCCATCGGGCAACTAGCACTTTGCATGTGGCAGCAGTCATCTTGTAGTTGTTCCTGTGCTGCTGCAAATCTACGGTTGCCTTGGCAATGGGCAAACAACCCTGAACAAACATGGCAGTCGTGCTTCTGCATGTCGTCCCATTAGGTAGGGCCTCAAAAGTGTTCAGAAGTCTCACTCTATATATATATATATATATATATATACTCACACAATAATTTAATTGATATTATCTTAAATTTAAATATACATGCACTTATATCATTTTAAATCAATAATTTCATTACAGCTTTTTGCTGTTAAAATATACATTTACTATATTTATACAGGTGTGTTTTTTTTTCTTCAGTGTATCAACTAGACATTCGAACGTCTTGAGGTGTAATTATAAAATATAAATTTAATTATGTAGTACAGTGGAACCTCGGTTCACGACCATAATTCGTTCCAAAACTCTGGTCGTAAACCGATTTGGTCGTGAACTGAAGTAATTTCCCCCATAGGATTGTATGTAAATACAATTAATCCATTCCAGACCGTACGAACTGTATGTAAATATATTTTTTTAAAGATTTTTAAGCACAAATATAGGTAATTATACTATAGAATGCACAGCGTAATAGTAAACTAAATGTAAAAACATTGAATAACACTGAGAAAACATTGAACAACAGAGAAAACTAACACTGCAAGAGTTCGCGCTATAGCGCAATGAACCACTCGCTAAAAACACTTTTTTTAATGAGTTTTAAGCACAGGGAAAAAAATAATCATTTGAAAAATCCGTAATTTAATAAACCACCAAGAAAAGTAACATTACAACAATGCACGCTACGAACTGATCGCTGTAAACAGAAGTGAAGTGTAGGTTAAAATCCAATAGAAAAAAGTCTTCATTAAATACAACAAGGTTAAAACAATGCTCGGATCTGTCTCTTTAAAAACAAGCCTGGTGCATTCTTTAACTGCCTTCTCGACCTTATGCATCCAGCCGTCTGTGTGTGTGTGTGTGTGTCTCTCTCACACGTCTGTGTGTGTGTGTGTCTCTCTCACGCGTCTGTGTGTGTGTGTGTGTCTCTCTCGAGCGCATCTGTATATGTGTGTCTCTCTTGCGCGTGTGTGTGTGTGTGTGTGTCTCTCTCTCGCGCGGGGGTCTGTGTGTGTGTGTGCCTCTCTCACGTGGTGGTCTGTGTGTGTGTGTGCCTCTCTCACACGTGCGTCTGTGTGTGTGTCTCTCGTGCGCACGTCTGTGTGTGCGTGTGTGTGTCTCTCTCTCTCTCTGCACAGGGAATGCACAGGGAGTGACTGAACACGTGCCAAAATCATTGGCGTGCACAAACCGAAAGGGAAACTGGCTTGTTTGTATACCGAGTCTGCGGTCGTGAACAGATGCAGAAGTTTGGCGAACTTTTTGGTCGTAAACCGATTTGTACGTGTTCCGAGACGTTCGTGAACTGAGGTTCCACTGTACTTGTTTATTAGCAAAATGTATGCTGTATGACACACAGTGACAAATAATAAACATGATACAAATCTTTATAAAAAGTGTATTGTTTTCTAAGCAGCAATTTCAAATTTGTCTGTTTTTCAATTAAAAGTGTAAGCTGCTGCATTTTAAACAAGCACGCTGATCAAAATCCTGCACTGTCCGTTTTCATTTAAAGGACAAAATAAATAGGTCAGACTTCCTTAAAGTAGCTTTTCTTGCCATTTGTCTAGTTGGACAAGAGGACTTTTTCAGTTTATTTCTCCACTTTTCTTTCACGTAAAGGCTAATATACCAAGTGCCTTTCAGTTACTGATAAAAAAAGCTTCCACTTGCAGCTCTTTGTTTACACAGCAGGAAGTTTGTTATAAAAGAAAGAAAAAACTGCGTGTTGACTCAAGTACATTAATACATTGTGTAATGGAGCACTATAACGAATTACTGTAAAGCTTAGAAAAGCAAGGATCGATCGATATATTTAAGATCGATTGGAGTATCCCAAGTTTTTAAGTTAAAATGATTTGGCAGTTTGGCTGACTGTTGAATGATATACTTTTTTCACAATTTCATATAATGAAATCTGTGTTATGAACTATAGGCTGTAGTAGTGTATTATATTTTATGATTTTGAATTGTTGCTTTTGTTATGCAATACAGTAATCCCTCCTTGATCGCGGGGGTTGCGTTCCAGAACCCCCCGCGATAGGTGAAAATCCGCGAAGTAGAAACCATATGTTTGTATGGTTATTTTTATATATTTTAGGCCTTATAAACACTCCCACACTGTTTATAAATATTCCCCTCACAGTTATACAGCATAAACCCTTTGTATTCTCTTAGATATTAGGTAAGATTCATTGAAATTATGTATGTAAACACACTGTTTATATCCAGTAAAACCTACATTTTTTTTAAATATATCGAGCATCTCCGATATCACATATGTTACATCCATTACGATAGAGAGGCCACCAGCAATAAATACGTACAATGCAGGAAAAATTGTATACAGTAAATGTGTGTACAGTGACTCTAAACGTACGTACATGTAATAAGTCCTGTATGTAGAAAATTAATTATGGTTACTCACCAACAATGACACGACGACAAATCCGATAACAATGAGTTTAATTTTACTGCACATCAAAGGAGAGCGTTACAGCTCTTCTAAAGGAGCCTCTTCAGGTGATTGTGTAGCACTGCCGTTGTTCTTCTTCTGGCAGTTTTCAATCCAAATCCCTAAAGCAGATTCCATCCGGACTACCGCCTTATTACATCCACTTACAACTCGTTTTGCGCCCTGGTTAAAAGGACACTGCGGCCGTAGATCTTATATTCTTTTCCTCCTTTTTAAATAAAAAGAATCGTGGACTCATTGATGCCGTAATGGCGTCCTGCAGCAGTGTAGCTTTTCCATTCTTTCAACATATCCAAAACTTTTACCTTTTCGGCAATCGTTAGCAACTTCCGATGGCGCTTGGGCACGGCCCCTGAAGCAGTAGCAGGAGCAGATCGTTTTGGAGCCATAACGAAGGACTTGACTATGCATAAAGATAAACACAAAAGAGCACAAAAGTTAACTCTTTACACAGCGAAACACATTGATGCTGAATGAGTGAGACGACACTTCCTGGTTAACACAGCGGAATCGAATTCGGCGCTCCGTCACTGAGCCAGTCAGCACACAGGAACTTAACTGCGTTAAAGATTTAAATGAATAATATTTATAAGTAAACTATAGGTTTTCTGCTTTTTAAAATTTCATATGACTGAATTAAATGTCGTTGAAATGTAAGGTCAGAAATGCACAATGAATACTGAAGCCAATATTCTAGTTATGTTGAAAGTTTAGTTAAGATTTGCCTTTAGATTTATTACTAATTTACTGTTTGCTTTTACTAAACTGTGTCTGACTATGACCTGCGTTAACTTCTTCCCATACAGGATGAATGTTTACTTACCCTCCTTACTGTCACAATAGACTCTCAGCTGTATGACCCAGAATGGATTTAATAAAGTATTAAAATAAATAAACCTGAAATATCACATTTACTGAACATTATACACACAGAGCTATTGTAGACATTACAAGAATATCAAGCTCTTTTATACCTGAGAGAACTGTGTTTTTATTCTTTGCATATGCCTTTCAATTTATTTTTTTCAATTTTGTATTGCTTGATAACAATGTAAATATTATGAAAATTTCATAATATTCAGTTTTAATTGCCAAGATCTAATATGTCCGGATGTGTCCCAATTAAGTAAATGCATGAGTGAGTGGCTGAGTAAACATGAAATAGTCCAGATTTTATTCAACAGAAATTTATGTGAAGAGGCACGGTCATTATAATGTACTTTTAATACAAGTAATTACTTTATCTGTATTGTACTGGATGGGCAAATTTTTCCTTATGCCCATTATTGGTACATTAAGCTCTCACACCCCAAATTCATGAATTTGATTATTACAAAATAAATGTATAATTAGAAATACCGCTCTATTTTTATACAAAGTTTATCTTAATAATAACTAGTTATAATTGTAAAGATAATGATGAAGTAGGTACAACGAAAACACATTATAATTAGTGTGCTAGAAGGGAATGATGCATGTGATACTAGTAAAGATTTGGCATATCTCTTAACCGTATATATTGGCACATTATAGATGGCACAGTAACTACAGACTACTATGTTACTAAAGTTTATTGGGAGACTTAACATAAAATGTTACCTTTTCCCCTTTTTACAGATTTTTGGCGACCATCTTGTCTTCTCGATACCTATACCAAATGCAATGATGAATGCAGTTCCCCTCGTTTCGATACTGTAAAGGGTATCCATTAAAATTCTTGGAGTTTTTTAAAAAGTCTGATCAGCCATTAAATTGAGAACAAAATAATCTTGCACCTGCACTAGCTTCATTGATTTTTTGTTTTCGTTTTTTTTTGCAGCATTTGTATTGTAAAGGACATCCAGAAATGAGCACCACGGTAAGAGGTTGCAGCCATGCTAATGTACAATTCTTGTTTTCAATCCTGTGTAGCCCTGTTTTGCTGGGTAAAATAATCAGTTTTTGAGCTTCAGTACAAGAATAGTCTTTGCACCTTGACTCTCAGTCTTAAGAGTACTGGAAAAGCTGCAAATTAGAACGAAAAGGCATTTTCACCTTTAGAACAGGGACAGCAACAGGAAACAAATGCTAGATATTTTTAAATGTTATTCTTGTTTCTGGAAGCAGTCCTGGTTTGGCTGCTATACAGTAGTAAATTTGCCAGTCCTTGTGACGGCACTTATTTCAACTTGTACTGTTTTATGAAAGTAAAATGTGCTTTATCAATTATATTTAAGAGGGTGAGGGCTGCTTACCATAACACTGCAGCTTATTCAGGAACTGCTTCCGATACGCTTGAATAGTAAGAGCTCTAAACCAGCTTAAATCTCAAGGACCCTTCACTGGGGATATTCCATAAGGGGAATTTTTTTTTTTTTTCGGGCTTGGCTTTTTTAAATATCTCTGTTTACAGACTAAAAAGGTTATATCAAAAGGTATGTTGTGGCATCGCTAAATAGCACCAGGTTTAATGGTTCTTAAACTTATTGTTAATATTATTATTATTATTATTAACTTTATTATGCTTTATGTACTTTTCTTAACGACAATGATGCGTCTTAATGCCTAAGTTTTTTCTTCTACTTGTGATATTCCAGCCTATAAAGGTGGCAGTATATGATAGTGTTGTATTGTGGATTCGGTTGTTTTGTTTACAACAGTGATTTCCTCATCCACAAATTGTAGGGTACTGTAAAAGATATGATGCATAAATGGGAACCATTCAGTGTGTGGTGTGTGCCCTGTTGCAGTTTGGAAGGCAGCAACCTGGATGCCTTGCTTAAGACAAAGACTAGCTTCAGGTAATTCAGCTTCTCTTTCCTATGTAAGTCGCCGATTATGGTATTGAGAAAGAGGGAACTGACGGATCATTCCAGACTAATCGAATCTATGAATGAAAAAAACGTTTAAGTGATGCAGACTAAAGAAGGGTTAGTGTAGTTTTTCATAGGGTTAACATTTTCCAAATTACTGAGATGCAAGATTGAAAGTGAAGGGCGCGCTCCTTGTTGAGGGGAAAGTGTTAGAGAGCGGTCCTAATGCGGAATCTCATTAAAGCAACTGTCAGGATTCTTCTATTTTACTATCACCTCGCTTATTCCGTAAGAGCTAAACTGTCGTTTCGAGTGAGTGTACCGCCAAAGAGGCATTTACAAATAAATGAAAAATGTCACAATTGATTTCACTCCTCCAAGAGTGCAGCGTGTCAGCTTTGTCACAAACTGTCTTTGTTGTTCTCTCTCTTTCAGGTCCTGCTGCTGGACGTGCTCGATAGTTTTTGACGGGGTTTGGGCCTTTTTTTTTTAATTTAACCCTGGGTAAGCCCCCTGATGATGGTCTTCAATTGAAGCTCTTTTTAATGGCTTTGGCTGTTCTGCTGTAAGTGCCTTGTTCATTACCATAAGGTAGGAGGTGGGTGCAAACATTAATAAAATTACACTTAAAATACCAACCCCTGCACACATTTCTGTAAAGGAAAATAGTGCATTTGGCATCATGTATTTCTTTTCAAACTGAGCTGGTGATGATTTTGTGCTGTAATAGATTTTAATGCATGTCAAAGCTTTTCTTAGTACTACAGCACTAACATCACGTTCTGCTTTTTATTTTTTTATTTATCTGTAAAGGTGCTTTATGTGCAGTAACTTGTAAGTTTATAACAGTGTAGCACAAATGGTGCTATGCTATAATCAGTCCGACGATGAAACACTTAAAATCCCTATTTCAGTACCTTCTGTACTCCCGCAGTATGTCATAACCTAGCAGCACTGAGAATCTCAAAAATACACAGCTGAGAAGTATAAAAGCAGTGTTATTTGATTAAAATGAGTGAGTTCCTTTTTGAGCGAGTTATGGGTGTGGTAATTTGCAATTAAATTCTAAACTGTAAGAACCTAAATTTGAAATCTTCTTTTACATATGTATCAACATTTACTAAGCAGAAGGTGTTTGTGCATAAATGTTAGGATACCTACATGGAGGTCTTGTTTGCATCGCAACATTTGCTGATTAATACTGTATAAGCATTAGAAGGGTTCATTTCAAAAATGTACTTGGTTATCACAAATGTGCTTTCGTATGTGCAAATTAGCTTTGGCTGATTCTGTATTACACCATTATGTGAAATATCAATGTTTACAGAAGTTTTTTACTTTTATTTATCATAACATGCATTATAATGCATAAAGTAAAATGTATTTAATATGTATAGTTTCCATTTGCTTTTAAAGGTATGCTGAACATAGTCTTCAGGGAAATGTAGTCTCCTGATAATGTAAGGTGTCTATAAAATTCTTTTCAGAAGTATTATCACTGGTAATCACTAAAGCTTTTTTGGAGTAAGGATGATGTGGCACATCCTGTAATGTTGAACAGTAACAGTTAAGTAGATTGCCTTACATAGCCAACTTTCAAATGAGTATTATGAATTTTAAAGCTCTTTTAAAAAATTCTTTAAGTTAAATCTAAATAAAACCAAAGAATTATTGAAAGGTCATAATTAAGAAAAACATACAGACCTTTGGAGCTTTCTTTCTTTTTGTAATATGGCATTTTGTAAGGTAAAAAATGTGGTACAGTAGCAAAGTGCTTTGGGTTTTATGTTTAAATGAAAATTGATTTGTATTTAATTGAAATGTGATGACGATAATATATTTTATTTAGAAAACAGTGTAAGACCGCTAGTTACTCATACATTTAATATGAGCTTGTAATAAGGAAGTCAATCTGAAAGTGTTCCAGAGGTCTAAATAATATGTATTAAATATCCATATAGACTTTATAAATATTCAGTGAATAAATACAGTATGAGTATTTTGTTTTTTAAAAGGTGCAATCTTTATTAAATTTTGACTCACTGGAGGTCTTTATAGGGCAGGGGTCTCATTCAGGGTCAGTTTATTGTACCTCCCTAATAGGTGTCTATTAATGCAACATTTTTTGGATTTTCAGCTTTGTATTCAGTGTTTTGCATATTTCGTACATGTAAAAAAGTTTAATTATTTTGTTTACTTTGTTAGATGAGACATGCTTTTAATGTATTGTATAAAGTAAAAAATAATAATTTGTTGATCTTGACCATGCACTGCCTTTGAAGAATTTGCATGTTTTGCTCATACCTGTTTTTTTTTTTTTTTTGATGGATACTCTGCTGTTTCTTACAAATTCCAAGGACATACACGTTAGGTTAATTGATTACTATATATGTATGTATATAATATGGTTATTTTAATAGGCCAATTTATTATTTTAAAACTTATAGTCTCTGTTACCATTTGCAGAATAAAGTTCTCTTTTTTAAAAACAGACAGTATCAATATGATCAAGCTAAAAAGTCTCTGTTTAACACAGTGAGATCTGACTTCTCTGACTAGCATAGCAGAATTTGAGATTCCAACTGTTTGAATAACATATTGTGGCAAGACTAATCTGATAACTTCGTGCTTTAAAGACCAACATGCTATTCAATATCCTGCACTTCTTTTAATGATATATATGTCTTTCTGAGGTCCTCACTATTGCCCTGTCAATGTTCTGAACCAGCTTATTCTATTAATAGGCTACAGGGACCTGAAACTTATCCCAGCAGTATAGGGCAGAAGGCTGGATGAACATCAGCCCAACACAGGGCACAAATTCATTTTTGATTTGTCAGTCAACCTGAGATGCACTTTTTTTTTATGGAAGTAAACTTGACTGCCAGGCAAAAAAATGCAAACACAGGAAGTGCATGATTATTGTGACCCTAAAGTAACAGAAAGTGTGAAAGAACAACAAAGTAATCAATTTGAGCAATAATGCAAAAAAGTATATTTGCAAATAAAAATGTATTAAAATCTAGTAAATTTATAGAGCTTCCCAAACTGAAACATCCCCAAAACATACTTGTCAGCTATTAGGGGAGGTTAAGAAAAATAGACAGCTGTAAATTGTACTCCATTCATTGTCTTCAGACTCACACAGCTAAGTATTTGATGTGCCTGAGATGGCAGCTTTTGTGTAGAAGTTAGCATATTTCATACAGGATAATGTCTGTGTTTGACATTGTTGGTTTGGGTTGCTTTAGGCACTGAAAATAAACTGAATTTGTTCTCAGTATTAATTTAATCAAAGCTGTGCAAAACTTCTCAAGAATAAATATTAATAAATTGAAAAAGCAGACTAGACACCAAAGTAATGCTTTAATTTCTATGAAGGGCATTTTAATTTGTTACTGAGGTATGTGTATGAAAAAATAGGGTGCACTATCATTTAGTAGTAATACTGAAATGTATAGTATAAAAGTATTATTAGTAGAATTGGTATATACACTGCTTGTAGTATATTTAATTCAGGTCTTCTTTTTATTGTAAAGATCCAGTCAGTCACGACAAATAAATTCTTATTGTGAATAGATCTTTCTAACAAACAATTGCATTCATTGTAGTACTGTACTCTTCTTAGGGTGGATTATCAGTCTACAGTATGTATAAAAAATATTGCACAGTGATATTTTTTTTCACTTTACATGTGGTCACAAAAAACTATCACTCCTGTATACTGTATATAACACACAAAAAAGAACCCATAAATGATTAAACTTCATTTGTCAATAAAAAAATTTTAAAGTGGCAAATGTAAATATCACATAATTTTATTATGATTATTTCGCATGTGTTTTTGATACCAAGCCCCATGTTTGAATTAATACTTCCATATGTTAATGTTTTATTGCATTGTTGTTTTGTACTGCACCATTTGGACTGTCTTATGTTACACCAACATCTATTTAATAGGCATCTAGACTAATGTTTATTTATAACCAGACATTTGGATGTCTGGACTAGTGTCTGTTTATTTATTACTTTTTTGTTGCTTTATGTAATTGTTTGTTTGTTTGTAGCGGAAAGAGTAAGCATTCATATGCATTGTTGCACAAGACTAATTAAATATCCTAAATCTTGAATATAAAGTAATTGTATTTCTGAATGATTAAAGAGTTTGAAAGTATTTTTATACATAATACATTAAATGTTTTATTTAATTTTGATGCTACATTACATTGAATTAATATGTATCACGATGGAGTCTACAGTGCCTGATTTCTCTAGTGTGCATTGAGCATGCTTTGAAGTATCTGATGCACTTGTGTTAGTTGTAGGTTTCCTAAAACCAAAGTACTGTAACTTTTTTGCCTATGATTTGACCTTAAAATAAATGCATTTGGAATGCAGTGTTAAGAATAAAATTTATTATAATGGTTGTACATAGTATTTTTTAAACAGCACCACAAATTCCATTTTCTGTACTTGCTTTTTCAAGTTTAGAGCTGGAGTTTTTTCTGGCAATATTAAATACAAAAGAAAAACCAACCCTGAGAAGGTAACACATTTCCGTGACAGGGCATATTTCAAAACATATGTATGTACCCTCATTTCAGACCAATTAAGAGTTGTAAAATAACACATTCTTATTAAAATATTTGAATGATATTACCTGTGCAGTAATGTCATATATTTGTAATGTAGAAAATTATTTATTTATTTACACTTTCAGAGTTCTTAGTCTTTGAAGCACCAGAAAATCTGAAGTTGTAAACTTCAGGGTTTGATGATTCATGTTTTTAGGAAAAAACAATAAACATTTAACACTGTATTTGTTCTGTGAATAACAGTGTGTTGACTCAAGATAGATATAATAAGGCATGAGTCTTCAACCTTGGTCAAAGAGATAAGGTTGATGAAGCCTTTCAAATGGTAGATCATTGAAGACTTGGGGCCCTATATCTGTGGTCATTGTAAGACAACCTTAAGTTTGTGGAGTGTTGGCATTGATAAGCGCCTTAGGATAATGTTTCACAATGTCATTTACTATTTTATGTCATAAAAGGAGAGTTTTAAAATAAACTCCCCCCTTAACAAATAGTACATCTAGAGATTTAAAAGCTGGAATTTTATAGTTAGGAATATAGTATAGTAGTTACGAAAGTTTCTGCCATGTTTTGAATCAATTCTTGAATGGTAAAAGTGACCAATTTGAAGAGCCTGATGTTAAAGCATTACTGTAGTACATTCCACTGGATTCAAATGAATGAATGGACCTTTCTTCAACAACCTTAATTTTCTAATATTTCTAAACTCAAGAAAAGTTATCTTACATAAAGTGAATGTCAAATGAGTAAAATCATAGTCAGAGATATAACTAATTTAAATTGAATCGGGGCAAGTTAAAGTTAACTTAAGATTGTTCTTAGGGCTAAGAAAAAGCAGAATCTAGAAGGATAGCTTGTTGTTGAATACACTTCAGAGCCGTCTCTTGCTATTTATGGGCTATGCAGATGCATAGGGTCCCCAAAGCCACTAGGAGCCTCCCAAGCTGCAAGTTCAACCTCAGTATAATGAGGAATATTAACATTACCTGTCTGTTTGTAGCCAGCTAAGCCCCATCATGTGCTTAAACGAAGCACTTATATGATTAATAATTATAATAATTAATTCTTTACATTTATATAGCGCTTTTCTCACCACTCAAAGTGCTCTTCACGCAGGGAGGTTAAAAATTAAATGTAGGATATAAACAAAACTAAGCTGCAATTATAGGGGTAATTAGTTCAAAATGAAATATTATCACTAGGCTGTCGTGTTGCATAGTGAGTGAGGTCTACAGGCAGATATGATGGGATGACTCACTGACAGCCGCACATCACATGGAGAAGAAAATAACAGTAGCCAAAGCCACATTGATACCTAAGATGGCATCAAAAAGGGTTTATCCCCCTGGTGCTGAAAAATATAAAAAAAAAGAAGAAAAATGTGCACAGAATAAAGGTAAATCATTTGTTAATAATGTTGCAATGGTTCAGAGGTGGGAAGTAACAAAGCAAAACAATTTTGTTACTGTTCTTAAATATAATTTTCATGTAGGCTAACATTATCTTTACTTGAGTATTTTATCTGTTTGTGACTTTTTACTTTAACTCACTACATTTCAAAAGAAAAGAAAATCGTGCTCCCTACAATAAAAAAAAAATCTGTTACTTACTTGCCAACAAGTTTTTGCGTCCAAAGAAATTTTATTGAATTATTTGCATATATATGCAAAATTGATGGACTATCCAATTATATATTCGTTTGCACATTTTATGTCTTTGATTTCTTTGTGTACAAAACATTAAGTGCGCGGGGGAGAAGCAAAAGAAACAGGACAGGCAGCAACTGTGGTGATTTAAACAGTAAATATATAGTCAAAACAATGTCAAGCAGATCTGGACTTATTTATAAGATTGATGATACAAGCAGGTCAGAAAATGTGCTCATACAAGTGGTTGACACAAAAACAAGCCTTGGTGAATACATTGCCTTTTGTGCCTGACATAAAAACATGATGTGCACAGTAAAATTCTTGCTTACATGTCTGACTAACATACAATAAATACATAGAGATGATCAGCAAGAGTTACTAGTCAAAGATAAATCTATCTTCAGACATTTTTTAAAGAGTGTTGACACAATTACATGTTTTTTTGTTTGTAACGTTCTCCTTTGTGGTACCAATAATGAGTCCAGATCAACTTTCAAAGTCTTTAGTTTTCTCCAAAAGTATTTTTGTTAGAATGGGTAGCTGAGAGCAGTATGTGTTCATATGTAAAAATGATAAAGGTTGTCATTTTCTAATGTTAAGATTTTAAGACTCTTGATATAGAGAAGAGCCAAGCAAAATGACACCTTTTATTGGCTAACTAAAAAGATTACAATATGCAAGCTTTCGAGGCAACTCAGGCCCCTTCTTCACATTGAATAAACAAGTAAGGGTCTAAGCAGAACAAAAAAACAAAAGGAACATAAAGGTTGGAGATATCTTCAAACTCAGATAAAGGAAGTGCTGGGGTCTTGTCTTTTAACCTCCCTAGCGTTAGTCCCAAGTGTCACTTGCATAAGCGTTAGACCCAAGAATTACTCGGGCTGTAAAAGTGCTAACAGCGTTAGTCTCAATTTACTTGGGCAACAGTACAGGCGTGTCTTACGTAAGTATCAGGCCCAAGTTTTACCTTGGCAAAGGTTTGGACACATCTTCTCCTAGCATCATAAGGTGTCTCATAAGAAACGTGATAGGAGCAGTGATGTTGAGGAGCCTCTAATCAGCAGTGATGATGAAGTGA
>JANRMT010062854.1:94505572-94534031 GCA_026402145.1 Polypterus bichir lapradei | reverse complement strand
CTATCTATCTATCTATCTATCTATCTATCTATCTATCTATCTATCTAATACATTAAAAAGCACATCACCTCTATCATCAACAAAGCTAGATAGAGATTATTCTTCCTTTGCCATCTGAAGAAGCTTGGCTTATCAAGGTGTACATTGTTAAATTTCTACTCAGCTGTCATTGAGAGTATTATGACCACCTCCATCACCATTTAGTTTCCTTCTGCCTCCTCCTTTTCTAAGAGTCAGTTGCAGCGAGTGATTTGTTCAGTACAGAAAATTACTGGCTTTTGTCTCCCAGCATTAAAAAAACTGTTCATCGCCAGAGCAATAAAGAGAGGAGCAAAAGATTGCAGCTGATTCCACCCACACCAGCAGCCATCTGTACATTAAATTGCCATCACAGAGCAAAGTATTCAAATCTTAAATTAACTTATATACTGTAGGATTACTCTTAACTGTTTTACAACATATACTGTAACTGGTAACTGTGCTATTTGTCTATTCGTAAATGCTTCATACTTGCTCATCCTGTACTATTCGATATCTACAGTATATTATTTTGTATATTTTTTCTATTTATTTTACAGTACTACTAAAGTTTGTAAATGTTTTTATTCAAGAAACTTGTATTTGTATAGTTGTTTGCACAGTGTCAGGTTAGTGGTGGGGTGAAATTGTGTTATCTTTAGTTGGTATTGCATTTTATTCTTTCCTATACTCCTCCTTCATTTCATACTAGATTGGAAGCTCATTTACTGAAAAAAGTTCCTGGTGACTAATATGCAAATGAACAACATACACATCAGGAAATGTGCACATCCCATGGGTTGTTTTTACTTATGGAGAACAATTCATGAGTTTAATTTAGTAGACACAAGAATGATGGAAACTTTCTCTGAATGGTTAATTTATGTTAGCTTCAGATTTGCCCATTGCTTTTGAAGAGCCTATGGATATTTTTCCACTAATATTAGAGGCATCCAAATACTAGTGGACTATAAATTGGTTGATCTGGTATACAGGATGGACTTCTTCCTGTGATTTATAAAAAAAATGGAATGATGGAAATTAGTGAAAAACTTGTGGACAAATTTAAACTTATAAAAACTGTCCTATTACAAAATGTGAAAATATGTGCATGCAAAATGAAAACACAAATATGAGTTTCTGCATGAAACTTGTGTCTTAAAGGTGATACAGTATATCTGTGTATGGATATGTATGTAAACTGTGTGATGTAAGTAAGCTTATTCCTTTAAGGTTATTGTCAAGAGTAATGTGAGCAATAGTGATGGGAACTTGACTGGTCATTCGATGCTGACTAAGGTGCCCTGTACCTCAATATTTTATTGAACAAGTTTCACAATGAATGTATATTTAAAGCCTGGAGACTGGAGAAAAGTATATGTGAAAAGTATCTAAAAATACATTACAATACAATACAGTTTATTTTTGTATAGCCTAAAATCACACAAGAAGTGCTGCAATGGACTTTAACAGGCCCTGCCCTTTGACAGCCACCCAGCCTACACTCGCTAAGAAGACAAGGAAAAACTCCCAAAAAAACCTTTGTAGGGAAAAAAATGGAAGAAACCTTGGGAAAGGCAGTTCAAAGAAAGACCCCTTTCCAGGTAGGTTGTGCGTGCAGTGGGTGTCAAAAAAGGGGGTCAATACAATACACAAAATTGAACACAAGTAATCCTTGATACAATATAATAGTGCAATAGAAGTATTGCAAGTACAGAGCTGAATTAAACAGTCAATGATCTCACATAATACTGTTTTGATTTGTTCAGAGTCCTGGAGACCTTGGCCATTCCACAGTCAGTCCTGGGCCAGCCAATCCAGTGAAAGGACCCCTCTACACGATGATTCCTACAATCCTCCATCAGAGATGAGTTTACCTTAGGCAAGCAAAACAACTTGGCAGGTGGGCAGTGGCACCAAGTGCCACATTTGAGTGCCAAGAAGAAAAACAGAATAGGTAGGGGTTAGTAACAAATTATAACTATCATATTACTTATGTTTTAGTGCTTATAACTAACAACAGAGATACAGTCTGCACAGTTAATTGGCAGCTCTAGTCAAGATATGTTAAACTGAAGTAGTGAGTCTTTAGCCGAGATCTGAAAGCTGAGACTGAAGGGGCATCTCTTATAGTAGCAGGCAGACCATTCCACAGTTTAGTGGTCCTGTAACTAAAAGCTAAAACTCCCACTGTTATTTTATTAATCCTGGGAATCATAAGCAGACTGGCATCTTGAGATCTTAATGTACGTTCTAGTTTGTAAGTCATGATAAGCTCAGAAAAGTAGGCCAGACCTTGGCCATTTAAGGCTTTATATGTTAAAAGGAGGATTTTGAAATCTGCCCTAAAGTTAACTGGGAGCCAGTGTAAGGATTTAAGAACTGGAGTTATGTGTTCATATTTTCTTGTTCTTGTAATAATTCTTGAAGCAGCATTATTGATTAACTGGAAGCTGTATAAAGAACAGTATGAACATCCAGTGAACACAACATTGCAGTAGTCAATCATACTCGAAATAAAAGCATTAATTAATTTCTCAGAATCCTGCTTATTTAGAAAACGCCTTAATTTCCCAACATTTTTAAGATGGAAGAAACATGATTTAGACAACTTTTAATGTGTGCTTTAAATGACATGCTAGAGTCAAAAATAACTCCTAGATTGCGAGCTGATTCAGTAAAATTAATGGTGATTCCAACTGAGTTAAATTATGACAAAATACTGTTGCAATCAGCGTCATTCCCTCCAATAGTTAACATCTCTGTTTTATCAGTGTTTAAAGACAAGTAGTTCTCATCCATCCACTCCTTTAATTCACTAACACAACTAATTAAAGACAACATAGGAGATTCTTCATTTGGTCTAAACGAAAGGTATGACTGGGTGTCATATGTGTACGAGTGAAAATTAACATTAATTATTTGCATTTATATAGCGCTTTTCTCACTACTCAAAGCGCTCAGCAATTGCAGGTTAAGGGCCCAACAGAGCAGAGTCCCTATTGACATTTTATGGGATTCGAACCGGCAACCTTCCTATTGCCAGTGCAGATCCCTAGCCTCAGATCCACCACTCTGCCTTTAAATAATATTATCCCCCTTTTGGGAGATCGAACCCTGAATGACAGCGTCAGAGGCGAAACCTCTATATGTTGCGCCACGGCATGTGATTAACATTGTGTTTTTTAATGATAGTTCCCAATGGAAGCACATAAAGTGAAAAGAGTAAATCTCCCAGTACTGAGCCCTGCGTGACACCATACTGAACTTCTGTGTATAATGATGGAGTAATGTCAGCACATTTCTGTACATACTTGAATCGATTTGATAAATAAGAACTAAACCAGGCAAGGACACTGCCTGTAAGCCCAACATCATTTTCCAGCCTGTGCAATAAAATAGAATGGTCAGTGGTGTCAAACGCTGCGCTCAAGTCTAACAATATAATTACAGTGGAGTTTCCTTCATCAGAGGATATCAGAATGTTGTTTACAACATGTGTTAGTGCCATTTCTGTACTATGACCAGTGCGAAAACCAGACTGGAATTTCTGAAATAAATTGTGATACGGAAGGTGTGACTGAAGCTGATAAGCTACTGCTTTTTCAAGCATTCTGGAGAGAAAGAGTACATTTGAAATGAGTCTATAATTTTTAAGTATACAGTATGTGGGTCTAGGTCTGACTTTTTAAGTAATGGTTTGATGGCTGACACTTTTAGTCCATCAATATTAGTCCATGCAATGCTCTGCAATAATGAACTATTAATAATGTTAAGAATAGGCACTGCAAGAACATCCATTGCACTTTTTAATAGTTTTGTTGCCACCTGATCTAGGGAACAAGTAGTAGGTTTCATTTTAGAAATTAAAGTGAAGACTTCCTGCTCAGTTACAGGATTCAAATTTCTAAAGTGTTGAATGCAATGTGATACAGGGTCTGCCAAGCTAGTATACGGTTTGCACTGTGATGCTGAGATCTGGGATCTAATATTTTTAATTTTCTCGTTAAAGAAGTTCATAATGTCAGTACTGCTAATATATGTTGGTATTTTGCACTGTAAATCTGAATTCCCTTTTGTTAAATTAGCCACTGTTCTGAACAGTACCTGAAGAGTTTTATTTTTGCTATCTATTATTTTAGAATAGTAGTCTGAGCGAGCTTTAAAGAGTGCTTTTTTATATTTTTTAACACTCTAAGTCCATGCAGTTTGAAAGACCTGCAGCTTTGTTGTTCTCCATCTGCGCTCCAGTTTTCAACACTCTAATTTAAGAGCTTGAGTGTTTTCATTAAATCAGGGAGAGTTTTTTATGTACTTTGATCACTTTAGTTTTAAGGGGAGCTACTGAGTCCAGAGCATCTCTCAAGGTCAAATGTGATGTTAGCTGATCTAAATTGTTTTCCATATTTACATTTGATGTTAACTGATCTAAATGGTTTTCCACAGTTACACTTGAGTTGCTCAAAGTATCTATAAATTTTGAATTCATTTAATGGAGTAATATTTAAATTTTGAATTTCAGCTTTGTAAGTTATAATTAAATCTAATGTGTAGTTATGATTATGAGTTGGACCTTTGACAATCTGACAAAATCCTATTGAATTTAACAAATAAGAAAAACATTTGCTAATAGTGTCAGTTTCCACATAAATGTGTACATTGAAATTTCCCTTCAATACTACATGATCATAATTTATTGCCAAATCAGATAAAAGGTTGCCAAATTCAGTCATGACAAATTAATATGACCCTGGTGGTTTGTAGACTAGCACTACAATTGTGTTGGAATCTGTTTTAATATTTAAAATGAATGCCTCAAAGGATGTGAAGTTGCCTAAATTTGTAGAAGTGATTATCATTTTGTCACAATGATTTATTCCAAAGCCTCCTCCTCGACCAGTATCTCTAGACTTATGAAGGAATGAGTATAGATCTGGTGACGCCTCATTCTAGGGGAACAGTGTCAGATTTACTAAGCCAGGTTTCAGTGAGAAGACACAGATCAGATTTTCTACTTAATATATTTTACATAGTGCCCCCAGTGGAGGGTCTGGTTTTATCTCTTGGTCTAATTATATACCTTATTTTTTGGTTATCAGGTAATTTAAGGTCTACATCATGGCTAAATTTACTGGATGCCTCAAAACAGGGATTATGGGTAAAAGCTTCAGGTAAGTAACAGGTGGGATAAACAACAGTCTGTGTTTTAAGATCACATGACTGTGGACTGGATGGCGCTCTAATCAGTCGGATGAAAGACAAGAAAGAGGTTTGAACAGAGTATTAACATGTTAAAATCAAGAAGCCATAAGTTAAAAAATGACCCAAGCCCAAAACCAGAATTGGAAGTCTAAATAATACACAACTCCTAACTCCCAATTAAGATTTTCAACTAGCTAAATGGACCTTTACTTTTTGAATGTATTCGGAAACTTGGACACTATGATCTGCACACAACCGTCTTAAACAGGAAATGGCTGTTGACATCACAGAATAACAAATTCCAGTCACATGGTAGCCCAAGCAACTATACATAATATGGCTAAAGCCATAAAGAAAATTTATAAAATGGTGGCACCCATGAAAAGCTAAAAATAAAGGTGATGAATTGTCTTAACTTGAAAAAGTTTTTAGCTTGAAATGAACTTTTACATTACCTATTCCATTTAAGTTACTTTTCTATAACAGACATCTGTCCTGTCTTCAACAAAGTACTGTCACAAAGACTAGGTGTCTTACCTCCCTACTTTGAGGTGATTAGACATGGTGAGTTTCAGCACTGAGAGATAAAGTTTGACATGTTGTGCTTCAAGGTATGTAGAAATAAACTTTGTCAGTGAAACAAACTGTTAATACAATGTGAATTCAGTTTCTCTAAAAGCGTCCTTATTTTTTATAAAGGGGAAACCTTGCTTTTCATAAACACAAGCACTGGAATTACCACAAACTGCACATAACTTTGACATTGAAGTATTAAATACAACATGTGAATGTATTCACAACCTTTGTAAATTTATTCAACATAGCTAAATTAAAATAGTTTTAGTAATAAATTTCAACTTTCTGGTGTTAAGAAATTTAAAAGACAGTAAAAGCAACATTGCTTTTTAAGGGAAATGCCCAGCATTCTTTTCACAGCTGACATTTTGCCTTATACTCAATCTAAGACCAGTAAATTTACCTGTACTTTACAGGTAAAAGCTGATGTGTGCATGAGTGGTGTCTGCCATGAGCCTGCCTCATGCCTGGATTATATCCCTGCTAGGTGACCATTACTGCTAGAATAGTTTTGTCTCCCTCAAACTCTTGCTCTTCAGACTGCTTAGTTGTGAATATTTGTTTGTGTGTGCCTGCATGTGATATGTTATGTTAACAAGCTCAAGGGGTGGTTCTTGGTGTGTGTTGTTCTTTTCAGTGTCTATAAAAATATTTCACCAATATGTCTTCTCACTTCTTTTTACTAGACATTCAGTAACTTAAAGGTTCACCATTCAGCATATGGCACTATAAGTACTGGATTGAAATGACTGGCATTCCAACTGGGGTTGGGAATGATTACATGAGGGCCTGGAGACTGTAATGGATAGTGCCTAGGATTGGAGACACAACCTGGGCAGGATGGTCCTCAGTTTCTGTCCCAATTAGGATGATCAAATAATGAAAAGACTAGGGATAAGTCAACTTATATTCCCCTTGTGCAAAATGTGGCAGTGCTCCCCTGGCTGGATCCCATTACAAACACCCATATGATTGCCTGGGTATTGTAGTCTGACATTAAAAACTGTTTTTTTTTTTCTTCTCTTATGTTCAAGTCTTTTGTTTTCCACTGCTTGTCTTGAGGTGTGTGTTTGGGTTGCTTTGGGCCAGCATTAGGCTTGAGATAAAAGAAACAAGTTTTAAGGAGCATATATCCACAGTATCGACATACAAAATATGAACTGCTCAGAAACTTCATTGCTTTAAGCAATTACATTTCCGGCAGCCCTCAGGGTGCAGTGTGGCACCCAGAGAAACACAAGTAAGACATCCTTGGAGGCTTTTCCAAATTTAGAATCATCAGGTATTCCTCCACAGTGATGGAATATACAGCCTTTACTAGAAGTGCCAACATACAATTTAAAAAAAAAACAAAAAACAGCCCTTATTTTAAAGTTGAGAATATAGGGCTGTAGCCTTCAAATCACATTGTTAAACTGTTTGGGTTATACATGCTTGCACACATCCAAGCTGTTCCCTTCAGGTGGTAAAAGGTTAACAGCAAATTGTACAAAGACAATTTCACATATTACAAAAAGCACAGTTTTTATAGATAAGAAATTAAAGTGAGCATGTGATAGATATTGGGAAAATTTGCTTAAGAATTCAAAGTTGAGGATTGGTATAGACATTTTAATAATCAGATTTCATATTATAATTTCATATGGGGTGGGGCCCCTGGTCCTTGATGTAGATAAGACACCAGTCACTCTACCACTAAAGTGCTAAAGAGAGAATTATTTAACTGAAAAGGATGTCTCCAGTGTATGAACAAATAAATACACTGATCTTAAGATCCAAAAAAAGAGAAGGAACTTTTAATCATCATGTTTGTTATGATTTCTTAATTTTTGTTTTAATTTCTCTAGGTATTTTGTGAGTTGTTGATCTAGAGCATTAAATTTTATCAACTGATTTTGTTGCATAGCTATTTGACCTTTTTGTTTTTGCCAGTTTAATAACCATCTGCGCGTCATGCTGTCCTAGCAATACTAGATTTTCTTAAAATGGACTGCTTGCTGCAGAAACCAAAGGATTTGAAACACTAGATATGTCACTTTAATTCATTTCAAATCTTTTGATGTGAATACAAAGCTCAAAAACTATTCATTCTGCTGCTAAGCTGATTCAATTTCCTTTATAAATACTGGTAGTTAGCTACTATAAGAAATGTTATAGCAAGCCATTGCCTAGCAGCAGCTTAGAAATTAGACATGTTCATGATGTGTATGACCCCTGACCTACTTTGGGGAGATGTCTTTCATACTTTTGTGTCAGAATTATGGGTTTTAAATACAAAATTTGTAAAGCAAAAGGTACAGGAATTTAATTTCACAATATGGTGAACTAGGAGTCCCAAAGTACACAAATCCCCAAAGTAGTTCCAAAAATGCCCACTAGAGGGATTACACTCCCATCAAAATCCATTGACTAGACACAAAAATTGTCTTGTACAATCTGCAAAACAAAAGTTTTATTATTAACAAAAAATGTTCTTCATTATCAGTGAAGCAACATTAAGGACAAAGGCAAAATGGAATTGCTTGTGAAAGGAAAGCAATCAAAATCAAACAATTCCCAACACATATTTCAAGACCAAGGTGAAAACGAGAGGAGAAGGTTGATAAATCCAGAAAATCACAAAGCACATTGTCACATACGCGCGAGTAGGAGGCAGCTAAAGGGTATGAGTAAGTGTAATAAAACATCCGGCCAGGGGGTGGCAGAGTGCGCTGACTGTCTTTCTCAGTTCCCTACAGACCTTTCCCGGGAAATCCTGCAAGGTTCCGCCACTTCAGAAGATGTCACTTCCGAAGCTGGCACCTTTGCTGACGTCACTTCTGAAGCCGGCCCCTTTGCTGACGTCACTTCCGAAGCCGGCCCCTTTGCTGGCGTCACTTATGGTTCCGGCCATTCTGATGACATCAGTTCATCTCCAGACCTTTAAAGTCTCCATCTTGGGCTACTATAGCCAGTTCTGTTTTGGACTCTGTGATATGCACATTGTGCTTATGATTTAAAAACCCGTTTGCAGCTGGGAAAAACAATATACAGGTGGCTGCCCCAAACCTTTATAATGTCTTGGACTCTTAATTGTCGCAACATGTAATTTACAAAAAGCACAAGAACTCTCCACTCCTAAGAGTATTTGAAATGAACCATAAGGATGTGTGAGAGACTGTCTGGATTTATAGTGCAGAGGGCAGTTCCATTGATTGTTCATTGGCCCCACCTTTTGGGGGACCACTCACAAAACAGATGGAACATAACACAGTAAAAAAACACAACAAATAATTAATTAAAGTAACATTCATACAAATAAATGGCACAACAAAGAACAAAAAGGACATAAAACAAGACTTTCAACCTGAACCAGGGGAGAAATCCCGACTGAGATAAAACACAAATTTATTGAGGTTGTGTTAGTTAATATTCTGAAATTTTAGTTAGCTGAAAAGAAGACTTAAATTTGATGGCACCATATCTAGAAATTAAAATGGCAACAAATCAGGACTCTTGACCAATGAATGAGGGAAAGAGGCAGGCCTTTAACTTAAAAGCATGACTCCATGTGTAGCCTACTTTCATTTTATTTAGGTATTTATTTCCCTGCATTTTAGTAAAAAATACATGTTGTTTTGAGCATACAACTGGATGACTTGACATGGGGATTATGTCACTCAAGTAATGAAAGATTTTTTTCATGAATGTTTTGATATTGCTTCCAGTGCAGCTGTTCAGCACTGGTCACTATAGGCTCCCATTATTTCTGAAATGTTGTTGTGTCTATTTATCATGAAAACATGAGATTACGGTATTTTCACAGTCATCACTATAAACTGTCTGGTGGTATTTCTGAGTGTTTGTGTTTGGGTAGATAAAAGTATATTATTATAATCATCCATCTGTCTTCTGACCCACCTATCTACCCTGATAGCAAAGGTCCAGAGGGTCACTAGTGGACAGCTAGTGGCTAAAATGGTGGTCCTTCAGTCGCCGCCGGCAGTGGTCATGTGGAATTTTGCACATTGGCTTTTGGGCGGTCTCTTGGTGGCAGCAGCTAACAATTGGTCCTTGGGCCTTAGTAGAGCATTTGCTGAGAGACACCTGCCCTTCAGCCGCCATATGCCTTTTTATTTTATCTTAATATTAAATATTGTTGTTGGCATTGCATTAATTGACCATAATTCATGTAGGGAAAATTTAATTAGACTATAACACACTTAGTAAAAGTCTAATATTTTTATTAGAGCAAAGAATACGGAATAATAATAATAAAAATAATATATTTTACACTTTTATGGCCTTTTTTCTGCAATCTTCTCCTTTCACATGCAGCATTGCCTGTACAAAGATAACAAACAGAAAAAGAGATAATGTAGGTTAGTAAAAGAACAAGGACCAAATAAAGCAGCGTTTAGTATAAACACAATTAAAGATGACATTGCAAATGTTTTTCTGCATTCATTCTTCGCCATTTTCGGCCCCATCTCTGTCAGAGGCACCTTTCAGAAAATGGGTCGCCTCCTGCTCGAGTTCCTCTTCATTAGATTCCTTTGTGGTGGGGTTTCTCCTGATTGCCTCTGCCATCACACAGATATTTGTTTTTAAAGTCTGTTATCTACCTTAGTGTATTAATGAGCACCATTGAAATAATAAAGACAGACTTATAATACATTGACTCTGGCATCCAGAAGAATTGATGCTTGTTAGTGGCTGTAAAAACCCACATGCTGTGGATGGTGCATTCCAGGTTGTGGTCCTTGAAACAGATTTTCTCTCCCACACCTGTTCAGTTACACAACTGGGCAACAGCATTTGCCATTAGGCAGGGAATCATTTGCCTCACTGATTAGTAATTAATATGACAAACTTTGATTGACAGTTATAGTAAGGTAAAAGAAAAGTTATCAAATGGAAACACCAGTTTTTTCCATAGTGATTATACCATTATTTTATCTTTGTCTTGACAATGGTACTTCAGTCACAAGATACTTACCTGCTGTTCATGGTAGCACTGGTGATTCTGGTCCTGAATGAGAAATTATCAAAATTTCAAGTTGATGGTGGACTCATGAACATGAACATTAGCCAATGTGAGGGAGGCCTTCAGTTGCTTAGAAGTTACCCTGGGGTCCTTTGTGACCTTGCCACCTATTACACGCCTTGCTCTTGGAGTGATTTTTGTTGGTCGGCCACTCCTGGGGAGGGTAACAATGGTCTTGAATTTCCTCCATTTGTACACAATCTGTCTGACTGTGGATTGGTGGAGTCCAAACTCTTTAGAGATGGTTTTGTAACCTTTTCCAGACTGATGAGCATCAACAACTCTTTTTCTGAGGTCCCAAGAAATCTCCTTTGTTCGTGCCATGATACACTTCCACAAACATGTGTTGTGAAGAGCAGACTTTGATAGATCCCTGTTCTTTAAATAACACAGGGTGCCCACTCACACCTGGATGTCATCCCATTGATTGAAAACACCTGACTCTAATTTCACCTTCAAACTAAGTACTAATCCTAGAGGTTCACATATTTTTGCCTCTCACAAATATGTAATATTCGATCATTTTCCTCAATAAATAAATGACCAAGTATAATATTTTTGTCTCATTTGTTTAACTTGTTTCTCTTTATCTACTTTTCGGACTTGAGTGAAAATCTGATGATGTTTTAGGTCATATTTATGCAGAAATATAGAAAATTATAAAGGGTTCACAGACTTTCAAGCACAACTGTAGCAGTGGTTTTCTGATGTGGGTTTTGCTATGAAGGTATGTAAATAAAATGTTATTGCAGCACATGAAATTATTATAATATCCATGAAAGCTTGCATGCATCACTGTAGAATTTGATAAAGCACAATTTCAACTTGAAAACTGAAATGCAATACTGGGAGGACAAATGTTTACTTCACTACATTATCAATCTATTCATTAAATACAATATGTGATTTGTTGAAAAAAGACACAGTCAAGCCATAGGCCCCATAGAACTGACTGATTTCCAAATCATGAGAATGACCTTTGAAAACAGGTACTGCACATAGCCGCATGTTGTAAACAGGCTGACCTGTCAGTGGGGCTGTATATTTGTTTAGGTCCTTTAAAAAATGTAATTTAAGGAGGAGTGCCGTGCCTATGGCCAAACAGGTGGGAAACTGTTGAAAGCAAGGTTACCAAAATGCATACATCGTAATTTCCATAGTGATGACACTATTATATTTTATATTTTCATGTTTGTCTTGAGAATAGTTGCATCAACCACAATGGTAGTGCTATTTTTTAATTAAACATATCACGTTAACCATTTTGTAAATAACAAGTAAAACTGACGACGTATTATTTTTATTAAATCTTAGAGCCTGTGGTGCTTCTAACAGGATGTCATCATCTTCATCACTTGATAAAAGTGCAGCATTATACTTGTGATTTGGTCTAAATTAGGATTTTCTGGTTTGCACAAAACAATATCACAGATGACCAACTGATATGAAATGTTTGTGAAATTTAATGTCAGATTCTCTCTTCCTTGTGCTTTCTGGATCTGTGTCGAAGGTCAATCCGTTTTCTGACGAAAGCAAGTAGTCATGAGGACTCTCATATGAGTCTGTAAGAAAACACCAAAAATGGCTTTTCTGACTGTGCAATGCTACCAAAACTGGCAACAATTGCAATGAGTTAAGTAGTACTTAACCATATTGTTGATGTGCAGATGTGAATTGCTGCCTCTGTTCTGTAGATAGCTAGGCAATCATAACTTAAAAAGATACACTTAAAATCTCTTAAATCCTTCCACTATGAACTAAGCTTATTTCATTATTACATTGCCCGCTGGCAACACTGCTAAACAATAGCGAAATTCACGTCTGCAATTGGTTATTCACAGTTTCAAACTTTAGTGCCAACAAATGGAATAGTCTTTAGCTGAATTAGACCTTTGTTGACACAAGCTTCTGAAATATTTGGTTTGCTGTGAGCATAAGGAGGCGTTGAAAATATCCAGACACTTCATTTTTTTGACTGTCTGTAAAAAAAAAAAAAAAAAACAAATAAATAAATAAATAAAAAAAATAAATCAGAACCCTCCGACCTACCCATTTAATGTTTGTTGCCAGAGTAAAAACTCCATGGAGGAAATAACACACCATGCCAACTTCAGAACTACGTAGGTGTTCTGCTAAGTAGCGTGAGTGTAAATCTGCTGCTTTCAGACTTGTCAATAGAAAATTTTGCTTCTTGGTAAAAATGCCTGAGCAGTGTTCTTGTCTCCAAAGAATTAAAATGCACCAGTAAGATCCAGGCGACTGAATGGTTTTAATATTGATGTGTAATAAAATACAATGTTTTTAAATTGTAGTTAATCTATGGTTTACCAGAAATGTTTGTTTCACTTAACATTTTCAGTGACCCATTTTTGCCCAATATTTAGCCCTTCCTGCTGTTAAAATAATTTGACTAGTTCACATCAGATTGAAACAAAAATATTAATACACCATTATGGGGGAACATATCGGCCTACATTGCATAGATGTTCTGGTTTTATTCAAAATAATTTACCAAAACTCTGACCAGATTATGTCTTTAGCTATTTTTCAGTACATATTCAACTTGGGTAAAATAAAATTTAGGCATAGGACTGCTTATCTGGGAATAAAACAGCCCATGATCAATGAACATTTTGTCTGTTGACCTTGCAATTAATAAGTGCTTCCAATGGACCACCGCAGGCCACCAGCTATAATAGTGGCCAGCTAGCCACCAGAGGACAGATGTTAACCTGTTGGATGGTTACCACTAGCAATCTAGCAGCTACAAGCCACTGATGAGCAGGTAACTATCTAATGGCCATCCTCCAGCAAGCCATCAGTGGGCCACCAAATGAAAACTCTGTCGGCTTGCTGCTGTCCCCCTGATGTTGGTCCACTGATGATCTGATCAGCGGAGAGCGGATCAGCGAGCGGAAGCAGAGAGCGGCGGCGTCTCCCACAGGCACGTAGCCCTTCGCAAGCACCCGAGCAAGTTCACCTGAGGTAAAGCCGGCAGCTGACCAGTAGAAATAACCGGCAGTGAGAAATTAAAGTCGATCGCTCAGCGGGTGGTGGAAACTTAAAGCGACGGTGATTCAGCTGAACACAGAAAGCGCCGAAGCACCTATAAAAATGGCAAAGATGACTTCAACACTTAACGTAAGTTCTATCTGCTCTCTGCCCATCGAGGGCACGTTTATATGTTGTGTGTCCTGCAGTATGTACAGCTCAGGTTTTCCGGCTGACAGTGCAGATAGCTTCACCTGCCAAAAATGTTTAGTTAATTTAGAGTTGGTCGGGAAAATACGCTAATTGGAGGACCGCGTTAGGAATCTGATAGCGATTAGGCAAACCGAAAATTAGATCGACTCGGTTTGTTTAGACAATTCGGCTACTTCTGATTCGGCCTCAGTCTTTCCAGGTCCCACTGTAGTCAGTGCGCGGCCGAAATCAGCAGCACAAATTCAGCCACAGGGCGAATGGGTAACAGTAAGACGGGGGTCTAAGAATCCAAAATTTAGTCCCCCAGCACCCAGGTCACCAATTCGGACCCAGAACAGATTCTCAGCTCTCCGCAGCGCGCCTGTGGAAACTGAGAATAAGAAAGTGCTCATAATTGGCGATTCCATAGTGCGGAATGTTAGAATTCCAAACTATGTTAAACCAGCAGTTAATGTTAAGTGCCTCGCAGGGGTCAAGATTTCTGGCATAGAGGCCGCATTGGACCGTGTCGCCGACGATGAAGTATCTACCTTATTGCTGCATGTCGGCACTAATGATAATTATTTACAGCAATCTGAGGTATTAAAGCGGAACTTCATCTCTCTATGCACCAAAGCTAAAACAAAATGTCGGAATTTAATTGTATCTGGTCCCTTACCAAGATTATATAGAGGGGATGTGATTTATAGCAGATTGCATTCCTTTCACTGCTGGCTAGAAACCTGGTGTGCAAATAAAAGCATAGCATTTTTTAACAATTGGGATGATTTTTGGGAAAGGCCTGGATTTTTCAGAAGAGATGGTCTTCATCCTAACTGGAGGGGATCTTATGTATTATCCCAAAATATGGCAGCAAAACTGCCTGGTTGACTGATTAGAGCACCATCCAGGCCGCAGTCATTTGATCTTAAATCACAGGCTGTTGTTTATCCCACCTGTTATTTTCCTGAAGCTGTTACCCATAATCCCTGTTGTGGGGCATCCAGTAAATTTAGTCTTGATACAAACCTTAAATTAATTGATAACCAAAAAATAAGGTGTATAACTAGACCAAGGGATAAAACCAGACCCTCCACCAGGGGCATCTGTAATAGAAATTTACTTCAAATTAAAACAAAAAATATATCACCAGTTCAGAAAGAATCATGCAGTTTTAAATGCTGTTTATTGAACATTCGCTCTCTTGGCACTAAAGCTGTTTTGGTAAATGATATTATATTAAGTACAAAATCTGATCTATGCTTTCTTACTGAAACCTGGCTTAGTAAATGTGACACTGTTCCCTTAGCAGAGACGTCACCAGATGGATACTCGTTCCTTCATAAGTCTAGAGATTCTGGTCGAGGAGAAGGCCTTGGAATAATTCATTGTAATAAAATGCAAATCACTTCTAAAAATTTAGGCAACTTTACATCCTTTGAGGTATTCATTTTAAATATTAAAACAGATTCCAACACAATTATAGTGCTAGTTTACAGACCACCAGGGCCATATTCATTGTTCATGACTGAATTTAGCAACCTTCTGTCTGATTTGGCTATAAATTATGATCACGTAGTTCTGATGGGGGATTTTAATGTACACATTGATGTGGAAACTGACACTTTTAGCAAATGTTTTACTTGTTTGTTAAATTCAGTAGGATTTTTTCAGATTGTCAAAGGTCCAACTCATAATCATAACCACACATTAGATTTAATTATAACTTACAAAGTTGAAATTCAAAATTAAAATATTACTCCTTTAAACGTAGTTGTTTCCGATCACTTCTTAATTACATTTGATTTAGTTCTGCCCGTGCCAACGCACTCACAAATTAAAACAAAGACAGTGCGACATCTAGATTGTAATTCTGCTTCAAAATTTATAGATACCTTGAGTAAGTCGAGTGTAATTGTGGAAAACCATTTAGATCAGTTAACACCAAATGTAAACATGGAAAACAATTTAGATCAGCTAATATCACATTACAATGTGACCTTGAGAGATGCTCTGGACACAGTGGCTCCCCTTAAAACAAAAGTGATCAAAGCACATAGAAACTCTCCCTGGTTTACTGAAAACACTCGCGCTCTTAAATTAGAGTGTCGAAAACTGGAGCGCAGATGGAGAACAACAAAGCTACAAGTCTTTCAAATTGCATGGACAGAGAGTGTTAATAAATATAAAAAAGCCCTCTTTAAAGCTCGCTCAGAATACTATTCTACATTAATAGATAGCAATAATAAAAATTCTCGGGTACTGTTTAGAACAGTGGCTAAATTAACAAATGGCAATTCAGATCAACAGTGCAAAATACCAACAGATATTAGCAGTACAGACTTTATGAACTTCTTCAATGAGAAAATTAAAAATATAAGATCCCAGATCTCAGCATCACAGTACAAACCAAATACTAGCTTAACAGACCCTGCCGCACATTGCATTCAGCACTTTAGTAATTTTAATCCTGTAACTGAGCAGGAAGTCTTAACTTTAATTACTAAAATGAAGCCCTCTACTTGTTCCCTAGATCCAGTGCCAACAAAACTAGTAAAAAGTGCAATGGATGTTCTTGCAGTGCCTATTCTAACCGTTATCAATAGTTCATTACTGCATGGCACGGTACCTGATGCACTAAAAGTGTCAGTCATTAAACCTTTACTTAAAAAGTCAGACCTAGACCCACACATACTAAATAATTATAGGCCTATTTCAAATTTACCATTTCTCTCTAAAATACTACAAAAAGTAGTCGCCAGTCAGCTTCAGTCACACCTTACACATTACAATTTATTTGAGAAATTCCAGTCTGGTTTTCGCACTGGTCATAGTACAGAAACTGCACTAACACGGGTTGTAAATGACATTCTGATATCCTCTGATGAAGGAAACTCCACTGTAATTATGTTGTTAGACTTAAGTGCAGCATTTGACACCTTTGACCATTCTATTTTACTGCACAGGCTAGAAAATGATGTTGGGCTTACAGGCCCCGTGCTCGCTTGGTTCAGTTCTTATTTATCAAATCGATTCCAATATGTACAGAAATGTGCTGACAGTATTCCTTCATTACACACAGAAGTTCAATATGGTGTCCCGCAGGGCTCAGTACTGGGACCTTTACTGTTTTCACTTTACATGCTTCCATTGGGATCTTTCATTAGGAAACATAATGTTAATTTTCACTCGTATGCAGATCACACCCAGTTATACCTTTCATTTAAATCAAATGAAGTTTCTTCAATGTTGTCTTTAATTAGTTGTGTTAGTAAATTAAAGGAGTGGATGAATGAGAACTATTTGTCTTTAAATACAGATAAAACAGAGATGTTAATTGTTGGAGGGAATGACGCTGATCACAGCAATATTTTGTCGTCATTTAACTCAGTTGGAATCCCAATTAATTTTACTGAATCAGCCCGCAATCTAGGAGTTATCTTTGATTCTAGCATGTCATTTAAAGCACATATTACAAAGTTGTCCAAAACATGTTTCTTCCATCTTAAAAATGTTAGGAAATTAAGGCGCTTTCTAAATAAACAGGATTCTGAGAAATTAATTCATGCATTTATCTCTAGTAGGATTGACTACTGCAATGCGGTGTTCACTGGCTGTTCAAACTGTTCTTTATACAGCCTCCAGTTAATCCAAAATGCGGCTGCAAGAATTATTACAAGAACAAGAAAATACGAACACATAACTCCAGTTCTTAAATCCTTACACTGGCTCCCGGTTAAGTTTAGGGCAGATTTCAAAATCCTCCTTTTAACATATAAAGCATTAAATGGCCAAGGTCCGGCTTACTTGTCTGAACTTATCATGACTTACAAACCTGGGCGCACATTAAGATCTCAAGATGCCGGTCTGCTTATGATTCCAAGGATTAATAAAATAACAGTGGGAGGTCGAGCCTTTAGTTACAGGGCCCCTAAACTGTGGAATGGTCTTCCTGCTTCTATAAGAGATGCCACTTCGGTCCCAGCCTTTAAATCCTGGCTAAAGACTCACTACTTCAGTTTAGCATATTCTGACTAGAGCTGCTGATTAACTGTACATACTGCATCTCTGTTGTTAGTCATTAGCTTTAAAACATAAGTAACATGATTATTATAATTTGTTACTAACCCTCACCTATTCTGTTTCTGTTCTCGGTACTCAAATGTGGCAATTGGTGCCACGGCCCACCTGCCAAGTTGTTTGCCTGCCTATGGTAAAGTCATCCCTGATGGAGGATCACAGGAATCATGGGAAAGAGGGGTCCTTTCATCGGATTGGCTGGCCGAGCAACGTTTCAGCCGTGGAATGGCCAAATGGGGAGGCAGCTTGACGGATGAGGTCTCCAGGACTCTAAAAATATCCAAATCTTATTATGTGATATCATCTACTGTTAAATTCTGCTCTGTACTTCTAAAATTTTTATTATTATGCTGTATTAAGGATTTGTTCTGTTCTGTATACTTGTATTGAACCCCTTCTTTTGACACCCACTGCACGCCCAACCTACCTGGAAAGGGGTCTCTCTTTGAACTGCCTTTCCCAAGGTTTCTTCCATTTTTCCCTGCAAGGTTGTTTTGGGAGTTTTTTCTTGTCTTCTCAGAGAGTCAAGGCTGGGGGGCTGTCAAGAGGCAGGGCCTGTTAAAGCCCATTGCGGCACTTCCTGTGTGATTTTGGGCTATACAAAAATAAACTGTATTGTATTGTATTGTATCTGCTGACTGGTGGCATGCTGCCCCCTAAACAGACAACGGACTGACAGATGCTTGCTTACTAGGTAGCTTGGGGTTGTTATGGCAAAATTCGTGTTATGCAGGTGTGAAAGGTGTCCGTTTTAATTCATAAACATTTCTGTTTACTATACTCGCATCTTTGTGTGTGGGCTCATAGCATAGTAAGGCGGATTCCCATGTACGATGCAGGAGTGGACAGGTGCAGGATCACCCGTGTCCGTAATTGCTGCCATACAGCTGATGACTGCTGCAGCTGTGCAACATGGCTGCTTTAAAAGGGAAGCACGAGTGCCTGAGGGGAGAAGAAAAGTAGATTGGTGAAAAGGAGAGAGATAAAATTGTTTGAAAAGAGTGAGAGTACTGAAAAGAGAGTCAGGAGAGCCACAGCCCATTCTGCAGAATGGAGGCAGGTGGTCAGGATTGGAGCCTCAGGGCAAATAGAAGCCAGAGGCTGGAGAAGGGGCGCTCCTACTGTGCAGTCACCAGGGAAGTAGGAGTGGCCCGATGGCAAATTCTCCCTGCAAAGGCCAAGAGTGAGCGGCAGAAGACGAGTGTGACTTGGCTAAGTGCTCCAGGGTTTTCTGAGTAATGGGGACCTGAGCCCAGACATATAAGTTGGCTGCACCTGTTGGTGGACGTCTCCTCGCACTGCAAGGTTCAGGCAAGATCAGTGGTGGAGATGCTGGTTTTTAAGAGAGAAGCATTGGGGTTCACTGTTTTATTGGAATATCTCTGGTTTTTAACTTCCTTGTTATTAATGGATTATTTATTGGAATATTTTAGTTACCACAGTGCACTTTATTTTATGGATTATTTATTTATTGACATTTTGAGCACTGCACCATTTTGAACACTTTGATTTTTGAACTGTTTTTAATAAAACCACTGTGCACTTTTTCACCATCCTCTTGCTTCGTGTGCATTTGTCCTCATCTGCCAAGCCCACCCTGGTCATGACTATCAATAATGTTGGGTTCAAGAAGCTCCCATATCAGAGTGGGAGCAAGGTGCCAACCCAAACCATCAAAGTTGCGGGGATAACCATGTTGTAACAGTCAACTGTCACCAAATTGAACTACTGCAACAGTACGGGTGAGTTCTAGGATGCTAAAGAAAAAAAAATAACTATACCACCTATAATGTAAAGAAGCCAAATGTACTGTATTTAGAATTTAAATTTAAATCATAAACAAATACTAGTGCCGTAATATATATAAACAAAAGAAATAAATAGAATAAACTAAAGAAAAATGAGTCCATTATTTTCAAAACTTCAACCAAGCAAGAGAATAGTCTCTGTTTTCTTTATGAAATATGTTTGATCTCACCCATCCAATGGAAACTTTTTGCCTCATCCACTGCTGATTGTTTTTTCTTTTTCTGAAGTCTGAGATCATCCAGTATGCATAATACATTAAATGAATTTTCTGGATGCTTCTCCATTCCACTTAGAATCCACAATCACATTGTAGTCCTTAATACTAGTTCAAACAGTTTGCTTTACAGATCTGTTTCCCAAGATGGAAGTTCTCCTTCTTCCCAGTATCCATCCATCCATCCATCTTCTTCCTCTTATCCGAGGTCAGGTCGAGGGGGCAGCAGCTTGAGCAGAGATGCCCAGACTTCCCTCTCCCCGGCCACTTCTTCTAGCTATACCGGGAGAATCTCGAGGCGTTCCCAGGCCAGCTGGGAGACATAGTCCCTCCAGCGTGTCCTAGGTCTTCCCCGGGGCCTCCTTCCGGTTGGACGTGCCCGGAACATCTCACCAGGGAGGCGTCCAGGAGGCATCCTGATCAGATGCCCGAGCCACCTCATCTGACTCCTCTCGATGCGGAGGAGCAGCAGCTCTACTCTGTGCCCCTCCTGGATGACCGAGCTTCTCACCCTATCTTTAATGGAAAGCCCAGACACCCTGCGGAGGAAACACATTTCAGCCGATTGTATTCGCGATCTCGTTACTACCCATAGCTCATGACCATAGGTGAGGTTAGGAACATAGATTGACTGGTAAATTGAGTGCTTTTCCTTACAGCTCAGCTCCTTTTTCAACACGACAGACCGATGCAGAGCCCGCATCACTGCGGATGCCACACCAATCTGCCTGTCGATTTCACGCTCCATTCTTCCCTCACTCGTGAACAAGACCCTGAGATACTTGAACTCCTCCAATTGGGGCAGGATCTCACCTCCAACCCTGAAAGGAAGACCATGGTCTCGGATTTGCAGGTGCTGATTCCCATCCCAGCTGCTTCACACTCAGCTGCAAACCGATTCAGAGAGAGCTGAAGATCATGGCCTGATGAAGCAAACAGGACAACATCATCTGCAAAAAGCAGTGACCCAATCCTGAGTCCACCAAACTGGCCCCCCTCAACACCCTGGCTGCACCTAGAAATTCTGTCCATAAAAGTTATGAACAGAATTGGTGACAAAGGGCAGCCCTGGCGGAGTCCAACTCTCACTGGAAACGGGTTCAACTTACTGCCGGCAATGTGGACCAAGCTCTGACACCGGTTGTACAGGGACCAAACAGCCCTTATCAGGGGGTCCGGTATCCCATACTCCCAGAGCACCCCCACAGAATTCCCCGAGGGGCACGGTCGAACGCCTTTTCCAAGTCCACAAATTACATGTAGACTGGTTGGGCAAACTCCCATGCACCCTCCAGGACTCTGCTAAGGGTGTAGAGCTGGTCCACTGTTCCGCAACCAGGATGAAAACCACGCTGTTCCTCCTGAATCCGAGGTTCGACTATCCGACGGACCCTCCCTCCAGAAACCCCGAATAGAATTTTCCAGGGAGGCTGAGGAGTGTGATCCCTCTGTAGTTGAAACACACCCTCTGGTCCCCCTTCTTAACGAGGGGTGGTAAGGTTGTCGGTGCCTTTCGTGGCGGCAATCCCTGAACCTGTTGGTGGACACCGGCAGTGAGGGATGCCGTCAAGCTGAAGAAGGATTCCTACCGGACCCTTTTGTCCTGTGGGACTCTGGAGGCAGCTAATAGGTACTGGCAGGCCACGCGGAATGCGGCTTCGATGGTTGCTGAGGCAAAAACTCAGGCATGGGAGGAGTTTGGGACGGCTTCGAGGAGATTGTGGTCCACTGTCCGGTGTCTCAGGAAGGGGAAGCAGTGCAGTGTCAACACTGTATATGGTGGGGATGGTGTGCTGCTGACCTTGACTTGGGACGTTGTGGGTCGGTGGGGGGAGTACTTCGAAGACCTCCTCAATCCCACTAACATGCCTTCCAATGAGGAAGCAGAGCCTGGGGACTCGGAAGTGGGCTCCCCCATCTCTGGGACTGAGATCACCGAGGTGGTCAAAAAACTCATTGGTGGCAGGGCCCTGGGGATGGATGAGATATGCCCAGAGTTCCTTAAGGCTCTGGATGTTGTAGGACTGTCTTGGTTGACACGTCTCTGCAACACCGCATGGACATCGGGGACAGTGCCTCTGGATTGGCAGACCGGGGTGGTGGTCCCCCTCTTTAAGAAGGGGGACCAGAGGGTGTGTTCCAACTACAGAGGGATCACACTCCTCAGCCTCCCTGGAAAAGTCTTCTCCCCAGTAGCTTCTTCTTAATTTCCAGTTCTTGTTTTTCTTTTACCTTCCACAAGACAATGACATTCCTGTCACACTTTGCTTCACTATAAAAGTCCTTCCTGTCTTCATATTACCCCAGACAGTCTTTCCAAAATAAAAGCTTATCAAGGAATTCCAGCTTCTATAACACCCAAACACTTCCAAGTGAAAAATTATAGCTCATTGTTACCTTGTCACAATGTAAGTGGAATGTTACTGGTGGGGTGGAGAGAAAGAGAGCAAGCTGTTTCTAATGTATCATTTAAACCCTTACAATTGTAAGTGCCAACACAACAATAGGCTTTGTAGCAATAACTCCTGGCAAAACTGGAAATTAAGGTTAGAGCTATCTTATGTAATAATGTGCTACCTTAATTTAAGACTACAAAATGACAACTAAAGTTCAGAAGCAATGTCTCTATGACCTAACAGTGAACTTTGAGCTGGAATGTCAAACGTCTTAGTCACGAATTAAAGAGAAAGTATTCTCTCGCCTAACAGATCTAAACGCCAAGATGATATTTTTACGGGAGACCCACGTATTAAGCAAGGATCAATGTCGGTTACAAAGAGATTGGACTGGCCAAATATTCCACTCCAGCTATGAAAAAAGAAAACTAGAGGTATGGGAATTTATATACATAGAACAATTTCATTTGTAGTATCAGATGTAGTAGCTGAATCTGAAGGGCGATATGTGATCATTACTGTATAGGAAATTTAATTAATTAATTTTGATAAATATCTACTATATACATGCAATGTGAATGATAGAGATTTCACCCAAAACATATTTGCAACCATTCGTAGCGTGAACACTCATAAAATTATAATGGCGGGAGACTTTAATTGTGTTTTAAATCCAGTCCTGGATAGGTCTTCAGCTACATGGGTGATAACATCTAACACTTCAAAAACAATCATATAGTTTGTAATTATAATTTAAATAAATTTGATAAAATAGGTAAGCAAAATGTTAATTT
This sequence comes from Polypterus bichir lapradei, assembly GCA_026402145.1. Classification (NCBI taxonomy): domain Eukaryota; kingdom Metazoa; phylum Chordata; class Cladistia; order Polypteriformes; family Polypteridae; genus Polypterus; species Polypterus bichir. The sequence goes on along the minus strand of JANRMT010062854.1, from coordinate 94,510,733 downwards.
TGGTGACAAAATCTGTTCATCTAAGTAAATTATTGATGCTTCCTTTAATAATGTAAGTATGTCATCTTTGCTGTTGTAATTTATTTAACAGAGCAACATTAACAATAAGAATCAATACATATATAGTGTGTACTGTCAACTAGGCTTGGGCGGTAATATGGTAATATGGTATCCCGCGGGATCTAAAAATAGCAACAGTATCAGTTTCAATACCGTTTTACTGTCATAAAAACAATGCACTTATATAGGAGACAAGGATTAAATATTAAATATAATTTATTTAATGCCTAAAAATGCGTATGCGTGGTTGTCATCATGTGACAGCGTGGAGGAGAAAGAGAGAGGTGGGGAAGATGGCGAGTCGCGCACCAAGTTACCTGGTCTCGAAAAAGAACACAACTTCTGCAGTTTGGCAGTATTTCGGGTTTCGACCAAACGAGAAGGGAGAGGCGGTAAATACGGACGAGGCAATTTGCAAATTGTGCAACAAAAAGGTGACTGTGAGAGATGAAAATACCTCGAACCGAAGGTCGCATATATACGAAACCACCATCCACTCACTGCTGCGAGGATGGACCCGAGTTCACTCAGTGCAACAGTTTCAACGCCTCCCGATGCAGGACCAACAACATCTAGGTCCACTGCCAGTATGCAGCCGACGATAATGGGCGCCTTCAGGAAAGCAACAAAGTACAAAAGGGACAGTGTCCGTTGGAAAACCTGTACTGATGCAGTGACAAAATACTTGGCGAAGGAAATGGTCTCTTTCCACACAGTGGAAAAAAAGTCCTTTACGGACATGGTAAAGGTCCTAGATGCCCAGTACGAGCTGCCTGGACGGAAATATTTCTCACAAACAGCTGTCCCACATTTATATAGTAAAGTTAGAAATAATGTTCAAGTGCTGCTGTCAGCGGCAGACAGTTATTCCTTAACAACTCACATGTGGTTGTCAGTTAACATGACACCATATATGTCTCTGACTGTCCATACTATTACACCTGACTGGAAACTTGAATCCAAATGCCTCCAAACTACGTATTTTCCTGAGAGTCATACAGCGGACAATCTTGCTGCTGCGCTCAGAGCTGCACTTCAGGAATGGCAACTTGACAAGAAAAAACTTTCAGCCATAACCACTGACAACGCTGCCAACATTCATGCCGCAATCAGGTCCCCGCATTGGCCATGGCTATACTGCTTCGGTCACAATCTAAACTTGGCTGTCACAAATGGATTGCATGAGCAGAGGCAAAAAACCGAGCGCGCCCTCGGACTATGCCGCAATATTGTCGGGGCCTTTTCACACAGCTGCCAACGTAAGCATGAACTCCACAAGAAGCAAGTGGACTTGGGACTCCCAAAACATAGTCTCATAACGGTAAGCATAAAACGTGCAGAGAGTTCCTCAGGGGCAGGGGCTCAAATATAAAAAAAGGGGCATACTGTATATATATAAATATATATATATACACTCACCTAAAGGATTATTAAGAACACCATACTAATACGGTGTTTGACCCCCTTTCGCCTTCAGAACTGCCTTAATTCTACGTGGCATTGATTCAACAAGGTGCTGAAAGCATTCTTTAGAAATGTTGGCCCATATTGATAGGATAGCATCTTGCAGTTGATGGAGATTTGTGGGATGCACATCCAGGGCACGAAGCTCCCGTTCCACCACATCCCAAAGATGCTGTATTGGGTTGAGATCTGGTGACTGTGGGGGCCATTTTAGTACAGTGAACTCATTGTCATGTTCAAGAAACCAATTTGAAATGATTCGAGCTTTGTGACATGGTGCATTATCCTGCTGGATGTAGCCATCAGAGGATGGGTACATGGTGGTCATGAAGGGATGGACATGGTCAGAAACAATGCTCAGGTAGCCTGTGGCATTTAAACGATGCCCAATTGGCACTAAGGGGCCTAAAGTGTGCCAAGAAAACATCCCCCACACCATTACACCACCACCACCAGCCTGCACAGTGGTAACAAGGCATGATGGATCCATGTTCTCATTCTGTTTACGCCAAATTCTGACTCTACCATTTGAATGTCTCAACAGAAATCAGGCAACATTTTTCCAGTCTTCAACTGTCCAATTTTGGTGAGCTCGTGCAAATTGTAGCCTCTTTTTCCTATTTGTAGTGGAGATGAGTGGTACCTGGTGGGGTCTTCTGCTGTTGTAGCCCATCCGCCTCAAGGTTGTGCGTGTTGTGGCTTCAGAAATGCTTTGCTGCATACCTCGGTTGTAACGAGTGGTTATTTCAGTCAAAGTTGCTCTTCTATCAGCTTGAATCAGTTGGCCCATTCTCCTCTGACCTCTAGCATCAACAAGGCATTTTCGCCCACAGGACTGCAGCATACTGGATGTTTTTCCCTTTTCACACCATTCTTTGTAAACCCTAGAAATGGTTGATCATGAAAATCCCAGTAACTGAGCAGATTGTGAAATACTCAGACCAGCCCGTCTGGCACCAACAACCATGCCACGCTCAAAATTGCTTAAATCACCTTTCTTTCCCATTCTGACATTCAGTTTGGAGTTCAGGAGATTGTCTTGACCAGGACCACACCCCTAAATGCATTAAAGCAACTGCCATGTGATTGGTTGATTAGATAATTGCATTAATGAGAAATTGAACAGGTGTTCCTAATAATCCTTTAGGTGAGTGTATATATGCTTTGCATCACGTAAATAAATTATATTGAAAAGTAGGCTATATTAAAATTCCTGTATTTTTTATCAAATAAATGCAGGCTTGATGCGCATAAGGGACTTATTTAGCCTAAAATAAATGTGCATGCAAATTTGACCAAATGGAATAATATACATTAATGGACTTATTTATTTATGCATTCATTCGTTTATTTAGGCCTATTTATTCATTCATTCGTTTATTTACGCCTATTTATTCATTCATTCGTTTATTTAGGCCAATTCATTAATTCATTCTTTAAACGAATGAATGAATAAATAGGCCTAAATAAACGAATTTTGTTTATTTAGGTGTATTCATTCATTCATTCGTTTATTTAGGCCTATTTATTCATTCATTCATTTATTTATGCCTATTTATTCATTCATTTGTTTATTTAGGCCTAATCATTCATTTATTCGTTTATTCATCATTCATTAGTTAATTCATCCATCCATCCGTCGGCAGGACTGCGCAACTCGCTGGGGCTCCAAACTGGCAATGGTGGAGTGAATCCTCGAGCAGGCCCAAGCGATGAGACACATTCTGTCTGATGACAGAAGGAGCAGCCTGTCCCTGTCCTGGCAGGACATGGACGTCTTGAAAGCTGTTCATGAAGCACTGAAACCAGTCGGTGACTTCACTGATATTTTGTCAGGAGGAAATTATGTGACCAGTTCCTGTATCCTCCCCATACTACAGCTCTGCAGGGACAATGTGTTGGCTGCATCAGAAAATGACCTCCAGCTAACAAAGTCAATCAAAACTGGAATTCTAACAAAGCTGGAGGCCAAGTATGAATCCAATTCAGTGCGCAAAATATTGCGAAAATGCACTTTCCTCGACCCTCGTTACCTTGGAGGATATGAGACGGATGACAATGCATTGGCTGAGACCAAGGCTGAATTACAGGCTGAGATCGTGAGCTTAGAGGCAGCAGGTCCAGTGGCCATCAGAGTGGAACAGGGAGAGGTGCAACCTGCACCCTCACGAAAAAAGATGACTCTGGGAAGTATGCTGCAAAAAAAATCTGATGCAATGGCAGGTCCCATCGTCATCGGCACCGTAGAGGACTGAGTCGGAGCTGAAATAACAGCGTACTGTTTGGAGCCAGTTACTCAAGGAGACGAGGACCCACTTCTCTGGTGGAAAAATGCTGCCGGGCGTTTTCCCCAGAAGTCGCGAGTGGCACGAAAGTACCTGTGCGTCTGTGCCACAAGCACACCATCGGAGCGGGTTTTCACCACTGCAGGTAAAGTTGTCGGTCCACAACATGCCCTGTTAAAGCCGGACAAAGTAAACATGCTGGTTTTTCTAGCGAAAAATCTTGACTAGATTGATGCCACTTGCCATTCGTTCCTATTCGCACTGTGTTTATTTTTATTTATTTAATTGATTCAGGTATTTTTATTTGGTTTATGTTAAAAACAATGGAAAGAAGACTGGAAAGAAGGTTTTGTTTAGGACTATTGCTTTGCAATACTTTTTATAATATGGATTATGTTTATGTTAATTCAACTCTGGTTGACTGTTGTGGGTCTATTTGCACTTTTTTATAAGCTGCTCTTCTTTGTTATTAAAAGTTGTTCAGGCGGTGTGATTTAATTTAATTGATTTGTGTGCGCGTCTCCGCGCGAAAACTGTTCTGGATGTTTATGTTAATTTAATTCTGTTTGACTGTTGTATTTGCATTGTATTTTTATAAACTGCTATTTGTTGCTAATAAAAGTTGTTAATATTGTTCTGCATGTTATTTTGTTATTGTTTCAGTATTAGTGTTTGATATTCAGTTTCTGAACAGTTTAGGCACAAGCCAACAGTTTGGTGACGCTGTCTGAGCCTTACGTCACAATTTTTTTTATTATTCATGGTAATACCGTATAGCAAGGTAAAATAGGGAGGAGGTTTGACGGTATCAAAATTTGGATACCGCCCAACCTTACTGTCAACTTCATCTTCTGAAATTCAACAAGGTTATGAATTGTTTGTTTACCTCATTTAGGATTTAAATTTATTATTAAGAGAAAAAAGTCATGTGTGTCACCGGATAAATCTAGAACAGAGTAACAACATAGCACAATATTGCTAACCAGACCTAGCAGTCTGGTTAATGCATTCTCAAACTCATGAAAAAGATAAAACAAAAACTGTACTCACATTGAATAATTATTTACTTAAAGATTGATGCTAACAAGTAAAAGGGACAGTTATCAATTATACAATTATTGAGTAAAAGGGATGATGATATTAGTGGATAATCATGTCCATCTTATCTGTGTACTAGCAAAATACCCGCGCTTCGCAGCGGAGAAGTAGTGTGTTAAAGAAGCAATGAAAAAGAAAAGGAAACATTTTGAAAATAACGTAACATGATTGTCAATGTAATTGTTTTGTCACTGTTGTGAGTGATGAGTGTTGCTGTCATATATATATATATATATATATATATATATATATAT